>JASUUJ010000143.1:0-268362 GCA_030449895.1 Citrus mangshanensis
ACATACATGGACGCTGGGGCTGGTTTTTTGCGCGACGAGTCATGCCTGTATTTATAGCCACACGAGGGGCGCGCATGGCCTCGCTTTCGCCGCCTATCTGGAAGTTCGCGGATTTGTTGGGCAGCCTCTCCTCAAAGGCTATAGCCCACCCGCTTTTTGGGCATTTTTATGGCGGCGAATTTGGGGATCGGACCTTAGGGGCTTATTTTTCGTGCGCTTTCCTTCGCTGCCTACTTTGGCACAATGAGGCGTCGCAAAGTTCCCGCTCATTCCAGTCCGGGCGATTTGCGGCCAGCCTTCCTGAGGCTATCGCCAGCGCTGCCGCCTCCATGCAGGGTATATTTATAAGGATTTGAACTGGGATCGGAATACATGTATTTTGCTGCTGCAACACAAGCCTGCTCTTACAAGTAATACATATATTAGATTTGAAATTTTTATTTCTTCATTATTCTGAAGTCCATGGGACTGCTGGCTGCTCATTCCTCATGTGCTATAGCTCACCCGTTTTGGGCATTTTACGGGGCGGATTTGGGACGTGATCTAGGGGGCTTGTTTGTGTGGGCTCTCTCCAAGGCCTATTTTTGGCACACGGAGTGGTCGCAGGTGTCTCACCCCATTCCGTAGTCCGGGCGGATTTGGGGCAGCCCTCCCTGCTACATAGCCTCCCGTCAAAAAGGTATATTTCATATGCGCGGACGAACTTGGGGACTCTGACCTTCGGGGCTTATTATTTTTGTGCGTGCTGTGCTCATGCCATGGCACGGAGGATCTCAGAAATTCGGCCATTCTGAGTCCGGCGATTTAAAGGCTGGCCCGTCTCCTTATGCTATAGCCCACCCGCTTGGGCATTTTTACCATGATTTAACTTGGGGACGGGACCAAATTTATTTTGTGCGCTGCTGTGCCTGCAGCCTATGACACGGAGGGCGCTCGAAACCTGCCCCATTCTGAGTTCGCGGACGGCTGGGCAGCCCTCCCCAAGGCTATAGCCCACCGCTTGACATTTTTTACATGGACGAACTTGGGGACGGACTTCCCCAAGCCACTTGCTGCCAGACCGCGCTCATTTTTGGTGCACACATCGAGGGCGCTACAAAGTCTCTACTCCTATCTGAGAGTCCTCAACATGGACGAAAGCCGCGTACTGCCCCGCGTCAGAACGCCCACCAGCGCGGGGCATTTTCGCTGACGAACTCGGATCGACCTTCGAGTTTATTATTTGGCGCCGCTGTGCCCGCCGGTTTGCTTTTTTGCATTAACGGAGGGCGTTTGAAGTCTCTGCCTCATCTGAACCTGGCTGACTAAGTTGGCTGCATCGCCCTCCCAAGCGCTGAGGCCTTCCACCCGCTGGGGTACGCGCGGACGAACTTGGGACGGACCTTCGCGCTTATTTTGGCAATGCACAGCTCATGCTCTATTTTTCGCACACGGAGGGCGCTCGCAGTCTCGCCCTATTCCGAACCGGGCGGATTTGTTGGCTGACCGCCCCTAAGCGTTATAGCCTCACCCGCTTTTCGCTGGGCATTTTGGCGGCGACGCAGGGACGGACTCGCCGGTTTTGGGTACTGACAGACTGGGCGTTTCATTTTTACATAACACGGATAGCCCGCAGTCTCGCCTCATTCGAACCGGATTTGCTGCTGCAGCTCCTCCCTCGGAAGCGCCATAGCCCACCCGCTACATTTCGCGCTGAATTTGGGACGCAATCTTCGGGGCTTATTTTTGGTGCGGCCGTGCCCATGGCCTATTTTTGGCACACGGAGGATCTCGCAAATTCTCGCCCATTCCGGAACCGCGACGAAGCGAGCCAGCCCGCCCCCTGCAGACCACCCAAGTGCCAGGCATTTCTACGCGACGCAACTTGGGGACGGACCGGGCTTGAGCGCGGCTGTGCCCGCAGAGTTTCATTTTTAGTACACGAGGCGCTCGCAGTTCACCATTCCCGGTGTTCGCGATGAAGTTACAGGTGCCCCCTCCCCTGCTAAGCAGCCTCCACCTGCCATATGCATTTTCGGCGGCCAATCTTGGGACGGACCTTCTGGGGCTTACTTCTTGTGCGCGGGGCTGTGCCCGCAGCCTGGTTTCTTGGCACACGAGGGCGCTGCAGAAAGTCTCTGCACCCTGATCTCCGAGTCCCGGCGACGAGTGGCTGAGCCCTCCCCTGGAGCACATAGCCCCACCTGGCGGACATTTTTGCGTTGACTCTAACTTGGGACGGACTTTCTGGGCTTATTTGGCGCTGCTGTGACTGTTTATTTTTGGCACACGGAGGGCGCTCACAAGTCTCACCTCATTCTGAGTCCGCCAGTGGATGAGCATATTTTCTTTTGCACTCGTCTCAAGGTCAGAGAGTTTGTCTGCTTTTTCGCATTTTCATAAGCTTAACTTGGGGACGGACCTCGAGGCTTACTTTTGGGCATGCTGTGCCCAAGGCCTATTTTTGGTATTACATGGAGGGCGCCTGCAGTCTCGCCCCATTCCGAGTCCTCATGGACCAGCAGCGCTTTCAGACCGCCCCCAAAGCAGGTAGTCGCGCCCACCCGCTTTTTTGGGCATTAAGGGTGGACGACCCTGGGACGGACTCGGGGCTTATTTTTATCGGCTGTACCACGTCATTTCGGCATACCGGAGGGTTTTCTGCAGAAAGTCTGCCCTCATTCTGAGTCCGCGCGGATTTACATGATCATTTCAAGGCTATAGCCCACCCGCTGGGGTATTTCATGGACTAACTTGGGGACGGACCTTCGCTTATTATTTTTAAGCAAAGGTGCTCAAGGCTTCATGGCACACGGAGGGCGCTTCTGTGTCTTCGTTCACCCGAGTCCGCGATTGTTATTGGGACCGGGCCTCTCGGCGCTATAGCTCACCCGCTGGGTATTGGGCGGCGGACGAACTTGGGGACGTGACCAGCGCTTAGAGCTTTTCGTAACGCTGTACTACAATGACGCTGGCGGTAACACCGAGGGCGCCGCAGTTCCCGCCTCATTCCGAGTCCGCGATCAGTTGGTTGACCGCCCCTCAAGGCCAGCTCACCCGCTGGGCATTAAGCATGACGAATTTGGGGACGTGGACCTTCGGGCGTTTATTTTTGGGGCAACGGGTTGTACCGCGTTTGTTTAGTACACGAGGGGTGCTCGCAAAGTCTCACCTCCTGGCCTCGGTCCGGGCGGACGCTGGCCAGCCTCCCCCGCCAGCTCCGCTGGGCATTTTCGCGTGACGGTCTCTGGGGATCGACCTCGGGTTATTTTGGCACGGCCAGGATCATGCCTATTTAGGCGCACACTGAGGTGCTTCGCAAAGTCTCGCCCATCTCTGAGTCCGCGACGGAGCTGGCAGCCTCCCCAAGGCTATAGCCCACCTGCTGGGCATTGCCGGCGGACGACTGGGGATGGACTGCTTATACAGCGCGTTGTAAATCGCTGTGCCTATTACGGTACACACGGAGCGCTGAAAGTCTTCACCCCATTCGGAGTCCGGCGAGGTTGTGGCTCCTCCTGCTGCTGCAGGCAGCCCACCGCTGGGGCATTGCGCGGACGGTCTGGGGACGACCTTCGGGGCTTAATGGGCAAGGATCGTGGTTTATTTTTTATACACGGAGGGTGTTCTTAAAGTCTCTGCCCATTCTGAGTCCGGCGGACGGTTAATAGCCCTCCTCAAGGCTATCGCCCACCCGCTTTTGTGCATTTTTACAAGTGAGAAACTTGGGACGGGACTTCGCTTATTTTTGTAGCGTGGGCTGTGTCGCAGCCTATTTTTAGCACACACAGAGGGCGTCGCAGTGCCTCGCCCATTCCGAGTCTCCAAGGACGAGTGGCCAGCTCCTCCACCTGCAAGGCTATGGCCTACTCGTTTTTGGATGGCATGGACGAATCTCTGGGGACGGGACTGGCCACTGGGTGCGCCAAGCATGCTCGCGGCCTATATTTGCACACACTGGAGGATCCCAAATTCCCGCCCCATTCGAGTCAGCGACGGTTGGCCAGCCCGTCCCTCAAGCAGCAGAGCCGCCCACCGCTTTTTTGGGCATTTTACGGGGCGGGACAACTTCTCAGACGGACTCCTGGGCTTATTTTGTGCGCCACAGTTCTACAAGGAGTTTATTTGGCACACGAGGCGTCATGAAACCACCCTATTCCGAAGTCTCACTGGGCAGATTATGGCCAGCCCTCCAAGCAGAAGCCCACTGTTTTTTGACATTTGGCAAGTGGACGAACTTGGGGACGGGATTTTCGGGGCTTATTTCGCGCGGCTGTGACCAAGCGGCCTGGTTTGGCACACGGAGGTTGCTCTACAAAGTTCTACCTTATTCCGAAGTCCAAGCGATCAAGAAGGCCAGCTCCTCCTAACAACTCTCTAGCTCACCTGCTTTTTGGGCATTTCTGTGGCGATAACTTGGGACGGGACCAATACATTTTTGGGCGCTGCTGTGCCATGTCTATTTTTGGCACACGAGGGTGTTCAGTCTCGGCCTATCTCGAGTCCGCGTGACGAAGTTGTTTTCAGCCCTCCCCCTGCCATAGCCCACCCGCTTGGGCAGCATTTTGGTGCAAGGGACGAACTTGGGGACGTGGACCGGGGCTTATTTTTGGTGGCTGTGCCTGTGGCCTCCATGCACACGGAGGGCGATCGGTGGAAAGTCTGCTTCCCATTCCAGTCCGCGGATGAAGTGGGCCAGCCCCTCCCCCTGCCATAGGAACAATCTACAGCTTGTAGTATTTTTGGTGGCCTGACGAACCCAGGACGGACTTCGGGTCAATATTATTAAGGCGTGCTACAAACCGCGCTCATTTTTGCACACACGGAGGGCGCCGCAGCCACCCCATTCGGAGTCCGCGGACGGTTGGCCAGCCCCTCCCCCTAAGGCTATTAGCCCACCTGTTGGGGTGGCATTTTGGCGGGCGACGAACTTGGGGACGCGACCTTCGGGGCTGATGATTTGTGGCGCCGCCGCTGTGACCGCGCTCATTTTTGCACACCGAGGGTGTCGCAGCTCAAGGCCCCCATTCGAGTCCGCGGATCAGTTGGTTAGCCCTCCCTGGGTGCTATCGCCACCCGTTTTTTGCATTTATATGAGAAACTTCTGGGGGACTTGGACCAGCTTATTTCAGTAACGCCAGCCCGCATTTTATTTTTGCATTAATGGAGGGCGCCAAAGTCTCGCCCCATTCGAGTCTGGCTGGATGAGGGCCAGCCCTCCCCTTTGGCAAGGTCACATCGCCTTCACTTTCGTTTTGGACATTTTTGCGGCGACGAACTGGGGACGGACTCTCGGGGCTTATTTTCATGCCAGACCGGGCGTCTATTTTTGGCACAATGGAGGTGCTCGAAAGTTCCCACCTCATTCCGAAGTCCGCGGACGCATAATAGACTGCCCCCTGCTGCTACAGTCATCCCACCCATGGCATTTCTGAGGACGAATCTGGGGACGGGACCTTCGCTTATTTTGCGGCTGTGGCTGCGTCTATTTTTGCACACGGAGGGATGTGCCACAGTGCCCTACCATTCCAGTCCGCTGACGAGTTAAGTGAGATAGACTGGCCTCTAAGCAGGTAGCCCACCTGGGCTTTTTTGGGTACTTACATGGACGAATCATGGGACGGGACTCTCGGGGTTTATTTTTAAGAACACCGTGCTGCATCAGGCCTATTTTACACACGGAGGGTGCTCGCAGCTACCTTCATTCCGAGTCCGGCGGATGAAGTTGGTTAGCCTCTCTCTAAGGTACCACCCGTTTGGGTATTTTAAGTGCGGACGTAACTGGGGGGACGGGACTGGGGCTTATTATTAAAAGGCTGGACAACCGCGTCTTATTTTTGGCATTGTCATTAATGGAGGGCGTCGGGCAGTTCCCCACCTCATCTGAGTCCCATGATCGTTGTTGTACTCCCTCCCTGCTATAGCCCACCTGCTGGGGCATTCACAAGTGACGCTTGGGGGACGGGACTCGGGGATGACATTTTTGCGCTGCCACCGCGCCTATTTTTGCACACACGCAGGTGCCCTTCTGCAGTCTCGCCATTCGAGTCCATGGATTTGTTACTTAGCCTTTCCTGCTGTCATAGCCCACCCATTTTTGGGCATTGCGCGATGAACTTGGGACGGACCTCGGAATATATTTTTGGGGCGCCGCTGTGCACGCGCTCATTTTGCGCCACTGAGGGCGCCGTACCTTCGCCACTTCATTCGTAGTCCGCGGACGAGGTTGGCAGCTTCTCCCCAAGCGGCTGGGTAGCTTCCACCCATGGCATTTTAGGCGGACGCACCTGGACGGACATTAACACATAGGCGGTTGCAACCATGGGTCCATGCTTGCACAGGAGGGCGTCGCCGAAAGCTTACCCTATTCTTCCGGAAATAAGCGATTTGTTGTTGGCACCTCCCCAGCAATAGCCCACCCGCTTCTCGCATTTTCGCGGGGCGGACGAACTTGGGACGGACTGGGGCGGATGGACGCCGGGCATGCCTGCAATTCCCATTTTTGGCACACGGAGGGTGTCCAGAAAGTTCTACCATTCAACTGGCGGCGGACGAGTGCTGTGCTCCTCCCTGCCACATAGCTCACCCGCTGCTGGCATTAAGGCGACTTACGTATTGCTGACGCGGGACTCTCGGGCTATCATTTATTTTTGGCGCGCTGTGCCATGCGCTATTTGGCACACGGACGGCGCGTTTCGCAAAGTCTCGCCTCTATTCCTCGAAGTCCGTGGACGACCGCATTTGGCCAGCCCTCCTGCTGCTGCTAGTAGCCCAATTCCTGCTTTTGGGCATTTTTGGTGTGGACGAATTTGGGACGGGACCTTCGGGGCTTATTTTTGAGCGCTGTGCCCATGGCCCATTTTTGGCACACGGAGGGCGCTGCAATATCTCGCCCATTCCGAATCCGCAGACGTTTTAGCCAGCCTCTCCCCAAGCAGCTATAGCCCACCTGCTTTTTGGGCATTTTAAGTGCGGCGGATGAACTTGGGGACGGGACTCGGGGTTATTTTTAGTGCGCTGTGCCCGCTGCCTATTTTTGACACACACGGAGGGCGCGAAAGTCTCGCCCCATTCCGAGTTAAGTGGGATTTAACGAAAACAGCTCTCCCACCAAGGGAATCAGCCCACCGGGGTATTTTTGGGCGGACGAAATTTGGGACGTGTGGACTGGGGTTTATTTTTGGGTGCGCTGTGCTCGCTGCCTACTTTTGCATTCCAGTCCGGGCGGGATCACGGCAGGGCGGGCGTCGTAAAGTCGCCTCTAACCCGAGTCCGCGGAGTCCGTCGTGGATTTGGCCAGCCTCCCCAAGGCTATAGCCCACCTGGTCGCTTTTTGGGGGGCATTTTTATGTGCGGACGAACTTGGGGATGGACTCTCGGGGCTTATTTTAAAGTGGCGCCTGGGCTGCCTATTTTGGCACATAACGGATAATATTTCCACAGCAAAGTTCTCGCCTTCTCATTCCGAGTCCGGGCGATCATGATCTGCACTTGGAGCCAGCCCTTCCCCTAAGGCTATAGCCCACCCGCTTTTTTGGGCATTTTTATGGGCGTGACTAACTCTGGGACGGACCTTCGGGCCGGCTTACTAGTTTGGGTACGCTGTGCCCGCGTATTTTTTTTGGTTTAAGACGCTAATGCCATTGAGGGCGCTCGGAAAAGTCTCGCCATTCCGGTCCAGCGGACGGTTGGCCAGCCTCCTCCTGCCTATAGCACCGTTCGCTTTTTTGGGCATTTTTACAAGCGGACGAACTTGGGGACGGGACCTTCGGGCTATTTTTGCCAAAGGCTGTTCCCGCGCTCTACATTTTTAGCACACCCGAGATCCGTTTCACAAAGCTCGCCTCATTCCGAGTCCCGAAGGATTGCGGCTAGCTCCTCCCTCAAGGCTATAGCCCACCCGCTTTCAGCATTTTGCTGGGCGGACGAACTTGGGACGGACCTTCGGGCTTATTTTAGTGCGTGCTGTGCACGCTGCCTATTTTTGGCACACGGAGGGCGCTCAAAAGTCTCGCCCTTCATTCCGGTTGGGTGATCGACTTTTAAGCCTCCCTCCCTGAAGGCTATAGCTCACTCCAAGCATGGGGTATTTTGCGTGCGGACGAACTTGGGACGGGACCTTCTGGGGCTGTTTTTGGGCGTTGTTCCCGAGGCTCATATTTGCACACCGAGACTGCTCTGGTCTCGCCCCATTCCGCTCCAGGGCCGGCGATTAGCGTTAGCCCTCCCCCTGCTGCTATAGCCTTCCACCATGGCATTTTTATGGCGCGGATTAACTTGGGGACGGGACCCTCTGGGGTTTATTTAGTGGGCGCTTGTGCACGTACTGTATTTTTGGCACACGGATGCTCGGAAAGTTCCGCCCCATTCCGGTAGTCCGCGGGATTCTGGCTTTCAGCCCCTCCTGCTACATAGCCCACCCAAGCTTTTGGGCATTTTCATGCTGAGAACTTGGGGACGGACCTTCGGGGCTTGTTTTTGGTAATACAGCATCTGTGAGCTTTATTTTTGGCACAGCGCTGAGGAAAGTCTCGGCCCCATTCCGAGTCCGCGGATTGGGCCAGCCCTCCCCTGGGTGCTATAGCCCACTGCATTTGGGGCATTTTAAGCGGCGGATCAACTTGTGATCGGACCTTCAAGCTTATTTGGGTGCGGCTGTGCCGCTGCCTATTTTTTCCACATCGGAGGCGCCACAAAGTCTCGCCTCATTCCAGTCCGCGGATTTTCTGACTGACCCCTCCTCCTCTCGGCTATAGCCCACCCTGGCATTTTTGCGCAAGTGGACGGAACTTGGGGACGGACCTGGGGCTTATTATTTTTGGGTACAGCTGTGCCCGCTGCCTATTTTTGGGTACACATGAGGGCGCTGTGTCTCGCCATTCCGTAGTCCGGGCGGACGGTCTTCTGATTCTGACCTCAGCCCCTCCCCGCGGCTAATGCCCACCCGCTTTTGGGCATTTTTGCGGCAAGGACGAATCTTTGGGACGGACTCGGGGCTTATTTTGGTATGGCTGTGCCCATCGCCAATTTTTGCACACACGGAGGGCTCCTTGTGAAGTCTCTCCCCATTCCGAGTAATGCGTGGATGAAGTGGGCCAGCCCTCCCCAAGCTATAGCCCCACCCGCTTGGGGCATTTTTGCGTCAATTACGACCTATATATGGGGGGACGGGACTGGGGCTTATTTTTGGGCGTGGCTGTGCCCGCGTCTATTTTTACATTACACGGAGGGTGCCGCAAAGTCTCGCCTCCATTCCCGAGTCCGGCGGATCGAAGTGCCGGCCGCCTCCCCTACAAGGTCAGAGCCAAACCGGCTTTGGGCATTTTTGTATGCGCGTGGACGAAACTTGGGGACGGACCATTTTTTTAAGGGCGCGGCTGACGCTCATTTTTGGAACACGGAGACCGGCCGCAAAGTCTCGCCATCTTCCGAAACCGGGACGGGCCAGCCCTCCCCTGAAGGCTATAGCCCACCGTTTCGGGGCATTTTTAAGCAAGGGGCGACAAGTTTAACTGGACGAATCTTGGGACGGACCTTTCATTTTTGGGCGCGCTATTCCCCATGCTCATTTTTGGCACACGGAGGGCGCCGTGCAGTCTCGCCCCATTCCGAGTCCGGGCGGACGAGTTTGCCAGCCCCTCCCTGCCTGCTATAGCCCACCTGTTTTTTGGGCATTTTTAAGTTCGACTAACTTGGGGACGTGGACCTTCGGGGCTTATTTTTGGCGTACAGGCTGTGCGCTCTTTTTTGCACACGGTGAGGGTGCCTGCAAAGTCTCGCCCCATTCCGAGTCCGCGGACGAGTCAAGCCGGCCCTCCCAAGGTCAGCGCCAACCAGCTTTTTGGGCATTTTTGGACGAACTTGGGGACGGACCTCGGGATTATTTTTGCGCACGCCTATTTTTGAACACGGAGACCGCTTCGCAAAGTCTCGCCCCATTCCGAGTCCGGCGGACGGCGGGCCAGCCTCTCCCCCAAGGCTATAGCCCACCTGCTTTTTTTGGGCATTTTTGCGGACGGAACTTGGGACGGGACTTCGGGCTTATTTTTGGCGCGCCTATTCCCGCTGCCTATTTTTGGCACACACACGGAGGGCGCCAGTCTCGCCTCTGCCATTCCGAGTCCGCGGACGAAGTTTGCCAGCCCTCTCCCAAGGCTATAGCCCACCTGTTTTTGGGCATTTTTGCGCTTTAATTTAACCTTGGGGACGGGACCTTCGGGGCTTATATTTGGGCGCTGCCAAGCTCGCTCGCCTATTTTCGGCACACGGACGGGCGCCGAAAGTCTCGCCCCATTCCGAGTCCGGGACGGATTTGATTTGCCCTGAGCTCCTCCCCCAAGGCTATAGCTCACCCATTTTTTTGGTATTTTGCGGCTGACGAACTTGGGGACGGGACCTTCGGGATTATTTTAAGCGCAGCTGTGCTCAAGGCCTATTTTTGGTACACGGAGACCGCCACAAAGTCTCGCCCATTCCGAGTCCGCGGACGAAGTTGGCCAGCCCTCCCCCAAGGCTATAGCCCACCCGCTTTTTGGGCATTTTTGCGTCGACGAACTTGGGGACGGGACCTTCTTGGGCTTATTTTTTGGGCGCAGCTGTCTCCGCGTCTATTTTTGGGCACACGGACGGGCGCCGCAGTCTCGCCCATTCCGAGTCCGCGGATTTGGCCAGCTCCTCCCCAAGGCTATAGCTCCACCCGCTTTTTGGGTATTTTTATGGACGAACTTGGGGACGGGTCCTTCGGGGGCTTATTTTTAGGTTCGGCTGTGCTCGCGGCCTATTTTTGGCACACGGAGGCCGCTCGCAAGGTCTGGCACCATTCCGAGTCCGGCGAAGGAAGTTGGCCAGCCCCACCCCCCAATGCTACAGCCCACCCGTTTTTGTGGCCTTTTTCCGCTCGACAAACTTGGCGCCCCGGCCTTCGGGCTGTTATTTTTGGGCGCAGCTGTGCCCGCGGCCTCTTCTTGGCACACGGAGGCCGCTCGCAAAGTCTCGCGCCATTCCGAGTCCTGCGGACGAAGTTGGCCATCCCCTCCCCCCAAGGCTATAGCCCACCCGTTTTTTGGGCATTTTTGCAGCGGACGAACTTGGGGAAGGGACCTTCGGGGGCTTATTTTTGGGTGCCGCTGTGCCCGCGGCTTATTTTTGGCACACGGAGGGTGTTCGCAAAGTCTCGGCCCATTCTGAGTCCGGCGGACGAAGTTGGCCAGCCCCTCCCCCCAAGGCTATAGCCCTCCCATTTTTTGGGCATTTTTGCGGCGGACGAACTTGGGGACGGGACCTTCGGGGGCTTATTTTTAGGTGCGGCTGTGCCCGCGGCCGATTTTTAGCACACGGAGGGCGCTCGCAAAGTCTCGCCCCATTCCGAGTCCGCGGATTTGCTTGGCCAGCCCTCCCTAAGGCTATAGCCCTCCCTTTTTTTGGGCATTTTTGCGGCGGACGAACTTGGGGACGGGACCTTCGGGGGCTTATTTTTGGGCGCGAATGTGCCCGCGGCCGATTTTTAACACACGGAGGGCGCTCGCAAAGTCTCGCCCCATTCCGAGTCCGGGCGGATTTGCTGGCCAGCCCTCCCCAAGGCTATAGCCCACCCGCTTTGGGCATTTTTGCGGCGGATGAACTTGTGACGGGACCTTCGGGGCTTATTTTTGGGCGCGCTGTGCCCGCTGCCTATTTTTGGCACACGGAGGGCGCCGCAAAGTCTCGCCCATTCCGAGTCCGCGGACGAAGTTGGCCAGCCCCTCCCCCCAAGGCTATAGCCCACCTGTTTTTTGGGCATTTTTGCAGCAGACGAACTTGGGGACGGGACCTCCGGGGGCTTATTTTTGGGCGCAGCTGCGCCCGTGGCCTCTTATTGGCACACGGAGGGCGCCGCAAGTCTCGCCTCATTCCGAGTCCAAGGACGAAATTGGGCATCCTCCCCAAAGGCTATAGCCCACCCGCTTTGTGGCCTTTTTCCGCTGGACGAACTTGGCGCCCGCCTTCGGCGGCTATTTTTAGGCACGGCTGTGACCGCGTCTATTTTTGGCACACGGAGGCCGCTCGCAAGGTCTGGCACCATTCCGAGTCCGGCGAAGGAAGTTGGCCAGCCCCGCCCCCCCCTGCGACCGCCCCCCCGGGGTTGTGGCCTTTTTCCGCTGGACAAACTTGGCGCCCGCCTTCGGCTGTTATTTTTGGGCGCAGCTGTGCCCGCGTCTCTTCTTGGCACACACGGAGGCCGCCGCAAAGTCTCGCGCCATTTCGAGTCCGCGGACGGTTGGTCAGCCCCACCCCCAAGGCTATAGCCCACCCGCTTTTTGTGGCCTTTTCCGGTGGACGAAATTGGCGCCCGGCCTTTCAAGGCGGTTATTTTTGGGCACGGCTGTGCCCGCTCTATTTTTAGAAGACGGAGGCCGCCGCAAAGTCTCGCTCCATTCCGAGTCCGCGACGAAGTTGGCCATCCCCACCCCCCAAGGCTATAGCCCACCCGATGTTGTGGCCTTTTTCCGCTGGACGAACTTGGCGCACCGGCCTTCGGGCGGTTATTATTGGGCGCCTGTGACCGCGGCCTATTTTTGGCACACGGAGGCTGCTCGAAAAGTATCGCGCCATTCCGAGTCCGGCGGACGAAGTTGGCCAGCCCCACCCCCCAGGGCTATAGCCCACCCGTTTTTGTGGCCTTTTTCCGCTGGACGAACCTGGCGCCCCGGCCTTCGGGCGGTTATTTTTTGGCGCGGCTGTGCCCGCTGTCTATTTTTGGCACACGGAGGCCGCTCGCAAAGTGTCGCGCCATTCCGAGTCCGGCGGACGAAGTTGGCCAGCCCCACCCCCAAAGGCTATAGCCCACCCGTTTTTATGGCCTTTTTCCGCTGGACGAACTTGGCGCCCCGGCCTTCGGGCTGTTATTTTTGGGTGCGGCTGTGCCTGCGGCCTCTTCTTGGCACACGGAGGCCGCTCGCAAAGTCTCGCGCCATTCCGAGTCCGGCGGGTTGGCCAGCCCTCCCCCGAGGCTATAGCCCACCCGCTTTTGTGGCCTTTTTCCGCTGTACGGACTTGGCGCCCGGCCTTCGGGCAGTTTTTTTGCGCGCTGTGCCGCGGCTTATTTTTGGCACGGAGGCCGCCACAAGTCTCGCGCCAATCCGAGTCCGCGAACGGTTGGCCAGCCCCACTCCCCTAATGCTATAGCCCACCCGCTTTTGTGGCCTTTTTCCGCTGGACGAACTTGGCGCCCGGCCTTCGGGCTTATTTTGGGCGCGGCTGTGCCCGCGGCCTATTTTTGGCACACGGAGGCTGCTCTGCAAAGTCTCGCCATTCCGAGTCCGCGGACGGTTGGCCAGCCCCACCCCGCAAGGCTATAGCCCACCCGCTTTTGTGGCCTTTTTCCGCTGGACGAACTTGGCGCCCGGCCTTCGGGCGGTTATTTTTGGTGCGGCTGTGCCTGCGCCTATTTTTGGCACATGGAGGCCGCTTTGCAAAGTCTCGTGCCATTCCGAGTCCGGCGGACGGTTGGCCAGCCCCACCCCCAAAGGCTATAGCCCACCCGCTTTTGTGGCCTTTTTCCGCTGGACGAACTTGGCGCCCTGGCCTCGGCGGTTATTTTTGGCCACGGCTGTGCCCGCCTATTTTTGGCACACAGCGCCGTCGCAAAGTGTCGCGCCATTCCGAGTCCGGCGGACGGTTGGCCAGCCCCACCCCCAAGGAAATAGCCACCTGCTTTTGTGGCCTTTTCCGCTGGACGAACTTGCGCCCGGCCTTCGGCGGTTATTTTTGGGCGCGGCTGCCCGCTCTCTATTTTTGACACACGGAGGCTGCTCGCAAAGTCTCACGCCATTCTGAGTCCGCGGACGAAGTTGGCCAGCCCCACCCCCAAGGCAATAGCCCACCCGCTTTTGTGGCCTTTTTCCGCTGGACGAATCTTGGCACTCCAGCCTTCGGGTGGTTATTTTTGGGCGCTGTGCCTCGCTGGCTATTTTTGGCACACGGAGGCCGCCGCAACGCCTCGCGCCATTCCGAGTCCGGCGGACGGCTGACCAGCCCCACCCCCAAGGCTTTAGCCCACCCGTTAGTGTGGCCTTTTCCGCTGGACGAACTTGGCGACCCCGCCTACGGGGGGTTAATTTTGGGTACGGCTGTGTCCGCGGCTTATTTTTGGAACACGGAGGCCGCTCGCAAAGTCTTGCGCCATTCCGAGTCCGGCGGACGAATTTGGCCAGCCCCTCCCCCCAAGGCTATAGTCCACCCGCTGTTGTGGCCTATTTCCGCTGGACGAACTTGGCGCCCCGGCCTTCGGGCGGTATTTATTGGTCGCGGCAGAGACCGCGGCCTATTTTTGGAACACGGAGGGCACTTGCAAAGTCACTCCCCATTCTGAGTCCGGCGGATCTACCAGCCCTCCCCAAGGCTATAGCCCACCCTTTTTTTCGGGCATTTTTGCGGACGAACTTGGGGACGGGACCTTCGGGGCTCATTTTTGGGCGCGGCTGTGCCCGCGTCTATTTTTGGCACATGGAGGGCGCCGCAGTCTCGACGATTCCGAGTCCGGCGGATTGGCTGGCAGCCCTCCCCCAAGCTATAGCCCTCCTGTTTTATGGGCATTTTTGCGGTGACGAACTTGGGGACGGGACCTTCGGGGCTTTATTTTTGGCGCTGCGCCATGGCCTATTTTTGGCACACGGAGGGCGCTCGCAAAGTCTCGCCCCATTCCAAGTCCGGCGGACGAAGTTGGCCAGCTGGTCCCCCCAAGGCTATAGCCCACCCATTTTTTGGGCATTTTTGCGGCGGACGAACTTGGGGACGGGACCTTCCGGGGCTTATTTTTGGACGCGGCTGTGCCTGCACCCTATTTTGGGCACACGGAGGGCTCTCGCAAACTCTCGCCCCATTCCGAGTCCGGCGGACGAAGTTGGCCAGCCCCTCCCCCCAAGGCTATAGCCCACCCGTTTTTTGGGCATTTTTGCAGCGGATGAAATTGGGGACGGGACCTTAGGGGGCTTATTTTTGGGTGCGGCTGTACCCGTGGCCTATTTTTGACACACGGAGGCCGGTCACAAAGTCTCGCCCCATTCCGAGTCCGGGCGGATTTGTTGGCCAGCCCCTCACCCCAAGGCTATAGCCCTCCCGTTTTATGGGAATTTTTGCGGCGGACGAACTTGGGGACGGGACCTTCGGGGGCTTATTTTTGGGCGCGGCTGTGCCCACGGCCTATTTTTGGCACACGGAGGCCGCTTACAAAGTCTCGCGTCATTCCGAGTCCGGCGGACGAAGTTTGCCAGCCCCACCCCCCAAGGCTATAGCCCACCCGTTTTTGAGGCCTTTTTCCGCTTGACGAACTTGGCGCCCCGGCCTTCGAGCGGTTAATTTTGGGCCCGTCTGTGTCCGTGGCCTATTTTTGGCACACGGAGGCCACTCGTAAAGTCTCGCGCCATTCCGAGTCCGGCGGACGAAGTTCGCCAGCCCCACCCCCCAAGGCTATAGCCCACCCGTTTTTGTGGCCTTTTTCCGCTGGACGAACTTGGCGCCCAGGCCTTCGGGTGGTTAATTTTGGGAATGGCTGTGCCCGCGGCTTATTTTTGGCACACGGAGGCCACTCGCAAAGTCTTGCGCCATTCCGAGTCCGGCGGACGAAGTTGGCCAGCCCCACCCCCCAAGGCTATAGCCCACCCGCTTTTGTGGCCTTTTTCCGCTGGACGAACTTGGCGCCCCGGCCTTCGGGCGGTTATTTTTGGGTACGGCTGTGCCCGCAGCCTATTTTTGGCACACGGAGGCCGCTCACAAAGTCTCGCTCCATTCCGAGTCCGGCGGACGAAGTTGGCCAGCCCCACCCCCCAAGGCTATAGCCCACCCGTTTTTGTGGCCTTTTTCCGCTGGACGAACTTGGCGCCCCGGCCTTCGGGCGGTTATTTTTGGGCGCGGCTGTGCCCGCTTCCTATTTTTGACACACGGAGGCCGCTCGCAAAGTCTCGCGCCATTCTGAGTCCGGCGGACGAAGTTGGCTAGCCCACCCGTTTTTGTGGCCTTTTTCCGCTGGACGAACTTGGCGACCCGGCCTTCGGGCGGTTATTTTTAGGCGCGGCTGTGCCCGCTTCCTATTTTTGACACACGGAGGCCGTTCAAAAAGTCTCGCCCCATTCCGAGTCCGGCGGATGAAGTTGGCCAGCCCCTCCCTCCAAGGCTATAGCCCTCCCGTTTTATGGGCATTTTTGCGGCGGACGAACTTGGGGACGGGACCTTCGGGGCTTATTTTTGGGCGCTGTGCCCTGCCTATTTTTGGCACACGGAGGGTGCCGCAAAGTCTCGCCCCATTCCGAGTCTGGCGGATTTAGTTGGCCAGCCCTCCCCAAGGCTATAGCCCACCCGCTTTGGGCATTTTTGGGCGGACGAACTTGGGGACGGGACCTTCGGGGCTTATTTTTTTAGCGTGTGCCTGCGGCCTATTTTTGGCACACGGAGGGCGCCGCAAAGTCTCGTCCCATTCCGAGTCCGCAGACGAATTGGCCAGCCCTCCCCATGGCTATAGCCCACCCGCTTTTGGGCATTTTTGCGGCGGACGAACTTGGGGACGGGACCTTCGGGGCTTATTTTTGGGCAAGGCTGTGCCCGCTGGCCTATTTTTGGCACACGGAGGCTGCCGCAAAGTCTCGCCCCATTCCGAGTCCGCGGATTGGTTGGCCAGCCCCTCCCCCAAGGCTATAGCCCACCCGCTTTTGGGCATTTTTGCTGAACTTGGGGACGGGACCTTCGGGGGCTTAGTTTTGGGCGTGGCTGTGCCCATGGCCTAGTTTTGGCACACGGAGGGCGCTCGCAAAGTCTCGCCCCATTCCTACTCTGCGGACGGGCCAGCCCTCCTCCCAAGGCTATAGCCCACCCGCTTTTTTGGGCATTTTTCCGGACGAACTTGGGGACGGGACCTCGGGGCTTATTTTTGGGCGCTGTGGCCTATTTTTGGCACACGGAGGGCGCTCATAAAGTCTCGCCCCATTCCGAGTCCGGCGGATGAAGTTGGCCAGCCCCTCCCCCCAAGGCTATAGCCCACCCGTTTTTTGGGCATTTTTGCGTTCGACGAACTTGGGGACGGGATCTTCGGGGGCTTAGTTTTGGGCGCGGCTGTGCCCGTGGCCTAGTTTTGGCACTCAGAGGGCGCTCGCAAAGTCTCGCCCCATTCCGAGTCCGGCGGACGAAGTTGGCCAGCCCCTCCCCCCAAGGCTATAGCCCACCCGTTTTTGGGCATTATTGCGGAGGACGAACTTGGGGACGGGACCTTCGGGAGCTTATTTTTGGGCGCGGCTGTGCCCGCGGCCTATTTTTGGCACACGGAGGCCGCTCGCAAAGTCTCGCCCCATTCCGAGTCCGGCGGACGAAGGTTGCCAGCCCCTCCCCCCAAGGCTATAGCCCACCCGTTTTTTGGGCATTTTTACATGGATGAACTTGGGGACGGACCTTCGGGGCTTATTTTAAGAGTCCGGGCGGATGAAGTGGCCAGCCCCTCCCCCAAGGCCATAGCCCACCCGCTTTTGGGCATTTTTGCGGCGGATTTAACTTGGGACGGACCTTCGGGCTTATTTTTGGGCGCGGCTGTGCAGCCCATTTTTGGCACACGGAGGGCACGCAAAGTCTCGCCCCATTCCGAGTCCGCGGATTTGGCCAGCCCTCCCCAAGGCTATAGCCCACCCGTTTTTTGGGCATTTTTACGGACGAACTTGGGGACGGACCTTCGGGGCTTATTTTTAGTGCGGCTGTGCGCTGCCTATTTTTGGCACACGGAGGGCGCCGCAAAGTCTCGCCCCATTCCGAGTCCGCGGACGGTTGGCCAGCCCTAAGGCTATAGCCCACCCGCTTTTTGGGCATTTTTACATTTAACTTGGGGACGGGACCTTCGGGGGCTTATTTTTGGGCGCGGCTTTGTCCGTGGCCTATTTTTGGCACACGGAGGCCGCTCGCAAAGTCTCGCCCCATTCCGAGCCCGGCGGACGAAGTTGGCCAGCCCCTCCCCCCAAGGCTATAGCCCACCCGTTTTTTGGGCATTTTTGCGGCGGATGAACTTGGGGACGGGACCTTCGGGGACTTATTTTTGGGCGAGGCTCTGCCTGCAGCCTATTTTTGGCACACGGAGGCCGCTCGCAAAGTCTCGCCCTATTCCGAGTCCGGCGGACGAAGCTGGTCAGGCCCTCCCCCCAAGGCTATAGCCCACCCGTTTTTTGGACATTTTTGCGGGGGACGAACTTGGGGACGTGACCTTCGGGGGCGTATTTTTGGGTGTGGCTGTACCCGTGGCCTAATTTTGGCACACGGAGGGCGTTCGTAAAGTCTCGCCCCATTCCGAGTCCGGCGGACGAAGAGGGCCAAACCCTCCCCCCAAGGCTATAGCCCACCCGTTTTTTGGGCATTTTTGCGGCGGACGAACTTGGGGACGGGACCTTCGGGGGCTTATTTTTGGGCGCAGCTTTGTCCGTGGCCTATTTTTGGCACACGGAGGCCGCTCGCAAAGTCTCGCCCCATTCCGAGCCCGGCGGACGAAGTTGGCGAGCCCCTCCCCCCAAGGCTATAGCCCACTCGTTTTTTGGGCATTTTTGCGGCGGATGAACTTGGGGACGGGACCTTCGGGGGCTTATTTTTGGGCGCGGCTGTGCCCGCGGCCTATTTTTAGCACACGGAGGCCACTCGCAAACTCTCGCGCCATTCCGAGTCCGGCGGATGAAGTGGGCCAGCCCCTCCCCCCAAGGCCATAGCCCACCCGTTTTTTGGGCATTTTTTGCGGCGGACGAACTTGGGGACGGGACCTTCGGGGGCTTATTTTTGGGCGCGGCTGTGCACGCGGCCCATTTTTGGCACACGGAGGGTGCTCGCAAAGTCTCGTCCCATTCCGAGTCCGGCGGACGAACTTGGCCAGCCCCCCCCCCCACGGCTATAGCCCACCCGTTTTTTGGGCATTTTTGCGGCGGACGAACTTGGGGACGGGACCTTCGGGGGCTTATTTTTAGTGCGGCTGTGCACGCTGCCTATTTTTGGCACACGGAGGGCGCTCGCAAAGTCTCGCCCCATTCCGAGTCCGGCGGACGAAGTTGGCCAGCCCCTCCCCCCAAGGCTATAGCCCACCCGTTTTTTGGGCATTTTTGCGGCGGATGAACTTGGGGACGGGACCTTCGGGGGCTTATTTTTGGGCGCGGCTGTGCCCGCGGCCTATTTTTAGCACACGGAGGCCGCTCGCAAAGTCTCGCGCCATTCCGAGTCCGGCGGACGAAGTGGGCCAGCTCCTCCCCCCAAGGCTATAGCCCACCCGTTTTTTGGACATTTTTTCGGCGGACGAACTTGGGTACGGGACCTTCGGGGGCTTATTTTTGGGCGCGGCTGTGCCTGCGGCCTATTTTTGGCAAACGGAGGGCGCTCATAAAGTCTCGCCCCATTCCGAGTCCGGCGGACGAAGAGGGCCAAACCCTCCCCCCAAGGCTATAGCCCACCCGTTTTTTGGGCATTTTTGCGGCGGACGAACTTGGGGACGGGACCTTCGGGGGCTTATTTTTGGGCGAGGCTCTGCCTGCAGCCTATTTTTGGCACACGGAGGCCGCTCGCAAAGTCTCGCCCTATTCCGAGTCCGGCGGACGAAGCTGGTCAGGCCCTCCCCCCAAGGCTATAGCCCACCCGTTTTTTGGACATTTTTGCGGGGGACGAACTTGGGGACGTGGACTTCGGGGCGATTTTTGTGGCTGTACCGTGGCCTAATTTTGGCACACGGAGGGCGTTCAAAGTCTCGCCCATTCCGAGTCCGTGGACGAAGAGGGCCCCTCCCCAAGGCTATAGCCCACCCGCATTTTTGCGGCGGACGAACTTGGGGACGGGACCTTCGGGGGCTTATTTTTGGGTGCGGCTGTGCCCGCGGCCTATTTTTAGCACACGGAGGGCGCTCGTAAAGTCTCACCCCATTCCGAGCCCGGCGGACGAAGTTGGCCAGCCCCTCCCCCCAAGGATATAGCCCATCCGTTTTTTGGGCATTTTTGCGGCGGACGAACTTGGTGGCGGGACCTTCGGGGGCTTATTTTTGGGTGTGGCTGATGCCGCGGCCTATTTTTTTCACACGGAGAGCGCTCACAAAGTCTCGCCCCATTCCGAGTCCGGCGGAAGAAGTTGGCCAGCCCCTCCCCCCAAGGCCATAGCCCACCCGTTTTTTGGGCATTTTTTGCGGCGGACGAACTTGGTGACGGGACCTTCGGGGGCTTATTTTTGGGCGCGGCTGTGCCCGCGGCCTATTTTTAACACACGGAGGGCGCTCGCAAAGTCTCGCCCCATTCCGAGTCCGGCGGACGAAGTTGGCCAGCCCCTCCCCCCAAGGCTATAGCCCACCTGTTTTTTGGGCATTTTTGCAGCAGACGAACTTGGGGACGGGACCTCCGGGGGCTTATTTTTGGGTGCGGCTGCGCCCGTGGCCTCTTATTGGCACACGGAGGGCGCCCATAAAGTCTCACCCCATTCCGAGTCCGGCGGACGAAGTTGGCCAGCCCCTCCCCCCAAGGCTATAGCCCACCTGTTTTTTGGGCATTTTTGCGGCGGACGAACTTGGGGACGGGACCTTCGGGGGCTTATTTTTGGGCGCGGCTGTGCCCGGGGCCTATTTTTGGCACACGGAGGGCGCTCGAAAGTCTCGCCCCATTCCGAGTCCGGCGGACGAAGTTGGCCAGCCCCTCCCCCCAAGGATATAGCCCACGCGTTTTTTGGGCATTTTTGCGGCGGACGAACTTGGTGACGGCACCTTCGGGGGCTTATTTTTGGGTGCGGCTGATGCCGCGGCCTATTTTTTTCACACGGAGGGCGCTCACAAAGTCTCGCCCCATTCCGAGTCCGGCGGAAGAAGTTGGCCAGCCCCTCCCCCCAAGGCCATAGCCCACCCGTTTTTTGGGCATTTTTTGCGGCGGACGAACTTGGTGACGGGACCTTCGGGGGCTTATTTATGGGCGCGGCTGTGCCCGCGGCCTATTTTTGGCACACGGAGGGCGCTCGCAAAGTCTCGCCCCATTCCGAGTCCGGCGGACGAAATTGGGCATCCCCTCCCCCAAAGGCTATAGCCCACCCGTTTTCTGGGCATTTTTGCGACGGACGAACTTGGGGACGGTACCTTCGGGGGCTTATTTTTGGGCGCGGCTGTGCCAGCGGCCTATTTTTGGCACACGGAGGGTGCCCGCAAATTGTAGCCCCATTCCGAGTCCGGCGGACGAAGTGGGCCAGCCCCTCCCCCCAAGGCTATAGCCCACCCGTTTTTTTGGCATTTTTGCGGCGGACGAACTTGGGGACGGGACCTTCGGGGGCTTATTTTTGGGCGCGCCTGTGCCCGCGGCCTATTTTTGGCAAATGGAGGGCGCCCATAAAGTCTCGCCCCATTCCGAGTCCGGCGGACGAAGTTGGCCAGCCCCTCCCCCCAAGGCTATAGCCCACCAGTTTTTTGGGCATTTTTGCGGCGGACGAACTTGGGGACGGGACCTTCGGGGGCTTATTTTTGGGCGCGGCTGTGCCCGCGGCCTATTTTTGGCACACGGAAGGCGCTCGCAAAGTCTCGCCCCATTCCGAGTCTGGCGGTCGAAGTGGGCCAGCCCCTCCCCCCAAGGCTATAGCCCACCCGTTTTTTGGGCATTTATGCGGCGGACGAACTTGGGGACGGGACCTTCGGGGGCTTATTTTTGAGTGCGGCTGTGCCCGCGGCCTATTGTTGGCACACGGAGGGCGCTCGCAAAGTCTCGCCCCATTCCGAGTCCGCGGACGGCGGCCAGCCTCCCAAGGATATAGCCCACCCGTTTTTTGGGCATTTTTGCGGCGGACGAACTTGGTGACGAGACCTTCGGGGGCTTATTTTTGGGTGCGGCTGATGCCGCGGCCTATTTTTTTCACACGGAGGGCGCTCACAAAGTCTCGCCCCATTCCGAGTCCGGCGGAAGAAGTTGGCCAGCCCCTCCCCCCAAGGCCATAGCCCACCCGTTTTTTGGGCATTTTTTGCGGCGGACGAACTTGGTGACGGGACCTTCGGGGGCTTATTTTTGGGCGCGGCTGTGCCCGCGGCCTATTTTTGGCACACGGAGGGCGCTCACAAAGTCTCGCCCCATTCCGAGTCCGGCGGACGAAGTTGGCCAGCCCCTCCCCCCAAGGCTATAGCCCACCTGTTTTTTGGGCATTTTTGCAGCAGACGAACTTGGGGACGGGACCTCCGGGGGCTTATTTTTGGGCGCAGCTGCGCCCGTGGCCTCTTATTGGCACACGGAGGGCGCTCGCAAAGTCTCGCCCCATTCCGAGTCCGGCGGACGAAATTGGGCATACCCTCCCCCAAAGGCTATAGCCCACCCGTTTTTTGGGCATTTTTGCGGCGGACGAACTTGGGGACGGTACCTTCGGGGGCTTATTTTTGGGCGCGGCTGTGCCAGCGGCCTATTTTTGGCACACGGAGGCCGCTCACAAAGTCTCGCCCCATTCCTAGCCCGGCGGACGAAGTTGGCCCGCCCCTCCCCCCAAGGCTATAGCCCACCCGTTTTTTGGGCATTTTTGCGGCGGATGAACTTGGGGACGGGACCTTCGGGGACTTATTTTTGGGCGAGGCTGTGCCTGCAGCCTATTTTTGGCACACGGAGGCCGCTCGCAAAGTCTCACCCTATTCCGAGTCCGGCGCACGAAGTTGGTCAGGCCCTCCCCCCAAGGCTATAGCCCACCCGTTTTTTGGGCATTTTTGCGGCGGACGAACTTGGGGACGGGACCTTCGGGGGCTTATTTTTGGGCGCGGCTGTGCCCACGGCCTATTTTTGGCACACGGAGGGCGCTCGCAAAGTCTCGCCCCATTCCGAGTCTGGCGGACGAGGTTGGCCAGCCCCTCCCCCCAAGGCTAAAGCCCACCCGTTTTTTGGTCATTTTTGCGGCGGACGAACTTGGGGAAGGGACCTTCAGGGGTTATTTTTGGTCGCGGCTGTGCCCGCGGCCTATTTTTGGCACACGGAGGCCGCTCACAAAGTCTCGCCCCATTCCGAGTCCGCGGACGGCCAGCCCCTCCCCCAAGGCGATAGCCCACCCGCTTTTGGGCATTTTTGCGGACGAACTTGGGGACGGGACCTTCGGGGCTTATTTTTGGGCGCAGCTGTGCGGGTGCTCGCAAAGTCTCGCCCCATTCCGAGTCCGGCGGACGAAGTGGGCCAGCCCCTCCCCCCAAGGCTATAGCCCACCCGTTTTTTGGGTATTTTTGCGGCGGACGATCTTGGGGACGGGACCTTCGGGGCCTTATTATTGGGCGCGGCCGTACTCGTGGCCTATTTTTGGCACACGGAGGGCGCTCGCAAAGTCTCGCCTCATTCCGAGTCCGGCGGTCGAAGTTGGCCAGCCCCTCCCCCCAAGGATATAGCCCACCCATTTTTTGGGCATTTTTGCGGCGGACGAACTTGGGGACGGGACCTTCGGGGGCTTATTTTTGGGTACGGCTGTGCCCGCGGCCTATTTTTGGCACACGGAGGCCGCTCACAAAGTCTCGCCCCATTCCGAGTCCGGCGGACGAAGTTGGCCAGCCCCTCCCCCCAAGGCGATAGCCCACCCGTTTTTTGGGCATTTTTGCGGCGGACGAACTTGGGGACGGGACCTTCGGGGGCTTATTTTTGGGCGCAGCTGTGCCCACGGCGGGTGCTCGCAAAGTCTCGCCCCATTCCGAGTCCGGCGGACGAAGTGGGCCAGCCCCTCCCCCCAAGGCTATAGCCCACCCGTTTTTTGGGTATTTTTGCGGCGGACGATCTTGGGGACGGGACCTTCGGGGCCTTATTATTGGGCGCGGCCGTACTCGCGGCCTATTTTTGGCACACGGAGGGTGATCGCAAAGTCACGCCCCATTCCGAGTCCGGCGGACGAAGTTGGCCAGCCCCTCCCCCCAAGGCTATAGCCCACCCGTTTTTTGGGCATTTTTGCGGCGGACGAACTTGGGGACGGGACCTTCGGGGGCTTATATATGGGTGCGGCTGTGCCCGAGGCCTATTTTTGGCACACAGAGGGCGCTCGCAAAGTCTCGCCCCATTCCGAGTCCGGCGGACGAAGTTGGCCAGCCCCTCCCCCCAAGGCTATAGCCTACCCGTTTTTTGGGCATTTTTGTGGCGGACGAACTTGGGGACGGGACCGTCGGGGGCTTATTTTTGGTCGCGGCTGTGCCCGCGGCCTAATATTGGCCCACGGAGGGTGCTCGCAAAGTCTCGCCCGATTCCGAGTCCGGCGGACGAAGTGGGCCAGCCCCTCCCCCCAAGGCTATAGCCCACCCGTTGTTTGGGCATTTTTGTGGCGGACGAACTTGGGGACGGGACCTTCGGGGTCTTATTTTTGGGCGCGGCTGTGCCCTCGGCCTATTGTTGGCACACGGAGGGCGCTCGCAAAGTCTCGCCCCATTCCGAGTCCGGCGGACGAAGTTGGCCAGCCCCTCCCCCCAAGGCTATAGCCCACCCGTTTTTTGGGCATTTTTGCGGCGGACGAACTTGGGGATGGGACCTTCGGGGGCTTATTTTTGGGTGCGGCTGTGGCCGCGGCCTATTTTTGGCACACAGAGAGCGCTCGCAAAGTGTCTCCCCATTCCGAGTCCGGCGGAAGAAGTTGGCCAGCCCCTCCCCCCAAGGCCATAGCCCACCCGTTTTTTGGGCATTTTTTGCGGCGGACGAACTTGGTGACGGGACCTTCGGGGGCTTATTTTTGGGCGCGGCTGTGCCCGCGGCCTAATTTTGGCACACGGAGGGCGCTCACAAAGTCTCGCCCCATTCCGAGTCCGGCGGACGAAGTTGGCCAGCCCCTCCCCCCAAGGCTATAGCCCACCTGTTTTTTGGGCATTTTTGCAGCAGACGAACTTGGGGACGGGACCTCCGGGGGCTTATTTTTGGGCGCAGCTGCGCCCGTGGCCTCTTATTGGCACACGGAGGGCGCTCGCAAAGTCTCGCCCCATTCCGAGTCCGGCGGACGAAATTGGGCATACCCTCCCCCAAAGGCTATAGCCCACCCGTTTTTTGGGCATTTTTGCGGCGGACGAACTTGGGGACGGTACCTTCGGGGGTTTATTTTTGGGCGCGGCTGTGCCTGCAGCCTATTTTTGGCACACGGAGGCCGCTCGCAAAGTCTCACCCTATTCCGAGTCCGGCGGACGAAGTTGGTCAGGCCCTCCCCCCAAGGCTATAGCCCACCCGTTTTTTGGACATTTTTGCGGGGGACGAACTTGGGGACGGGACCTTCGGGGGCTTATTTTTGGGCGCGGCTGTGCCCGCGGCCTATTTTTGGCACACGGAGGGCGCTCGCAAAGTCTCGCCCCATTCCGAGTCTGGCGGACGAGGTTGGCCAGCCCCTCCCCCCAAGGCTAAAGCCCACCCGTTTTTTGGTCATTTTTGCGGCGGACGAACTTGGGGAAGGGACCTTCAGGGGTTATTTTTGGTCGCGGCTGTGCCCGCGGCCTATTTTTGGCACACGGAGGCCGCTCACAAAGTCTCGCCCCATTCCGAGTCCGGCGGACGAAGTTGGCCAGCCCCTCCCCCCAAGGCGATAGCCCACCCGTTTTTTGGGCATTTTTGCGGCGGACGAACTTGGGGACGGGACCTTCGGGGGCTTATTTTTGGGCGCAGCTGTGCCCACGGCGGGTGCTCGCAAAGTCTCGCCCCATTCCGAGTCCGGCGGACGAAGTGGGCCAGCCCCTCCCCCCAAGGCTATAGCCCACCCGTTTTTTGGGTATTTTTGCGGCGGACGATCTTGGGGACGGGACCTTCGGGGGCTTATTATTGGGCGCGGCCGTACTCGCGGCCTATTTTTGGCACACGGAGGGCGCTCGCAAAGTCTCGCCTCATTCCGAGTCCGGCGGTCGAAGTTGGCCAGCCCCTCCCCCCATGGATAAAGCCCACCCGTTTTTTGGGCATTTTTGCGGCGGACGAATTTGGGGATGGGACCTTCGGGGGCTGATTTTTGGGCGCGGCTGTGTCCGCAGCCTATTTTTGGTACATGGAGGGCGCTCGCAAAGTCTCGCCCCATTCCGAGTCCGGCGGACGAAGTTTGCCAGCCCCTCCCCCCAAGGATATAGCCCACCCATTTTTTGGGCATTTTTGCGGCGGACGAACTTGGGGACGGGACCTTCGGGGGCTTATTTTTGGGTACGGCTGTGCCCGTGGCCTATTTTTGGCAAACGGAGGGTGATCGCAAAGTCACGCCCCATTCCGAGTCCGGCGGACGAAGTTGGCCAGCCCCTCCCCCCAAGGCTATAGCCCACCCGTTTTTTGGGCATTTTTGCGGCGGACGAACTTGGGGACGGGACCTTCGGGGGCTTATATATGGGCGTGGCTGTGCCCGAGGCCTATTTTTGGCACACAGAGGGCGCTCGCAAAGTCTCGCCCCATTCCGAGTCCGGCGGACGAAGTTGGCCAGCCCCTCCCCCCAAGGCTATAGCCTACCCGTTTTTTGGGCATTTTTGTGGCGGACGAACTTGGGGACGGGACCGTCGGGGGCTTATTTTTGGTCGCGGCTGTGCCCGCGGCCTAATAATTGCCCACGGAGGGCGCTCGCAAAGTCTCGCCCGATTCCGAGTCCGGCGGACGAAGTGGGCCAGCCCCTCCCCCCAAGGCTATAGCCCACCCGTTGTTTGGGCATTTTTGTGGCGGACGAACTTGGGGACGGGACCTTCGGGGTCTTATTTTTGGGCGTGGCTGTTCCCTCGGCCTATTGTTGGCACACGGAGGGCGCTCGCAAAGTCTCGCCCCATTCCGAGTCCGGCGGACGAAGTTGGCCAGCCCCTCCCCCCAAGGCTATAGCCCACCCGTTTTTTGGGCATTTTTGCGGCGGACGAACTTGGGGATGGGACCTTCGGGGGCTTATTTTTGGGTGCGGCTGTGGCCGCGGCCTATTTTTGGCACACAGAGGGCGCTCGCAAAGTGTCTCCCCATTCCGAGTCCGGCGGACGAAGTTGGCCAGCCCCTCCCCCCAAGGGTATAGCCCACCCGTTTTTTTTGCATTTTTGTGGCGGACGAACTTGGGGACGGGACCTTCGGGGGCTTATATTTGGGCGTGGCTGTGCCCGCGGCCTATTTTTGGCACACGGAGGGCGCTCGCAAAGTCTCGCTCCATTGCGAGTCCGGCGGACGAAGTTGGCCAGCCCCTCCCCCCAAGGCTATAGCCCACCCGTTTTTTGGGCATTTTTGCGGCGGATGAACTTGGGGACGGGACCTTCGGGGGCTTATTTTTGGGCGCGGCTGTACCCTCGGCCTATTGTTGGCACACGGAGGGCGCTCGCAACGTCTCGCCCCATTCCGAGTCTGGCGGACGAAGTGGGCCAGCCCCTCCCCCCAAGGCTATAGCCCACCCGTTTTTTGGGCATTTTTGCGGCGGACGAACTTGGGGACGAACCTTCGGGGGCTTATTTTTGGGCGTGGCTGTGCCCGCGGCCTATTTTTGGCACACGGAGGGCGCTCGCAAATTCTCGCCCCATTTCGAGGCCGGCGGACGAAGTTGGCCAGCCCCTCCCCCCAAGGCTATAGCCCACCCGTTTTTTGAGCATTTTTACGGCGGACGAATTTGGGGACGGGGCCTTCGGGGGCTTATTTTTGGGCGCGGCTGTGCCCGCGGCCTAATTTTTGTACACGGAGGGCGCTCGCAAAGTCTCGCCCCATTCCGAGTCCGGCGGACGAAGTTGACCAGCCCCTCCCCCCAAGGCTATAGCCCACCCGTTTTTTGGGCATTTTTGCGGCGGACGAACTTGGGGACGGGACCTTCGGGGCTTATTTTTGGGTACGGCTGTGCCCGTGGCCTATTTTTGGCAAACGGAGGGTGATCGCAAAGTCACGCCCCATTCCGAGTCCGGCGGACGAAGTTGGCCAGCCCCTCCCCCCAAGGCTATAGCCTACCCGTTTTTTGGGCATTTTTGTGGCGGACGAACTTGGGGACGGGACCGTCGGGGGCTTATTTTTGGTCGCGGCTGTGCCCGAGGCCTAATATTGGCCCACGGAGGGCGCTCGCAAAGTCTCGCCCGATTCCGAGTCCGGCGGACGAAGTTGGCCAGCCCCTCCCCCCAAGGCTATAGCCCACCCGTTGTTTGGGCATTTTTGTGGCGGACGAACTTGGGGAAGGGACCTTCGGGGTCTTATTTTTTGGCGCGGCTGTGCCCTCGGCCTATTGTTGGCACACAGAGGGCGCTCGCAAAGTCTCGACCCATTCCGAGTCCGGCGGACGAAGTTGGCCAGCCCCTCCCCCCAAGGCTATAGCCCACCCGTTTTTTGGGCATTTTTGCGGCGGACGAACTTGGGGATGGGACCTTCGGGGGCTTATTTTTGGGTGCGGCTGTGCCCGCGGCCTATTTTTGGAACACGGAGGGCGCTCGCAAAGTGTCTCCCCATTCCGAGTCCGGCGGACGAAGTTGGCCAGCCCCTCCCCCCAAGGCTATAGCCCACCCGTTTTTTGAGCATTTTTACGGCGGACGAATTTGGGGACGGGGCCTTCGGGGGCTTATTTTTGGGTGCGGCTGTGCCCGCGGCCTAATTTTTGTACACGGAGGGCGCTCGCAAAGTCTCGCCCCATTCCGAGTCCGGCGGACTAAGTTGGCCAGCCCCTCCCCCCAAGGCTATAGCCCACCCGTTTTTTGGGCATTTTTGCGGCGGACGAACTTGGGGATGGGACCTTCGGGGCTTATTTTTGGGTGCGGCTGTGCCCGCGGCCAATTTTTGGCACACGGAGGGCACTCGCAAAGTGTCGCTCCATTCCGAGTCCGGCGGACGAAGTTGGCCAGCCCCTCCCCCCAAGGCTATAGCCCACCCGTTTTTTTTGCATTTTTGCGGCGGACGAACTTGGGGACGGGATCTTCGGGGGCTTATATTTGGGCGCGGCTGTGCCCGAGGCCTATTTTTGGTACACAGAGGGCGCTCGCAAAGTCTCGCCCCATTCCGAGTCCGGCGGACGAAGTTGGCCAGCCCCTCCCCCCAAGGCTATAGCCCACCCGTTTTTTTTGCATTTTTGCGGCGGACGAACTTGGGGACGGGACCTTCGGGGGCTTATATTTGGGCGCGGCTGTGCCCGCGGCCTATTTTTGGCACACGGAGGGCGCTCACAAAGTCTCGCTCCATTCCGAGTCCGGCGGACGAAGTTGGCCAGCCCCTCCCCCAAGGCTATAGCCCACCAGTTTTTTTTGCATTTTTGCGGCGGACGAACTTGGGGACGGGACCTTCGGGGGATTATATTTGGGCGCGGCTGTGCCCGAGGCCTATTTTTGGCACACAGAGGGCGATCGCAAAGTCTCGCCCCATTCCGAGTCCGGCGGACGAAGTTGGCCAGCCACTCCCCCCAAGGCTATAGCCCACCCGTTTTTGTGGCCTTTTTCCGCTGGACGAACTTGGTGCCCCGGCCTTCGGGCGGTTATTTTTTGGCACGGCTGCGCCCGCGGCCTATTTTTGACACACGGAGGCCGCTCGCAAAGTCTCGCTCCATTCCGAGTCCGGCGGACGATGTTGGCCAGCCCCACCCCCCAAGGCTATAGCCCACCCGTTTTTGTGGCCATTTTCCGCAGGACGAACTTGGCGCCCCGGCCTTCGGGCGGTTATTTTTGGGCAGAGCTGTGCCCGCGGCCGATTTTTGGCACACGGAGGCCGCTCGTAAAGTCTCGCGCCATTCCGAGTCCGGCGGACGAAGTGGGCCAGCCCCAATCCCCAAGGCTATAGCCCACCCGTTTTTGTGGCCTCTTTCCGCTGGACGAACTTGGCGCCCCGGCCTTCGATCGGTTATTTTTGGGCGCGGCTGTGCCCGCGGCCTATTTTTGGCACACGGAGGTCGCTCGTAAAGTCTCGCGCCATTCCCAGTCCGGCGGACGAAGTGGGCCAGCCCCACCCCCCAAGGCTATAGCCCACCCGTTTTTGTGGCCTCTTTCCGCTGGACGAACTTGGCGCCCCGGCCTTCGATCGGTTATTTTTGGGCGCGGCATTGCCCGCGTCCTGTTTTTGGCACACGGAGGCCGCTCGCAAAGTCTCGCGCCATTCCGAGTCCGGCGGACGAAGTAGGCCAGCCCCACCCCCCAAGGCTATGGCCCACCCGTTTTTGTGGCCTTTTTCCGCGGGACGAACTTGGCGCCCCGGCCTTCGGGCGGTTATTTTTGGGTGCGGCTGTGCCCGCGGCCTATTTTTGGCACACGGAGGTGGCTCGCAAAGTCTCGCGCCATTCCGAGTCCGGCGGACGATGTTGGCCAGCCCCACCCCCCAAGGCTATAGCCCACCCGTTTTTGTGGCCTTTTTCCGCTGGACGAACTTGGCGCCCCGGCCTTCGGGCGGTTATTTTTGGGCGCGGCTGTGCCCGCGGCCTATTTTTGGCACACGGAGGCCGCTCACAAAGTCTGGCGCCATTCCGAGTCCGGCGGACGAAGTTGGCCAGCCCCACCCCCCAAGGCTATAGCCCACCCGTTTTTGTGGCCTTTTTCCGCTGGACGGACTTGGCTCCCCGGCCTTCGGGCAGTTATTTTTTGGCGCGGCTGTGCCAACGGCCTATTTTGGGCACACGGAGGCCGCTCGCAAAGTCTGGCGCCATTCCGAGTCCAGCGGACGAAGTTGGCCAGCCCCACCCCCCAAGGCTATAGCCCACCCATTTTTGTGGCCTCTTTCCGCGGGACGAACTTGGCGCCTTGGCCTTCGGGTGGTTATTTTTGGGCGGAGCTGTGCCCGCGGCCTATTTTTGGCACACGGAGGCCGCTCACAAAGTCTCGCGCCATTCCGAGTCCGGCGGACGAAGTTGGCCAGCCCCACCCCCCAAGGCTATAGCCCACCCGTTTTTGTGGTCTTTTTCCGCTGGACGGACTTGGCGCCCCGGCCTTTGGGAGGTTATTTTTGGACGCGGCTATGCCCGCGGCCTATTTTTTTGTGCATGGAGGCCGCTCGCAAAGTCTCGCGCCATTCTGAGTCCGGCGGTCGAAGTTGGCCAGCCCCACCCCCCAAGGCTATAGCCCACCCGTTTTTGTGGCCTTTTTCCACTGGACGAACTTGTCGCCCCGGCCTTCGGGCTGTTATTTTTCGGCGCGGCCGTGCCCGCGGCCTATTTTTGGGACACGGAGGCCGCTCGCAAAGTCTCGCGCCATTCCGAGTCCGGCGGACGAAGTTGGCCAGCCCCACCCCCCAAGGCTATAGCCCACCCGTTTTTGTGGCCTTTTTCCGCTGGACGAACTTGGCGCCCCGGCCTTCGGGCGGTTATTTTTGGGCGCGGCTGTGCCCGCGGCCAATTTTTGGCACACGGAGGTCGCTCGTAAAGTCTCGCGCCATTCCGAGTCCGGCGGACGAAGTGGGCCAGCCCCACCCCCCAAGGCTATAGCCCACCCATTTTTGTGCCCTCTTTCCGCTGGACGAACTTGGCGCCGGCCTTCGATCGGTTATTTTTGGGCGCGGCTGTGCCCCCGGACTATTTTTCGCACACGGAGGCCGCTCGCAAAGTCTCGCGCCATTCCGAGTCCGGCGGACGAAGTTGGCCAGCCCCACCCCCCAAGGCTATAGCCCACCCGTTTTTGTGGCCTTTTTCCGCTGGACGAACTTGGCGCCCCGGCCTTCGGGCAGTTATTTTTGGGCGCAGCTGTGCCCGCGGCCTATTTTTGACACACGGAGGCGACTCGCAAAGTCTCGCGCCATTCCGAGTCCGGCGGACGAAGTGGGCCAGCCCCACCCCCCAAGGGTATCGCCCACCCGTTTTTGTGGCCTTTTTCCGCTGGACGAACTTGGCGCCACGGCCTTCGGGCGGATATTTTTTGGCGCGGCTGTGCCCGCGGCCTACTTTTTGCACACGGAGGTGGCTCGCAAAGTCTCGCGCCATTCCGAGTCCGGCGGACGAAGTGGGCCAGCCCCACCCCCCAAGGCTATAGCCCACCCGTTTTTGTGGCCTTTTTCCGCTGGACGAACTTGGCGCCCCGGCCTTCGGGCGGTTATTTTTGGGTGCGGCTGTGTCCGCATCATATGTTTGCGACACGGAGGCCGCTCGCAAAGTCTCGCGCCATTCCGAGTCCGGCGGACGAAGTTGGCCAGCCCCACCCCCCAAGGCTGTAGCCCACCCGTTTTTGTGGCCTTTTTCCGCTGGACGAACTTGGCGCCCCGGCCTTCGGGTGGTTATTTTTGGGCGCGGCTGTGCCCGTGGCCGATTTTTGGCACACGGAGGTCGCTCGTAATGTCTCGCGCCATTCCGAGTCCGGCGGACGTAGTGGGCCAGCCCCACCCCCCAAGGCTAGAGCCCACCCGTTTTTGTGGCCTCTTTCCGCTGGACGAACTTGGCGCCCCGGCCTTCGATCGGTTATTTTTGGGCGCGGCTGTGTCCGCGGCCTATTTTTGGCACACGGAGGCGGCTCGCAAACTCTCGCGCCATTCCGAGTCCGGCGGACGAAGTTGGCCAGCCCCACCCCCCAAGGGTATAGCCCACCCGTTTTTGTGGCCTTTTTCCGCTGGACGAACTTGGCGCCCCGGCCTTCAATCGGTTATTTTTGGGCGCGGGTGTGCCCGCGGCCTATTTTTGGCACACGGAGGCCGCTCGCAAAGTCTCGCACCATTCCGAGTCTGGCGGACGAAGTTGGCCAGCCCCACCCCCCAAGGCTATCGCCCACCCGTTTTTGTGGCCTTTTTCCGCTGGACGAACTTGGCGCCCCGGCCTTCGGGCGGTTATTTTTGGGCGCGGCTGTGCCCGCGGCCTATTTTTGGCACACGGAGGTGGCTTGCAAAGTCTCGCGCCATTCCGAGTCCGGCGGACGAAGTTGGCCAGCCCCACCCCCCAAGGCTATAGCCCACCCGTTTTTGTGGTCTTTTTCCGCTGGACGAACTTGGCGCCCCGGCCTTCGGGCGGTTATTTTTGGGGGCGGCTGTGCCCGCGGCCCCTTTTTTTGTGTATGGAGGCCGCTCGCAAAGTCTCGCGCCATTCCGAGTCCGGCGCTCGAAGTTGGCCAGCCCCACCCCCCAAGGCTATAGCCCACCCGTTTTTGTGGCCTTTTTCCACTGGACGAACTTGTCGCCCCGGCCTTCGGGCGGTTATTTTTGGGTACGGCTGTGTCCGCAGCATATGTTTGGGACACGGAGGCCGCTCGCAAAGTCTCCCACCATTCCGATTCCGGCGGACGAAGTTGGCCAGCCCCACCCCCCAAGGCTATAGCCCACCCGTTTTTGTGGCCTTTTTCCGCTGGACGAACTTGGCGCCCCGGCCTTCGGGCCGTTATTTTTGGGCGCGGCTGTGCCCGTCGCTGATTTTTGGCACACGGAGGTCGCTCGTATTGTCTCGCGCCATTCCGAGTCCGGCGGACGAAGTGGGCCAGCCCCACCCCCCAAGGCTAGAGCCCACCCGTTTTTGTGGCCTCTTTCCGCTGGACGAACTTGGCGCCCCGGCCTTCGATCGGTTATTTTTGGGCGCGGCTGTGCCCGCGGCCTATTTTTGGCACACGGAGGCGGCTCGCAAAGTCTCGCGCCATTCCGAGTCCGGCGGACGAAGTTGGCCAGCCCCACCCCCCAAGGCTATAGCCCACGCGTTTTTGTGGCCTTTTTCCGCTGGACGAACTTGGCGCCCCGGCCTTCGGGCGGTTATTTTTGGGTGCGGCTATGCCCGCGGCCGATTTTTAGCACACGGAGGTCGCTCGTAAAGTCTCGTGCCATTTCGAGTCCGGCGGACGAAGTGGGCCAGCCCCACCCCCCAAGGCTATAGCCCACCCGTTTTTGTGGCCTCTTTCCGCATGACGAACTTGGCGCCCCGGCCTTCGATCGGTTATTTTTGGGCGCGGCTGTGCCCGCGGCCTATTTTTGGCACACGGAGGCCACTCACAAAGTCTCGCGCCATTCCGAGTCCGGCGGACGAAGTTGGCCAGCCCCACCCCCCAAGGGTATAGCCCACCCGTTTTTGTGGCCTTTTTCCGCTGGACGAACTTGGCGCCCCGGCCTTCGGGCGGATATTTTTGGGCGCGGCTCTGCCCGGCCTCTTTTTGGCATCCGGAGGCCGCTTGCAAATTCTCGCGCCATTCCGAGTCAGGCGGACGAAGTGGGCCAGCCCCACCCCCCAAGGCTATAGCCCACCCGTTTTTGTGGCCTTTTCCCGCTGGACGAACTTGGCGCCCCGGCCTTCGGGCGGTTATTTTTGGGCGCGGCTGTGTCCGTGGCCTATTTTTGGCACACGGAGGCCGCCGGCAAAGTCTCGCGCCATTCCGAGTCCGGCGGACGAAGTGGGCCAGCCCCACCCCCCAAGGCTATAGCCCACCCGTTTTTGTGGCCTTTTTCCGCTGGACGAACTTGGCGCCCCGGCCTTCGTGTGGTTATTTTTGTGTGCGGCTGCACCCGCGACCTATTTTTGGCACATGGAGGCCGCTCATAAAGTCTCGCGCCATTCTGTGTCCGGCGGACGAAGTTGGCCAGCCCCACCCCCCAAGGGTATAGCCCACCCGTTTTTGTGGCCTTTTTCCGCTGGACGAACTTGGCGCCCCGGCCTTCGGGCGGATATTTTTGGGCGCGGCTCTGCCCGGCCTCTTTTTGGCATCCGGAGGCCGCTTGCAAATTCTCGCGCCATTCCGAGTCAGGCGGACGAAGTGGGCCAGCCCCACCCCCCAAGGCTATAGCCCACCCGTTTTTGTGGCCTTTTCCCGCTGGACGAACTTGGCGCCCCGGCCTTCGGGCGGTTATTTTTGGGCGCGGCTGTGTCCGTGGCCTATTTTTGGCACACGGAGGCCGCCGGCAAAGTCTCGCGCCATTCCGAGTCCGGCGGACGAAGTGGGCCAGCCCCACCCCCCAAGGCTATATCCCACCCGTTTTTGTGGCCTTTTTCCGCTGGACGAACTTGGCGCCCCGGCCTTCGAGCGGTTATTTTTGGGTGCGGCTGTGGCCGCGGAATATTTTGGCACACGGAGGCCTCTCGCAAAGTCTCGCGCCATTCCGAGTCCGGCGGACGAAGTTGGCCAGTCTCAACCCCCAAGGCTATAGCCCACCCGTTTTTGTGGCCTTTTTCCGCTGGATGAACTTCGCGCCCTGGCCTTCGGCAGTTATTTTTGGGCGCGGCTGTGCCCGCGGCTTATTTTTGGCACACGGAGGCTGCTCGCAAAGATTCGCGCCATTCCGAGTCCGGCGGACGAAGTTGGCCAGCCCCACCCCCCAAGGCTATAGCCCACCCGTTTTTGTGGCCTTTTTCCGCTGGATGAACTTCGCGCCCTGGCCTTCGGGCAGTTATTTTTGGGCGCGGCTGTGCCCGCGGCTTATTTTTGGCACACGGAGGCTGCTCGCAAAGATTCGCGCCATTCCGAGTCCGGCGGACGAAGTTGGCCAGCCCCACCCCCCAAGGCTATAGCCCACCCGTTTTTGTGGCCTTTTTCCGCTGGACGAACTTCGCGCCCCGGCCTTCGGGTGGTTATATTTGTGTGCGGCTGCACCCGCGACCTATTTTTGGCACATCGAGGCCGCTCATAAAGTCTCGCGCCATTCCGAGTCCGTCGGGCGAAGTTGGCCAGCCCCACCCCCCAAGGCTATATCCCACCCGTTTTTGTGGCCTTTTTCCGCTGGACGAACTTGGCGCCCCGGCCTTCGGGCGGTTATTTTTGGGCGCGGCTGTGTCCGCGGCCTATTTTTGGCACACGGAGGCCGCTCGCAAAGTCTCGCGCCATTCCGAGTCCGGTGGACGAAGTGGGCCAGCCCAACCCCCCAAGGCTATGCCCACCCGTTTTTGTGGCCTTTTTCCGCCGGATGAACTTGGAGCCCCGGCCTTCGGGCAGTTATTCTTGGTTACGGCTGTGCCCGCGGCCTATTTTTGGCACACGGAGGTTGCTCGCAAAGTCTCGTACCATTCCGAGTCCGGCGGACGAAAGTTGGCCAGCCCCACCCCCCAAGGGTATAGCCCACCCGTTTTTGTGGCCTTTTTCCGCTGGACGAACTTGGCGCCCCGGCCTTCGGGTGGTTATTTTTGGGCGCGGCTGTGCCCGCGGCTTATTTTTGGCACACGGAGGCCGCTCGCAAAGATTCGCGCCATTCCGAGTCCGGCGGACGAAGTTGGCCAGCCCCACCCCCCAAGGCTATAGCCCACCCGTTTTTGTGGCCTTTTTCCGCTCGACGAACTTGGCGCCCCGGCCTTCGGGCTGTTGTTTTTGGGCGCGGCTGTGCCCGCGGCCTATTTTTGGCACACGGAGGACACTCTCAAAGTCTCGCGCCATTCCGAGTCCGGCGGACGAAGTTGGCCAGCCCCACCCCCCAAGGCTATAGCCCACCCGTTTTTGTGGCCTTTTACCGCTGGACGAACTTGGCGCCCCGGCCTTCGGGCGGTTAGTTTTGGGCGCGGCTGTGCCCGCGGCCTATTTTTAGCACACGGAGGCCGCTCGCAAATTCTCGCGCCATTCCGAGTCCGGCGGACGAAGTTGGCCAGCCCCACCCCCCAAGGCTATAGCCCACCCGTTTTTGTGGCCTTTTTCCGCTGGACGAACTTGGCGCCCCGGCCTTCGGGCGGTTATTTTTTGCCGCGGCTGTGCCCGCGTCCTATTTTTGGTACACGGAGGCCGCTCGTAAAGTCTCGAGCCATTCCGAGTCCGGCGGACGATGTGGGCCAGCCCCACCCCCGAAGGCTATAGCCCACCCGTTTTTATGGCCTTTTTCCGCCGGTCAAACTTGGCGGCCCGGCCTTCGGGCGGTTATTTTTGGTTGCGGCTGTGCCCGTGGCCTATTTTTGGCACACGGAGGCCGCTCGCAAAGTCTTGCGCCATTCAGAGTCCGGCGGACGAAGTTGGCCAGCCCCACCCCCCAAGGCTATAGCCCACCCGTTTTTCTGGCCTTTTTCCGCTGGACGAACTTGGCGCCCCGGCCTTCGGGCGGTTATTTTCGGGCGCACCTGTGCCCGCGGCCTATTTTCGGTACACGGAGGCATCTCGTAAAGTCTTGCGCCATTCAGAGTCCGGCGGACGAAGTTGGCCAGCCCCACCCCCCAAGGCTATAGCCCACCCGTTTTTCTGGCCTTTTTCCGCTGGACGAACTTGGCGCCCCGGCCTTCGGGCGGTTATTTTCGGGCGCACCTGTGCCCGCGGCCTATTTTCGGTACACGGAGGCATCTCGTAAAGTCTCGCGCCATTCCGAGTCCGGCGGACGAAGTGGGCCACCCCCACCCCCAGAGACTATAGCCCACCCGTTTTTGTGGCCTTTTACCGCTGGACGAACTTGGCGCCCCGGCCTTCGGGCGGTTAGTTTTGGGCGCGGCTGTGCCCGCGGCCTATTTTTAGCACACGGAGGCCGCCAAAATTCTCGCCATTCCGAGTCCGGCGGACGAAGTGGGCCAGCCCCACCCCCCCAGGCTATAGCCCACCCGTTTTTGTGGCCTTTTTCCGCTGGACGAACTTGGCGCCCCGGCCTTCGGGCGGTTATTTTTTGCCGCGGCTGTGCCCGCGTCCTATTTTTGGTACACGGAGGCCGCTCGTAAAGTCTCGAGCCATTCCGAGTCCGGCGGACGATGTGGGCCAGCCCCACCCCCGAAGGCTATAGCCCACCCGTTTTTGTGGCCTTTTTCCGCCGGTCAAACTTTGCGGCCCGGCCTTCGGTTATTTTTGGTTGCGGCTGTGCCCGTGGCCTATTTTTGGCACACGGAGGCCGCTCGCAAAGTCTTGCGCCATTCAGAGTCCGGCGGACGAAGTTGGCCAGCCCCACCCCCCAAGGCTATAGCCCACCCGTTTTTCTGGCCTTTTTCCGCTGGACGAACTTGGCGCCCCGGCCTTCGGGCGGTTATTTTCGGGCGCACCTGTGCCCGCGGCCTATTTTCGGTACACGGAGGCATCTCGTAAAGTCTTGCGGCATTCAGAGTCCGGCGGACGAAGTTGGCCAGCCCCACCCCCCAAGGCTATAGCCCACCCGTTTTTCTGGCCTTTTTCCGCTGGACGAACTTGGCGCCCCGGCCTTCGGGCGGTTATTTTCGGGCGCACCTGTGCCCGCGGCCTATTTTCGGTACACGGAGGCATCTCGTAAAGTCTCGCGCCATTCCGAGTCCGGCGGACGAAGTGGGCCACCCCCACCCCCAGAGACTATAGCCCACCCGTTTTTGTGGCCTTTTTCCGCTGGACGAACTAGGCGCCCCGGCCTTCGGGCGGTTATTTTTTAGCACAGCTGTGCCCGCGGCCTATTTTTGGCACACGCAGGCCGCTCGCAAAGTCTCGCGTAATTCCGAGTCCGGCGGACGAAGTTGGCCAGCCCCACCCCCAAGGGTATAGCCCACCCGTTTTTGTGGCCTTTTTCCGCTGGACAAACTTGGCGCCCCAGACTTAGGGCGGTTATTTTTGGGTGCAGCTGTGCCCGCATCCTATTTTTGGCACACGGAGGCCGCTCGCAAAGTCTCGCGCCATTCCGAGTCCGGCGGACGAAGTCGGCCAGCCCCACCCCCAAAGGCTATAGCCCACCCGTTTTTGTGGCCTTTTACCGCTGGACGAACTTGGCGCCCTGGCCTTCGGGCAGTTATTTTTGGGCACGGCTCTGCCCGCGGCCTATTTTTGGCACACGGAGGCCGCTTGCAAAGTCTCGCACCATTCCGAGTCCGGCGGACGAAGTTGGCCAGCCCCACCCCCCAAGGCTATAGCCCACCCGTTTTTGTGGCCTTTTACCGCTGGACGAACTTGGCGCCCCGGCCTTCGGGCGGTTAGTTTTGGGCGCGGCTTTGCCCGCGGCCTATTTTTGGCACACGGAGGCCACTCGCAAATTCTCGCGCCATTCCGATTCCGGCGGATGAAGTTGGCCAGCCCCGACCCCCAAGGCAATAGCCCACCCGTTTTTGTGGCCTTTTTCCGCTGGACGAGCTTGGCGCCCCGGCCTTCGGGCGGTTATTTTTTGGCGCGGCTGTGCCCGCGGCCTATTTTTGGCACAGGGAGGCCGCTCGCAAAGTCTCGCGCCATTCCGAGTCCGGCGGACGATGTGGGCCAGCCCCACCCCCGAAGGCTATAGCCCACCCGTTTTTGTGGCCTTTTTCCGCCGGTCGAACTTGGCGGCCCGGCCTTCGGGCGGTTATTTTTGGTTGCGGCTGTGCCCGTGGCCTATTTTTGGCACACGGAGGCCGCTCGCAAATTCTTGCGCCATTCCGAGTCCGGCGGACGAACTTGGCCAGCCCCACCCCCCAAGGCTATAGCCCACCCGTTTTTCTGGCCTTTTTCCGCTGGACGAACTTGGCGCCCCGGCCTTCGGGCCGTTATTTTTGGGCACAAATGTGCCCATGGCCTATTTTCGGTACACGGACGCCGCTCGCAAAGTCTCACACCATTCCGAGTCCGGCGGACGAAGTTGGCCACCCCCACCCCCCAAGACTATAACCCACCCGTTTTTGCGGCCTTTTTCCGCTGGACGAACTAGGCGCCCCGGCCTTCGGGCAGTTATTTTTTAGCACGGCTGTGCCCGCGGCCTATTTTTGGCACACGGAGGCCGCTCGCAAAGTCTCGCGTAATTCCGTGTCCGGCGGACGAAGTTGGCCAGTCCCACCCCCAAGGGTATATCCCACCCGTTTTTGTGGCCTTTTTCCGCTGGACGAACTTGGTGGCCCGGCCTTCGGGCGGTTATTTTTGGTTACGGCTGTGCCCGCGGCCTATTTTTGGCACACGGAGGCCGCTCGCAAAGTCTCGCACCATTCCGAGTCCGGCGGACGAAGTTGGCCAGCCCCACCCCCCAAGGCTATAGCCCACCCGTTTTTGTGGCCTTTTACCGCTGGACGAACTTGGCGCCCCGGCCTTCGGGCGGTTAGTTTTGGGCGCGGCTGTGCCCGCGGCCTATTTTTGGCACACGGAGGCCGCTCGCAAATTCTCGCGCCATTCCGATTCCGGCGGACGAAGTTGGCCAGCCCCGACCCCCAAGGCGATAGCCCACCCGTTTTTGTGGCCTTTTTCCGCTGGACGAGCTTGGCGCCCCGGCCTTCGGGCGGTTATTTTTTGGCGCGGCTGTGCCCGCGGCCTATTTTTGGCACAGGGAGGCCGCTCGCAAAGTCTCGCGCCATTCCGAGTCCGGCGGACGATGTGGGCCAGCCCCACCCCCGAAGGCTATAGCCCACCCGTTTTTGTGGCCTTTTTCCGCCGGTCGAACTTGGCGGCCCGGCCTTCGGGCGGTTATTTTTTGTTACGGCTGTGACCGTGGCCTATTTTTGGCACACGGAGGCCGCTCGCAAAGTCTTGCGCCATTACGAGTCCGGCGGACGAACTTGGCCAGCCCCACCCCCCAAGGCTATAGCCCACCCGTTTTTCTGGCCTTTTTCCGCTGGACAAACTTGGCGCCCCAGACATAGGGCGGTTATTTTTGGGTGTGGCTATGACCGCAGCCTATTTTTTGCTCACGGAGGCCACTCGCAAAGTCTCGCGCCATTACGAGTAGGGCGGACGAGGTTGGCCAGCCCCACCCCCCAAGGCTATAGCCCACCCGTTTTTTTGGCCTTTTTCCGCTGGACGAATTTGGCGCCCCGGTCTTCGGGCGGTTATTTTTGGGCACGGCTGTGCCCGCGGCCTATTTTTGTCACACGGAGGCCGCTCGCAAAGTCTCGCGACATTCCGAGTTCGGCGGACGAAGTGGGCCAGCCCCACCCCCCAAGGCTATAGCCCACCCGTTTTTGTGGCCTTTTTCCGCCGGACGAACTTGGAGCTCCGGCCTTCGGGAGGTTATTTTTGGGCGCGGCTGTGCCCACGGCCTATTTTTGGTACACGGAGGCCGCTCGCAAAGTCTCGCGCCATTCCGAGTCCGGCGGACGAAGTGGGCCAGCCCAACCCCCCAAGGCTATGCCCACCCGTTTTTGTGGCATTTTTCCGCCAGATGAATTTGGAGCCCCGGCCTTCGGGCGGTTATTTTTGGTTGCGGCTGTCCCGCGGCCTATGTTTGGCACACGGAGGCCGCTCGCAAAGTCTCGCGCCATTCCGAGTCCGGCGGACGAAGTTGGCCAGCCCCACCCCCCAAGCCTATAGCCCACCCGTTGTTGTGGCCTTTTTCCGCTGGACGAACTTGGCGCCCCAGCCTTCGGGCGGTTATTTTTGGGTTTACCTGTGCCCACAGCCTATTTTATGTACACGGAGGCCACTCGCAAAGTCTCGCGCCATTCCGAGTCCGGCGGACGAAGTGGGCCAGCCCCACCCCCCAAGCCTATAGCCCACCCGTTTTTGTGGCCTTTTTCCGCTGGACGAACTAGGCGCCCCGGCCTTCGGGCGGTTATTTTCGAGCGCGGCTGTGCCCGCAGCCTATTTTTGGCACACGGAGGCCACTCGCAAAGTCTCGCGCCATTCCGAGTCCGGCGGACGAAGTCGGCCAGCCCCACCCCCACAGGCTATAGGCCACCCGTTTTTGTGGCCTTTTTCCGCTGGACGAACTTGGCGCCCCAGCCTTCAGACTGTTATTTTTGGGCGCGGCTGTGCCCGCGGCCTATTTTTGGCACACGGAGGCCGCTCGCAAAGTCTCGCGCCATTCCGAGTCCGGTGGACGAAGTTGGCCACCCCCACCCCCCAAGGCTATAGCCCACCCATTTTTGTGGCCTTTTTCCGCTGGACGAACTTGGTGGCCCGGCCTTCGGGCGGTTATTTTTGGTTACGGCTGTGCCCGCAGCCTATTTTTTGTACACGGACGCCACTCGCAAAGTCTTGCACCATTCCGAGTCCGGCGGACGAAGTTGGCCAGCCCCACCCCCCAAGGCTATAGCCCACCCGTTTTTCTGGCCTTTTTCCGCTGGACGAACTTGGCGCCCCGGCCTTCGGGCGGTTATTTTTGGGCGCAAATGTCCCCATGGCCTATTTTCGGTACACGGAGGCCGCTCGCAAAGTCTCACGGCATTCCGAGTCCGGCGGACGAAGTTGGCCACCCCCATCCCCCAAGGCTATAGCCCACCCGTTTTTGTGGCCTTTTTCCGCTGGACGAACTAGGCGCCCCGGCCTTCGGGCAGTTATTTTTTAGCACGGCTGTGCCCGCGGCCTATTTTTGGCACAGGGAGGCCGCTCGCAAAGTCTCGTGTAATTCCGTGTCCGGCGGACGAAGTTGGCCAGCCCCACCCCCAAGGGTATAGCCCACCCGTTTTTGTGGCCTTTTTCCGCTGGACGAATTTGGCGCCCCAGACTTAGGGCGGTTATTTTTGGGTGTGGCAGTGCCCGCAGCCTATTTTTGGCACACGGTGGCCGCTCGCAAAGTCTCGCGCCATTACGAGTAGGGCGGACGAGGTTGGCCAGCCCCACCCCCCAAGGCTATAGCCCACCCGTTTTTGTGGCCTTTTTCCGCTGGACGAATTTGGCGCCCCGGCCTTCGGGTGGTTATTTTTGGGCGCGGCTGTGCCCGCGGCCTATTTCTGGCACACGGAGGCCGCTCGCAAAGTCTCGCGCCATTCCGAGTCCGGCGGACGAAGTTGGCCAGCCCCACCCCCCAAGGCTATAACCCACCCGTTTTTGTGGCCTTTTTCCGCTGGACGAACTTGGCGCCCCGGACTTCGGGCGGTTATTTTTGGGCGCGGCTGTGCGCGCGGCCTATTTTTTACACACAGAGGCCGCTCGCAAAGTCTCGCGACATTCCGAGTTCGGCGGACGAAGTGGGCCACCCCACCCCCCAAGGCTGTAGCCCACCCGTTTTTGTGGCCTTTTTCCGCCGGACGAACTTGGAGCCCCGGCCTTCGGGAGGTTATTTTTGGGCGCGGCTGTGCCCACGGCGTATTTTTGGTACACGGAGGCCGCTCGCAAAGTCTCGCGCCATTCCGAGTCCGGCGGACGAAGTGGGCCAGCCCAACCCCCCAAGGCTATGCCCACCCGTTTTTGTGGCATTTTTCCGCCAGATGAATTTGGAGCCCCGGCCTTCGGGCGGTTATTTTTGGTTGCGGCTTTGCCCGCGGCCTATTTTTGGCACACGGAGGCCGCTCGCAAAGTCTCGCGCCATTCCGAGTCCGGCGGACGAAGTTGGCCAGCCCCACCCCCCAAGCCTATAGCCCACCCGTTGTTGTGGCCTTTTTCCGCTGGACGAACTTGGCGCCCCAGCCTTCGGGCGGTTATTTTTGGGTTTACCTGTGCCCACAGCCTATTTTATGTACACGGAGGCCACTCGCAAAGTCTCGCGCCATTCCGAGTCCGGCGGACGAAGTTGGCCAGCCCCACCCCCCAAGGCTTAGCCCACCCGTTTTTGTGGCCTTTTTCCGCTGGACGAACTAGGCGCCCCGGCCTTCGGGCGGTTATTTTTTAGCGCGGCTGTGCCGCAGCCTATTTTTGGCACACGGAGGCCGCTCGCAAAGTCTCGCGCCATTCCGAGTCCGGCGGACGAAGTCAGCCAGCCCCACCCCCAAAGGCTATAGGCCACCCGTTTTTGTGGCCTTTTTCCGCTGGACGAACTTGGCGCCCCAGCCTTCAGACTGTTATTTTTGGGCGCGGCTGTGCCCGCGGCCTATTTTTAGCACACGGAGGCCGCTCGCAAAGTCTCGCGCCATTCCGAGTCCGGTGGACGAAGTTGGCCACCCCCACCCCCCAAGGCTATAGCCCACCCATATTTGTGGCCTTTTTCCGCTGGACGAACTTGGTGGCCCGGCCTTCGGGCGGTTATTTTTGGTTACGGCTGTGCCCGCAGCCTATTTTTTGTACACGGACGCCACTCGCAAAGTCTTGCACCATTCCGAGTCCGGCGGACGAAGTTGGCCAGCCCCACCCCCCAAGGCTATAGCCCACCCGTTTTTCTGGCCTTTTTCCGCTGGACGAACTTGGCGCCCCGGCCTTCGGGCGGTTATTTTTGGGCGCAAATGTCCCCATGGCCTATTTTCGGTACACGGAGGCCGCTCGCAAAGTCTCACGGCATTCCGAGTCCGGCGGACGAAGTTGGCCACCCCCATCCCCCAAGGCTATAGCCCACCCGTTTTTGTGGCCTTTTTCCGCTGGACGAACTAGGCGCCCCGGCCTTCGGGCAGTTATTTTTTAGCACGGCTGTGCCCGCGGCCTATTTTTGGCACAGGGAGGCCGCACGCAAAGTCTCGTGTAATTCCGTGTCCGGCGGACGAAGTTGGCCAGCCCCACCCCCAAGGGTATAGCCCACCCGTTTTTGTGGCCTTTTTCCGCTGGACGAATTTGGCGCCCCAGACTTAGGGCGGTTATTTTTGGGTGTGGCAGTGCCCGCAGCCTATTTTTGGCACACGGTGGCCGCTCGCAAAGTCTCGCGCCATTACGAGTAGGGCGGACGAGGTTGGCCAGCCCCACCCCCCAAGGCTATAGCCCACCCGTTTTTGTGGCCTTTTTCCGCTGGACGAATTTGGCGCCCCGGCCTTCGGGCGGTTATTTTTTAGCGCGGCTGTGCCCGCAGCCTATTTTTGGCACACGGAGGCCGCTCGCAAAGTCTCGCGCCATTCCGAGTCCGGCGGACGAAGTCAGCCAGCCCCACCCCCAAAGGCCATAGGCCACCCGTTTTTGTGGCCTTTTTCCGCTGGACGAACTTGGCGCCCCAGCCTTCAGACTGTTATTTTTGGGCGCGGCTGTGCCCGCGGCCTATTTTTGGCACACGGAGGCCGCTCGCAAAGTCTCGTGTAATTCCGTGTCCGGCGGACGAAGTTGGCCAGCCCCACCCCCAAGGGTATAGCCCACCCTTTTTTGTGGCCTTTTTCCGCTGGACAAACTTGGCGCCCCAGACTTAGGGCGGTTATTTTTGGGTGTGACTGTGCCCGCAGCCTTTTTTTGGCACACGGAGGCCGCTCGCAAAGTCTCGCGCCATTACGAGTAGGGCGGACGAGGTTGGCCAGCCCCACCCTCCAAGGCTATAGCCCACCCGTTTTTGTGGCCTTTTTCCGCTGGACGAACTTGGCGCCCCGGACTTCGGGCGGTTATTTTTGGGCGCGGCTGTGCGCACGGCCTATTTTTGGCACACGGAGATCGCTCGCAAAGTCTCGCGACATTCCGAGTTCGGCGGACGAAGTGGGCCAGCCCCACCCCCCAAGGCTGTAGCCCACCCGTTTTTGTGGCCTTTTTCCGCCGGACGAACTTGGAGCCCCGGCCTTCGGGAGGTTATTTTTGGGCGCGGCTGTGCCCACGGCCTATTTTTGGTACACGGAGGCCGCTCGCAAAGTCTCGCGCCATTCCGAGTCCGGCGGACGAAGTGGGCCAGCCCAACCCCCCAAGGCTATGCCCACCCTTTTTTGTGGCATTTTTCCGCCAGTTGAATTTGGAGCCCCGGCCTTCGGGCGGTTATTTTTGGTTGCGGTTGTGCCCACGGCCTATTTTTGGCACACGGAGGCCGCTCGCAAAGTCTCGCGCCATTCCGAGTCCGGCGGACGAAGTTGGCCAGCCCCACCCCCCAAGGCTATAGCCCACCCGTTGTTGTGGCCTTTTTCCGCTGGACGAACTTGGCGCCCCGGCCTTCGGGCGGTTATTTTTGGGTGCACCTGTGCCCACAGCCTATTTTATGTACACGGAGGCCGCTCGCAAAGTCTCGCGCCATTCCGAGTCCGGCGGACGAAGTGGGCCAGCCCCACCCCCCAAGGCTATAGCCCACCCGTTTTTGTGGCCTTTTTCCGCTGGACGAACTAGGCGCCCCGGCCTTCGGGCAGTTATTTTTTAGCGCGGCTGTGCCCGCAGCCTATTTTTGGCACACGGAGGCCGCTCGCAAAGTCTCGCGCCATTCCGAGTCCGGCGGACGAAGTCAGCCAGCCCCACCCCCAAAGGCTATAGGCCACCCGTTTTTGTGGCCTTTTTCCGCTGGACGAACTTGGCGCCCCAGTCTTCAGACTGTTATTTTTGGGCGCGGCTGTGCCCGCGGCCTATTTTTGGCACACGGACGCCACTCGCAAAGTCTTGCACCATTCCGAGTCCGGCGGACGAAGTGGGCCAGCCCCACCCCCCAAGGCTATAGCCCACCCGTTTTTGTGGCCTTTTTCCGCTGGACGAACTAGGCGCCCCGGCCTTCGGGCAGTTATTTTTTAGCGCGGCTGTGCCCGCAGCCTATTTTTGGCACACGGAGGCCACTCGCAAAGTCTCGCGCCATTCCGAGTCCGGCGGACGAAGTCAGCCAGCCCCACCCCCAAAGGCTATAGGCCACCCGTTTTTGTGGCCTTTTTCCGCTGGACGAACTTGGCGCCCCAGTCTTCAGACTGTTATTTTTGGGCGCGGCTGTGCCCGCGGCCTATTTTTGGCACACGGACGCCACTCGCAAAGTCTTGCACCATTCCGAGTCCGGCGGACGAAGTTGGCCAGCCCCACCCCCCAAGGCTATAGCTCACCCGTATTTCTGGCCTTTTTCCGCAGGACGAACTTGGCGCCCCGGCCTTCGGGCGGTTATTTTTGGGCGCACCTGTGCCCGCGGCCTATTTTTGGCACACGGAGGCCGCTAGCAAAGTCTCGTGCCATTCCGAGTCCGGCGGACGAAGTTGGCCACCCCACCACCCAAGGCTATAGCCCACACGTTTTTGTGGCCTTTTTACGCTGGACGAACTCGGCGCCCCGGCCTTCGGCCGGTTATTTTTGGGCGCGGCTGTGCCCGCGGCCTATTTTTGGCACAAGGAGGCCGCTCGCAAAGTCTCGCGCCATTCCGAGTCCGGCGGACGAAGATGGCCAGCCCCACCCCCCAAGGGTATATCCCACCCGTTTTTGTGTCCTTTTTCCGCTGGACAAACTTGGCGCCCCGGACTTCGGGCGGTTATTTTTGGGCGCGGCTGTACCCACGGCCTATTTTTGGCACAGGGAGGCCGTTCGCAAAGTCTCGCGCCATTCCGAGTCCGGCGGACGAAGATGGCCGGCCCCACCCCCCAAGGGTATAGCCCACCCGTTTTTGTGTCCTTTTTCCGCTGGACAAACTTGGCGCCCCGGCCTTCGATCGGTTATTTTTGGGCGCGGCTGTGCCCGCGGCCTATTTTTGGCACACAGAGGCCACTCGCAAAGTCTCGTGCCATTCCGAGTCCGGCAGACGAAGTTGGCCAACCGCACCCCCAGGGGCTATAGCCCACACGTTTTTGTGGGCTTTTTCCGCTGGACAAACTCGGCGCCCCGGCCTTCGGGCGGTTATTTTTGGGCGCGGTTGTGCCTGCGGCCTATTTTTGGCACAGGGAGGCCGTTCGCAAAGTCTCGCGCCATTCGGAGTCCGGCGTACGAAGATGGCCAGCCCCACCCCCCAAGGGTATAGCCCACCCGTTTTTGTGTCCTTTTTCCGCGGGACAATCTTGGCGCCCCAGACTTCGGGCGGTTATTTTTGGGTACGGCTGTGCCTGCAGCCTATTTTTGGCACACGGAGGCCGCTCGCAAAGTCTCGCGCCATTCCGAGTCCGGCGGACGAAGTTGGCCCGCCCCACCCCCCAAGGCTATAGCCCACCCGTTTTTGTGGTCTTTTTCCGCTGGACCAACTTGGCGCCCCGACCTTCGGGCGGTTATTTTTGGGCGCACCTGTGCCCGCAGCCTATTTTTGGTACACGGAGGCCGCTCGAAAAAGTCTCGCGCCATTCCGAGTCCTGCGGACGAAGTGGGCCAGCCCCACCCCCCAAGGCTATAGCCCACCCGTTTTTGTGGCCTTTTTCCGCTGGACGAACTAGGCGCCCCGGCCTTCGGGTGGTTATTTTTTAGTGCGGCTGTGCCCGCGGCCTTTTTGTGGCACACGGAGGCCGCTCGCAAAGTCTCGCGCCATTCCGAGTCCGGCGGACGAAGTCGGCCAGCCCCACCCCCAAAGGCTATAGCCCACCCGTTTCTGTGGCCTTTTTCCGCTGGACGAACTTGGCGCCCCAGCCTTCCGGCTGTTATTTTTGGGCGCGGCTGTGCCCGCGGCCTATTTTTGGCACACGGAGGCCGCTCGCAAAGTCTCGCGCCATTCCGAGTTCGGCGGACGAAGTGGGCCACCCCCACCCCCCAAGGCTATAGCCAACCCATTTTTGTGGCCTTTTTCCGCTGGACGAACTTGGCGGCCCGGCCTTTGGGCAGTTATTTTTGGTTACGGCTGTGCCCACGGCCTATTTTTTGCACACGGAAGCCACTCACAAAGTCTCGCGCCATTCCGAGTCCGGCGGACGAAGTCGGCCTTCCCCACCCCCCAAGGCTATAGCCCACCCGTTTTTGTGGCCTTTTTCCGCTGGACGAACTAGGCGCCCCGGCCTTCGGGCGGTTATTTTTGGGCGCGGCTGTGCCCGCGGTCTATTTTTAGCACATGGAGGCCACTCGCAAAGTCTCGCGCCATTCCGAGTCCGGCGGACGAATATGGCCAGCCCCACCCCCCAAGGGTATAGCCCACCCGTTTTTGTGTCCTTTTTCCGCTGGACAATTCCTGCGCCCCAGACTTCGGGCGGTTATTTTTGTGTGCGGCTGTGCCCGCAGCCTATTTTTGGCACACGGAGGCCGCTCGCAAAGTCTCGCGCCATTCCGAGTCCGGCGGACGGAGTTGGCCCGCCCCACCCCCCAAGGCTATAGCCCACCCGTTTTTGTGGTCTTTTTCCGCTGGACGAACTTGGCGCCCCGGCCTTCGGGCGGTTATTTTTGGGCGCACCTGTGCCCGCAGCCTATTTTTGGTACACGGAGGCCGCTCACAAAGTCTCACACCATTCCGAGTCCGGCGGACGAAGTCGGCCAGCCCCACCCCCCAAGGCTATAGCCCACCCGTTTTTGTGGCCTTTTTCCGCTGGACGAACTAGGCGCCCCGGCCTTCGGGTGGTTATTTTTTAGCGCGGCTGTGCCCGCGGCCTATTTTCGGCACACAGAGGCCGCTCGCAAAGTCACGCGCCATTCCGAGTCCGGCGGACGAAGTCGGCCAGCCCCACCCCCAAAGGCTATAGCCCACCCGTTTTTCTGGCCTTTTTCCGCTGGACGAACTTGGCGCCCCAGCCTTCCGGCTGTTATTTTTGGGCGAGCCTGTGCCCGCGGCCTATTTTTGGCATACGGAGGCCGCTCGCAAAGTCTCGCGCCATTCCGAGTCCGGCGGACGAAGTTGGCCACCCCCACCCCCCAAGGCTATAGCCCACCCATTTTTGTGGCCTTTTTCCGCTGGACGAACTTGGCGGCCCGGCCTTTGGGCGGTTTTTTTTGGTTGCGGCTGTGTCCACGGCCTATTTTTTGCACACGGATGCCACTCGCAAAGTCTTGCACCATTCCGAGTCCGGCGGACGAAGTTCGCCAGCCCCACCCCCCAAGGCTATAGCCCACCCGTTTTTGTGTCCTTTTTCCGCTGGACGAACTTGGCGGCCCGGCCTTCGGGCGGTTATTTTTGGCCGCACCTGTGCCCGCGGCCTATTTTCGGTACACGGAGGCCGCTCGCAAAGTCTTGCGCCATTCCGAGTCCGGCGGACGAAGTCGGCCAGCCCCACCCCCAAAGGCTATAGCCCACCCGTTTTTGTGGCCTTTTTCCGCTGGACGAACTTGGCGGCCCGGCCTTTGGGCGGTTATTTTTTGTTGCGGCTGTGCCCGCGGCCTATTTTTGTCACACGGAGGCTGCTCGCAAAGTCTTGCGCCATTCCGAGTCCGGCGGACGAAGTTGGCCAGCCCCACCCCCCAAGGCTATAGCCCACCCGTTTTTTTGGCCTTTTTCCGCTGGACAAATTAGGCGCCCCGGCCTTCGGGCGGTTATTTTTGGGTGTGGCTGTGCCCGCGGCCTATTTTTGGCACATGGAGGCCGCTCGCAAAGTCTCGCGCCATTCCGAGTCCGGCGGACGAAGGTGGCCATCCCCACCCCCCAAGGGTAAAGCGCACCCGTTTTTGTGTCCTTTTTCCGCTGGACGAACTAGGCGCCCCGGCCTTCGGGCGGTTATTTTTGGGCGCGGCTATGCCCGTGGCCTATTTTTGGCACATGGAGGCCGCTTGCAAAGTCTCGCGCCATTCCGAGTCCGGCGGACGAAGATGGCCAGCCCCACCCCCCAAGGCTAAAGCGCACCCGTTTTTGTGGCCTTTTTCCGCTGGACGAACGTGGCGCCCCGGCCTTCCAGAGGATATTTTTGGGCGCGGCTGTGCCCGCGGCCTATTTTTGGAACACGGAGGCCGCTCGCGAAGTCTCGCGCCATTCCGAGTCCGGCGGACGAAGTTGGCCACCCCCACCCCCCAAGGCAATAGCCCACCCATTTTTGTGGCCTTTTTCCGCTGGACGAACTTGGCGGCCCGGCCTTTGGGCGGTTATTTTTGGTTACGGCTGTGCCCACGGCCTATTTTTTGCACACGGACGCCACTCGCAAAGTCTTGCGCCATTCCGAGTCCGGCGGACGAAGTTGGCCAGCCCCACCCCCAAAGGCTATAGCCCACCCGTTTTTGTGGCCTTTTTCCGCTGGACGAGCTTGGCGGCCCGGCCTTTGGGCGGTTATTTTTTGTTACGGCTGTGTCCACAGCCTATTTTTTGCACACGGACGCCACTCGCGAAGTCTTGCGCCATTCCGAGTCCGGCGGACGAAGTTGGCCAGCCCCACCCCCCAAGGCTATAGCCCACCCGTTTTTGTGGCCTTTTTCCGCTGGACGAACTTGGCGCCCTGCCCTTCCGGCGGTTATTTTTGGGCGCGGCTGTGCCCGCGGCCTATTTTTGGAACACGGAGGCCGCTCGCGAAGTCTCGCGCCATTCCTAGTCCGGCGGACGAAGTTGGCCACCCCCACCCCCCAAGGCTATAGCCCACCCATTTTTGTGGCCTTTTTCCGCTGGACGAACTTGGCGGCCCGGCCTTTGGGCGGTTATTTTTGGTTACGGCTGTGCCCACGGCCTATTTTTTGCACACGGACGCCACTCGCAAAGTCTTGCGCCATTCCGAGTCCGGCGGACGAAGTTGGCCAGCCCCACCCCCAAAGGCTATAGCCCACCCGTTTTTGTGGCCTTTTTCCGCTGGACGAACTTGGCGGCCCGGCCTTTGGGCGGTTATTTTTTGTTGCGGCTGTGTCCACAGCCTATTTTTTGTACACGGACGCCACTCGCGAAGTCTTGCGCCATTCCGAGTCCGGCGGACGAAGTTGGCCAGCCCCACCCCCCAAGGCTATAGCCCACCCGTTTTTTTGGCCTTTTTCCGCTGGACGAACTAGGCGCCCCGGCCTTCGGGCGGTTATTTTTGGACGCGGCTGTGCCCGTGGCCTATTTTTGGCACATGGAGGCCGCTCGCAAAGTCTCGCGCCATTCCGAGTCCGGCGGACGAAGGTTGCCATCCCCACCCCCCAAGGGTAAAGCGCACCCGTTTTTGTGTCCTTTTTCCGCTGGACGAACTAGGCGCCCCGGCCTTCGGGCGGTTATTTTTGGGCGCGGACGTGTCCACGACCTATTTTTGGCACACGGAGGCCGCTCGCAAAGTCTCGCGCCATTCCGAGTCCGGCGGACGAAGTGGGCCACCCCCACCCCCCAAGGCTATAGCCCACCCATTTTTGTGGCCTTTTTCCGCTGGACGAACTTGGCGGCCCGGCCTTTGGGCGGTTATTTTTGGTTGCGGCTGTGCCCACGGCCTATTTTTTGCACACGGACGCCACTCGCAAAGTCTTGCGCCATTCCGAGTCCGTCGGACGAAGTTGGCCAGCCCCACCACCCAAGGCTATAGCCCACCCGTTTTTGTGGCCTTTTAACGCTGGATGAATTTGGCGCCCCGGCCTTCGGGCTGTTAGTTTTGGGTGCGGCTGTGCCGGCGGCCTATTTTTTGCACACGGAGGCCGCTCGCAAATTCTCGCGACATTCCGAGTCCGGCGGACGAAGTTGGCCAGCCCCACCCCCCAAGGCTATAGCCCACCCATTTTTGTGGCCTTTTTCCGCTGGACAAACTTGGCGGCCCGGCCTTTGGGCGGATATTTTTGGTTACGGCTGTGTCCACGGCCTATTTTTTGCACACGGACGCCACTCGCAAAGTCTTGCGCCATTCCGAGTCCGGCGGACGAAGTTGGCCAGCCCCACCCCCAAAGGCTATAGCCCACCCGTTTTTGTGGCCTTTTTCCGCTGGACGAACTTGGCGGCCCGGCCTTTGGGCGGTTATTTTTTGTTGCGGCTGTGTCCACAGCCTATTTTTTGCACACGGACGCCACTCGCAAAGTCTTGCGCCATTCCGAGTCCGGCGGACGAAGTTGGCCAGCCCCACCCCCCAAGGCTATAGCCCACCCGTTTTTTTGGCCTTTTTCCGCTGGACGAACTAGGCGCCCCGGCCTTCGGGCAGTTATTTTTGGGTGCGGCTGTGCCCGCGGCCTATTTTTGGCACATGGAGGCCGCTCGCAAAGTCTCGCGCCATTCCGAGTCCGGCGGACGAAGGTGGCCATCCCCACCCCCCAAGGGTAAAGCGCACCCGTTTTTGTGTCCTTTTTCCGCTGGACGAACTAGGCGCCCCGGCCTTCGGGCGGTTATTTTTGGGCGCGGCTGTGCCCGCGGCCTATTTTTGGCACATGGAGGCCGCTTGCAAAGTCTCGCGCCATTCCGAGTCCGGCGGACGAAGATGGCAAGCCCCACCCCCCAAGGCTATAGCCCACCCGTTTTTCTGTCCTTTTTCCGCTGGACGAACTTGGTGGCCCGGCCTTCGGGCGGTTATTTTTGGCCGCACCTGTGCCCGCGGCCTATTTTCGGTACACGGAGGCCGCTCGCAAAGTCTCGCGCTATTCCGAGTCCGGCGGACGAAGTCGGCCAGCCCCACCCCAAAGGCTATAGCCCACCCGTTTTTGTGGCCTTTTTTCGCTGGACGAACTTGGCGCCCCAGCCTTCCGGCTGTTATTTTTGGGCGCGGACGTGCCCGCGGCCTATTTTTGGCACACGGAGGCCGCTCGCAAAGTCTCGCGCCATTCCGAATCCGGCGGACGAAGTTGGCCACCCCCACCCCCCAAGGCTATAGCCCACCCGTTTTTGTGGCCTTTTTCCGCTGGACGAACTTGGCGGCCCGGCCTTTGGGCGGTTATTTTTGGTTACGGCTGTGCCCACGGCCTATTTTTTGCACACGGACACCACTCGCAAAGTCTTGCGCCATTCCGAGTCCGGCGGACGAAGTTGGCCAGCCCCACCCCCCAAGGCTATAGCCCACCCGTTTTTGTGGCCTTTTACCGCGGGATGAATTTGGCGCCCCGGCCTTCGGGCGGTTAGTTTTGCGCGCGGCTGTGCCGGCGGCCTATTTTTGGCACATGGAGGCCGCTCGCAAATTCTCACAACATTCCGAGTCCGGCGGACGAAGTGGGCCAGCCCAACCCCCCAAGGCTATGCCCACCCGTTTTTGTGGCCTTTTTCCGCCGGATGAACTTGGAGCCCCGGCCTTCGGGCGGTTATTTTTTTGTTGCGGCTGTGCCCGCGGCCTATTTTTGGCACACGGAGGCCGCTCGCAAAGTCTCGCGCCATTCCGAGTCCGGCGGACGAAGTCGGCCAGCCCCACCCCCCAAGGCTATAGCCCATCCGTTTTTGTGGCCTTTTTCAGCTGGACGAACTTGGCGGCCCGGCCTTCTGGCGGTTATTTTTGGGCGCGGCTATGTTCGCGGCCTCTTCTTGGCACACGGAGGCCCTCGCAGAGTCTTGCGCCATTCCGAGTCCGGCGGACGAAGTTCGCCAGCCCCACCCCCCCAAGGCTATAGCCCACCCGTTTTTCTGTCCTTTTTCCGCTGGACGAACTTGGCGGCCCGGCCTTCGGGCCGTTATTTTTGGCCGCACCTGTGCCCGCGGCCTATTTTCGGTACACGGAGGCCGCTCGCAAAGTCTCGCGCCATTCCGAGTCCGGAGGACGAAGTTGACCAGCCCCACCCCCCAAGGCTATAGCCCACCCGTTTTTGTGGCCTTTTTCCGCTGGACGAACTAGGCGCCCCGGCCTTCGGGCAGTTATTTTTTAGCACGGCTGCCCCCGCGGCCGATTTTTTGCACACGGAGGCCACTCACAAAGTCTCGCGTAATTCCGAGTCCGGCGGACGAAGTTGGCCAGCCCCACCGCCAAGGGTATAGCCCACCCGTTTTTGTGGCCTTTTTCCGCTGGACAAACTTGGCGCCCCAGACTTCGGGCGGTTATTTTTGGGTACGGCTTTTTTGGCACACGGAGGCCGCTTGCAAAGTCTCGCACCATTCAAAGTAGGGCGGACGAGGTTGGCCAGCCCCACCCCCCAAGGCTATAGCCCACCCGTTTTTGTGGCCTTTTTCCGATGGACGAATTTGGCGCCCCGGCCTTCGGGTGGTTATTTTTGGGCGCGGCTATGCCCACGGCCTATTTTTGGCACACGGAGGCCGCTCGCAAAGTCTCGCGCCATTCCGAGTCCGGCGGACGAAGTTGGCCAGCCCCACCCCCCAAGGGTATAGCCCACGCGTTTTTGTGGCCTTTTTCCGCTGGACGAACTTGGCGCCCCGGCCTTCGGGCGGTTATTTTTGGGCGCGGCTATGCCCGCGGCCTCTTCTTGGCACACGGAGGATGCTCACAAAGTCTGGCGCCATTCCGAGTCCGGCGGACGAAGTTCGCCAGCCCCACACCCCAAGGGTATAGCCCACGCGTTTTTGTGGCCTTTTTCCGCTGGACAAACTTTGCGACCCGGACTTCGGGCGGTTATTTTTTGGTGCGGCTGTGCCCGCAGCCTATTTTTGGTACATGGAGGCCGCTCGCAAAGTCTCGCGCCATTCCGAGTCCGGCGGACGAAGTTGGCCAGCCCCACCCCCCAAGGCTATAGCCCACCCGTTTTTGTGGCCTTCTTCCGCTGGACGAACTTGGCGCCCCGGCCTACGGGCGGTTATTTTTGGGTGCGGCTGTGCCCGCAGCCTATTTTTGGCACATGGAGGCTGCTCGCAAAGTCTCGCGCCATTCCGAGTCCGGCGGACGAAGTCGGCCAGCCCCACCCCCCAAGACTATAGCCCACCCGTTTTTGTGGCCTTTTTCCGCTGGACGAACTAGGTGCCCCGGCCTTCGGGTGGTTATTTTTGTGCGCGGCTGTGCCCGCGGCCTATTTTTTCCACACGGAGGCCGCTCGTAAAATCTCGCGCCATTCCGAATCCGGCGGATGAAGTCGGCCAGCCCCACCCCCAAAGGCTATAGCCCACCCGTTTTTGTGGCCTTTTTCCGCCGGACGAACTTGGCGGCCCGGCCTTCGGGCGGTTATTTTTGTTTTCGGCTGTGCCCGCGGCCTATTTTTGGCACATGGAGGCCGCTCGCAAAGTCTTGCGCCATTCCGAGTCCGGCGGACGAAGTCGGCCAGCCCCACCCCCCAAGGCTATAGCCCACCCGTTTTTTTGGCCTTTTTCCGCTGGACAAATTTGGCGCCCCGAACTTCGGGCGGTTATTTTTGGGTACGGCAGTGCCCGCAGCCTATTTTTGGCACACGCAGGATGCTCGCAAAGTCTCGCGCCATTCCGAGTCCGGCGGACGAAGTTGGCCAGCCCCACCCCGCAAGGCTATAGCCCACCCGTTTTTGTGGCCTTTTTCCGCTGGACGAACTTGGCGCCCCGGCCTACGGGCGGTTATTTTTGGGTGCGGCTGTGTCCGCGGCCTATTTTTGGCACATGGAGGCCGCTCGCAAAGTCTCGCGCCATTCCGAGTTCGGCGGACGAAGTCGGCCAGCCCCACCCCCCAAGGCTATAGCCCACCCGTTTTTGTGGCCTTTTTCAGCTGGATGAACTTGGCGCCCCGACCTTCGGGTGGTTATTTTTGGGTGCGGCTTTGCCTGCGTCCTATTTTTGGCACACGGAGGCCGCTCGCAAAGTCTCACGCCATTCCGAGTCCGGCGGACGAAGTTGGCCAGCCCCACCCCCCAAGGCTATAGCCCACCCGTTTTTGTGGCCTTTTTCCGCTGGACGAACTTGGCGCCCCGGCCTTCGGGTGGTTATTTTTTGGCGCGGCTGTGTCCGTAGCCTATTTTTGGTACACGGAGGCTGCTCGCAAAGTCTCGCACCATTCCGAGTCCGGCGGACGAAGTGGGCCAGCCTCACCCCCCAAGGCTATAGCCCACCCGTTTTTGTGGCCTTTTTCCGCTGGGCGAACTTTGCGCCCCGGCCTTCGGGCGGTTATTTTTTGGCGCGGCTGTGTCCGCGGCCTATTTTTGGTACACGGAGGCCGCTCGCAAAGTCTCGCGCCATTCCGAGTCCGGCGGACGAAGTGGCCAGCCCCACCCCGCAAGGCTATAGCCCACCCGTTTTTGTGGCCTTTTTCCGCTGGACGAACTTGGCGCCCCGGCCTACGGGTGGTTATTTTTGGGTGCGAGTGTGCCCGCGGCCTATTTTTGGCATACGGAGGCCACTCGCAAAGTCTCGCGCCATTCCGAGTCCGGCGGACGAAGTCGGCCAGCCCCACCCCCCAAGGCTATAGCCCACCCGTTTTTGTGGCCTTTTTCCGCTGGACGAACTTGCCGCCCCGGCCTTCGGGCAGTTATTTTTGGGTGCGAGTGTGCCCGCGGCCTATTTTTGGTACACGGAGGCCGCTCACAATGTCTCGCGCAATTCCGTGTCCGGCGGACGAAGTTGGCCAGACCCACCCCCCAAGGCTATAGCCCACCCGTTTTTGTTGTCTTTTTCCGCAGGACGAACTTGGCGCCCCGGACTTCGGGCTGTTATTTTTGGGTGCGGCAATGCTCGCGGCCTCTTCTTGCCACATGGAGGCCGCTCGAAAAGTATCGCGCAATTCCGAGTCCGGCAGACGAACTTGGCCAGCCCCACCCCCCAAGGCTATAGCCCACCCGTTTTTGTGGCCTTTTTCCGCTGGACGAACTTGGCGCCCCTGCCTTCGGGCGGTTATTTTTGGGCGCGGCTGTGACCGCAGCCTATTTTTGGCACACGGAGGCCACTCGAAAAGTATCGCGCCATTCCGAGTCCGGCGGACGAAGTTGGCCAGCCCCACCCCCCAAGGCTATAGCCCACCCGTTTTTGTGGCCTTTTTCCGCTGGACGAACTTGGCGCCACGGCCTTTGGGCGGTTATTTTAGGGCGCGGCTGTGGCTGCGGCCTATTTTTGGCACACGGAGGCCGCTCGAAAAGTATCGCGCCATTCCGAGTCCGGCGGACGAAGTTGGCCAGCCCCACCCCCCAAGGCTATAGCCCACCCGTTTTTGTGGCCTTTTTCCGCTGGACGAACTTGGCGCCACGGCCTTCGGGCAGTTATTTTTGGGCGCGGCTGTGGCCGCGGCCTATTTTTGGCACACGGAGGCCGCACGCAAAGTCTCGCGCCATTCCGAGTCCAGCGGACGAAGTTGGCCAGCCCCACCCCCCAAGGCTATAGCCCACCCGTTTTTCTGGCCTTTTTCCGCTGGACGAACTTGGCGCCCCGGCCTTCGGGCGGTTATTTTTAGGTGCGGCTATGCCCGCGGCCTCTTCTTGGCACACGGAGGCCGCTCGCAAAGTCTCGCGCCATTCCGAGTCCGGCGGACGAAGTTGGCCAGCCCCACCCCCCAAGGCTATAGCCCACCCGTTTTTGTGGCCTTTTTCCGCTGGACGAACTTGGCGCCACGGCCTTCGGGCGGTTATTATTGGGCGTGGCTGTGGCCGCGGCCTATTTTTGGCACACGGAGGCCGCACGCAAAGTCTCGCGCCATTCCGAGTCCAGCGGACGAAGTTGGCCAGCCCCACCCCCCAAGGCTATAGCCCACCCGTTTTTCTGGCCTTTTTCCGCTGGACGAACTTGGCGCCCCGGCCTTCGGGCAGTTATTTTTAGGTGCGGCTATGCCCGCGGCCTCTTCTTGGCACACGGAGGCCGCTCGCAAAGTCTCGCGTCATTCCGAGCCCGGCGGACGAAGTTGGCCAGCCTCACCCTCCAAGGCTATAGCCCACCCGTTTTTGTGGCCTTTTTCCGCTGGACGAACTTGGCGCCCCTGCCTTCGGGCGGTTATTTTTGGGCGCGGCTGTGACCGCAGCCTATTTTTGGTACACGGAGGCCGCTCGAAAAGTATCGCGTCATTCCGAGTCCGGCGGACGAAGTTGGCCAGCCCCACCCCCCAAGGCTATAGCCCACCCGTTTTTGTGGCCTTTTTCCGCTGGACGAACTTGGCGCCACGGCCTTTGGGCGGTTATTTTTGGGCGCGGCTGTGGCTGCGGCCTATTTTTGGCACACGGAGGCCGCTCGAAAAGTATCGCGCCATTCCGAGTCCGGGCGGACGGTTGGCCAGCCCCACCCCCAAGGCTATAGCCCACCCGCTTTTGTGGCCTTTTTCCGCTGGACGAACTTGGCGCCACGGCCTTCGGCGGTTATTTTGGCGGCTGTGGCCGCGGCCTATTTTTGGCACACGGAGGCCGCACACAAAGTCTCGCGCCATTCCGAGTCCAGCGGACGAAGTTGGCCAGCCCCACCCCCCAAGGCTATAGCCCACCCGTTTTTCTGGCCTTTTTGCGCTGGACGAACTTGGCGCCCCGGCCTTCGGGCGGTTATTTTTAGGTGCGGCTATGCCCGCGGCCTCTTCTTGGCACACGGAGGCCGCTCGCAAAGTCTCGCGCCATTCCGAGTCCGGCGGACGAAGTTGGCCAGCCCCACCCCCCAAGGCTATAGCCCACCCGTTTTTGTGGCCTTTTTCCGCTGGACGAACTTGGCGGCACGGCCTTCGGGCGGTTATTATTGGGCGCGGCTGTGGCCGCGGCCTATTTTTGGCACACGGAGGCCGCACGCAAAGTCTCGCGCCATTCCGAGTCCAGCGGACGAAGTTGGCCAGCCCCACCCCCCAAGGCTATAGCCCACCCGTTTTTCTGGCCTTTTTCCGCTGGACGAACTTGGCGCCCCGGCCTTCGGGCGGTTATTTTTAGGTGCGGCTATGCCCGCGGCCTCTTCTTGGCACACGGAGGCCGCTCGCAAAGTCTCGCGCCATTCCGAGCCCGGCGGACGAAGTTGGCCATCCCCACTCCCCAAGGCTATAGCCCACCCGTTGTTGTGGCCTTTTTCCGCTGGACGAACTTGGCGCCCCGGCCTTCGGGCGGTTATTTTTGGGCGCGGCTGTGACCGTAGCCTATTTTTGGCACACGGAGGCCGCTCGAAAAGTATCGCGCCATTCCGAGTCCGGCGGTCGAAGTTGGCCAGCCTCACCCTCCAAGGCTATAGCCCACCCGTTTTTGTGGCCTTTTTCCGCTGGACGAACTTGGCGCCCCTGCCTTCGGGCGGTTATTTTTGGGCGCGGCTGTGACCGCAGCCTATTTTTGGTACACGGAGGCCGCTCGAAAAGTATCGCGTCATTCCGAGTCCGGCGGACGAAGTTGGCCAGCCCCACCCCCCAAGGCTATAGCCCACCCGTTTTTGTGGCCTTTTTCCGCTGGACGAACTTGGCGCCACGGCCTTTGGGCGGTTATTTTTGGGCGCGGCTGTGGCTGCGGCCTATTTTTGGCACACGGAGGCCGCACGCAATGTCTCGCGCCATTCCGAGTCCGGCGGACGAAGTGGGCCAGCCCCACCCCCCAAGGCTATAGCCCACCCGTTTTTGTGGCCTTTTTCCGCTGGACGAACTTGGCGCCCCTGCCTTCGGGCGGTTATTTTTGGGCGCGGCTGTGACCGCAGCCTATATTTGGCACACGGAGGCCACTCGAAAAGTATCGCGCCATTCCGAGTCCGGCGGACAAAGTTGGCCAGCCCCACCCCCCAAGGCTATAGCCCACCCGTTTTTGTGGCCTTTTTCCGCTGGACGAACTTGGCGCCACGGCCTTTGGGCGGTTATTTTAGGGCGCGGCTGTGGCTGCAGCCTATTTTTGGCACACGGAGGCCGCTCGAAAAGTATCGCGCCATTCCGAGTCCGGCGGACGAAGTTGGCCAGCCCACCCCCCAAGGCTATAGCCCACCCGTTTTTGTGGCCTTTTTCCGCTGGACGAACTTGGCGCCACGGCCTTAGGGCGGTTATTTTTGGGCGCGGCTGTGGCCGTGGCCTATTTTTGGCACACGGAGGCCGCACGCAAAGTCTCGCGCCATTCCGAGTCCAGCGGACGAAGTTGGCCAGCCCCACCCCCCAAGGCTATAGCCCACCCGTTTTTCTGGCCTTTTTCCGCTGGACGAACTTGGCGCCCCCGCCTTCGGGCGGTTATTTTTAGGTGCGGCTATGCCCGCGGCCTCTTCTTGGCACACGGAGGCCGCTCGCAAAGTCTCGCGCCATTCCGAGCCCGGCGGACGAAGTTGGCCATCCCCACCCCCCAAGGCTATAGCCCACCCGTTGTTGTGGCCTTTTTCCGCTGGACGAACTTGGCGCCCCGGCCTTCGGGCGGTTATTTTTGGGCGCGGCTGTGACCGTAGCCTATTTTTGGCACACGGAGGCCGCTCGAAAAGTATCGCGTCATTCCGAGTCCGGCGGACGAAGTTGGCCAGCCCCACCCCCCAAGGCTATAGCCCACCCGTTTTTGTGGCCTTTTTCCGCTGGACGAACTTGGCGCCACGGCCTTTGGGCGGTTATTTTTGGGCGCGGCTGTGGCCACGGCCTATTTTTGGCACACGGAGGCCACACGAAATGTCTCGCGCCATTCCGAGTCCGGCGGACGAAGTGGGCCAGCCCCACCCCCCAAGGCTATAGCCCACCCGTTTTTGTGGCCTTTTTCCGCTGGATGAACTTGGCGCCCCGGCCTTTAGGCAGTTATTTTTAGTTGCGGCTATGCCCGCAGCCTCTTCTTGGCACACAGAGGCCGCTCGCAAAGTCTCGCGCCATTCCGAGCCCGGCGGACGAAGTTGGCCATCCCCACCCCCCAAGGCTATAGCCCACCCGTTGTTGTGGCCTTTTTCCGCTGGACGAACTTGGCGCCCCGGCCTTCGGGCGGTTATTTTTGGGCGCGGCTTTGACCGCAGCCTATTTTTGGCACACGGAGGCCGCTTGAAAAGTATCGCGCCATTCCGAGTCCGGCGAACGAAGTTGGCCAGCCCCACCCCCCAAGGCTATAGCCCACCCGTTTTTGTGGCCTTTTTCCGCTGGACGAACTTGGCGCCCCTGCCTTCGGGCGGTTATTTTTGGGCGCGGCTGTGACCGCAACCTATTTTTGGCACACGGAGGCTGCACGAAAAGTATCGCGCCATTCCGAGTCCGGCGGACGAAGTTGGCCAGCCCCACCCCCCAAGGCTATAGCCCACCCGTTTTTGTGGCCTTTTTCCGCTGGACGAACTTAGCGCCACGGCCTTCGGGCGGTTATTTTTGGGCACGGCTGTGGCCGCGGCCTATTTTTGGCACACGGAGGCCGCACGCAAAGTCTCGCGCCATTCCGAGTCCGGCGGACGAAGTTGGCCAGCCCCACCCCCCAAGGCTATAGCCCACCCGTTTTTGTGGCCTTTTTCCGCTGGACGAACTTGGCGCCCCGGCCTTCAGGCGGTTATTCTTGGGTACGGCTGTGCCCGCGGCCTATTTTTGGCAGACGGAGGCCGCTCGCAAAGTCTCGCTCCATTCCGAGCCCGGCGGACGAAGTTGGCCATCCCCACCCCCCAAGGCTATAGCCCACCCGTTGTTGTGGCCTTTTTCCGCAGGACGAACTGGGCGCCCCGGCCTTCGGGCAGTTATTTTTGGGCGCGGCTCTGACCGCGGCCTCTTCTTGGCACACGGAGGCCGCTCGCAAAGTCTCGCGCCATTCCGAGTCCGGCGGACGAAGTTGGCCATCCCCACTCCCCAAGGCTATAGCCCACCCGTTGTTGTGGCCTTTTTCCGCTGGACGAACTTGGCGCCCCGGCCTTCGGGCGGTTATTTTTGGGCGCGGCTGTGACCGTAGCCTATTTTTGGCACACGGAGGCCGCTCGAAAAGTATCGCGCCATTCCGAGTCCGGCGGTCGAAGTTGGCCAGCCTCACCCTCCAAGGCTATAGCCCACCCGTTTTTGTGGCCTTTTTCCGCTGGACGAACTTCGCGCCCCGGCCTTCGGGCGGTTATTTTTGGGCGCGGCTGTGACCGCAACCTATTTTTGGCACACGGAGGCTGCTCGAAAAGTATCGCGCCATTCCGAGTCCGGCGGACGAAGTTGGCCAGCCCCACCCCCCAAGGCTATAGCCCACCCGTTTTTGTGGCCTTTTTCCGCTGGACGAACTTAGCGCCACGGCCTTCGGGCGGTTATTTTTGGGCACGGCTGTGGCCGCGGCCTATTTTTGGCACACGGAGGCCGCACGCAAAGTCTCGCGGCATTCCGAGTCCGGCGGACGAAGTTGGCCAGCCCCACCCCCCAAGGCTATAGCCCACCCGTTTTTGTGGCCTTTTTCCGCTGGACGAACTTGGCGCCCCGGCCTTCAGGCGGTTATTCTTGGGTGCGGCTGTGCCCGCGGCCTATTTTTGGCAGACAGAGGCCGCTCGCAAAGTCTCGCTCCATTCCGAGCCCGGCGGACGAAGTTGGCCATCCCCACCCCCCAAGGCTATAGCCCACCCGTTGTTGTGGCCTTTTTCCGCAGGACGAACTGGGCGCCCCGGCCTTCGGGTAGTTATTTTTGGATGCGGCTGTGACCGCGGCCTCTTCTTGGCACACGGAGGCTGCTCGCAAAGTCTCGCGCCATTCCGAGTCCGGCGGACGAAGTTGGCCAGCCGCACCCCCCAAGGCTATAGCCCACCCGTTTTGTGGCCTTTTTCCGCTGGACGAACTTGGCGCCACGGCCTTCGGGCGGTTATTTTTGGGCGCGGCTGTGGCCGTGGCCTATTTTTGGTACATGGAGGCCGCACGCAAAGTCTCGCGCCATTCCGAGTCCGGCGGACGAAGTTGGCCAGCCGCACCCCCCAAGGCTATAGCCCACCCGTTTTTGTGGCCTTTTTCCGCTGGATGAAATTGGCGCCCCGGCCTTCGGGCGGTTATTTTTGGGCGCGGCTGTGACCGCAGCCTATTTTTGGCAGACGGAGGCCACTCGAAACCTATCGCGCCATTCCGAGTCCGGCGGAAGAAGTTGGCCAGCCCCACCCTCCAAGGCTATAGCCCACCCGTTTTTGTGGCCTTTTTCCGCTGGACGAACTTGGCGCCCCTGCCTTTGGGCGGTTAGTTTTGGGCGCGGCTGTGACCGCAGCCTATTTTTGGCACACGGAGGCCGCACGAAAAGTATCGCGCCATTCCGAGTCCGGCGGACGAAGTTGGCCAGCCCCACCCCCCAAGGCTATAGCCCACCCGTTTTTGTGGCATTTTTCCGCTGGACGAACTTGGCGCCACGGCCTTTGGAAAGATTTTTGGCGCGGCTGTGGCCGCGGCCTATTTTTGGCATACGGAGGCCGCACGCAATGTCTCGCGCCATTCCGAGTCCGGCGGACGAAGTTGGCCAGCCCCACCCCCCAAGGCTATAGCCCACCCGTTTTTGTGGCCTTTTTCCGCTCGACGAACTTGGCGCCCCGGCCTTCGGGCGGTTATTTTTAGGTACGGCTATGCCCGTGGCCTCTTCTTGGCACCCGGACGCCGCTCGCAAAGTCTCGTGCCATTCCGAGCCCGGCGGACGAAGTTGGCCATCCCCACCCCCCAAGGCTATAGCCCACCCGTTGTTGTGGCCTTTTTCCGCTGGACGAACTTGGCGCCCCGGCCTTCGGGCGGTTATTTTTGGGCGCGGCTGTGACCGCAGCCTATTTTTGGCAGATGGAGGCCGCTCGGAAAGTATTGTGCCATTCCGAGTCCGGCGGACGAAGTTGGCCAGCCCCACCCCCCAATGCTATAGCCCACCCGTTTTTGTGGCCTTTTTCCGCTGGACGAACTTGGCGCTCCGGCCTTCGGGCGGTTATTTTTTGGCACGGCTGTGATTGCAGCCTATTTTTATCACACAGAGGCCGCTCGAAAAGTATCGCGCCATTCCGAGTCCGGCGGACAAAGTGGGCCAGCCCCATCCCCCAAGGCTATAGCCCGCCCGTTTTTGTGGCCTTTTTCCGCTGGACGAACCTGGCGCCCCGGCCTTCGGGCGGTTATTTTTGGACGCGGCTGTGACCGCAGCCTATTTTTGGCAGACGGAGGCCGCTCGAAAAGTATCGCGCCATTCCGAGTCCGGCGGACGAAGTTGGCCAGCCCCACCCCCCAAGGCTATAGCCCACCCGTTTTTGTGGCCTTTTTCCGCTGGACGAAAGGTCCTTTACCGCTGTGAGCCTATTTTTGGAGGCTATCGCGCCATTCCGCCGCCTTTTGTGGCCTTTTTCCGCTGTTGGCGCGTTCCGAGTTTGGCCAGCCCCACCCCCAAGGCTATAGCCCACCCGCCCTTTTTCCGCTGGAACTTGGCGCCCTGCTCAAATTCTGAGTCCGCGCCAGCCCCACCCCCCAATGCTATAGCCCACCCGTTTTTGTGGCCTTTTTCCGCTGGACGAACTTGGCGCCCCGGCCTTTGGGCGGTTATTTTTTGGGCACGGCTGTGACCGCAGCCTATTTTTATCACACGGAGGCCGCTCGAAAAGTATCGCGCCATTCCGAGTCCGGCGGACGAAGTTGGCCAGCCCCATCCCCCAAGGCTATAGCCCGCCCGTTTTTGTGGCCTTTTTCCGCTGGACGAACTTGGCGCCCCTGCCTTCGGGCGGTTATTTTTTGGCACGGCTGTGATCGCAGCCTATTTTTATCACATGGAGGACGCTCGAAAAGTATCGCGCCATTCCGAGTCCGGCGGACGAAGTTGGCAAGCCCCACCCCCCAAGGCTACGGCCCACCCGTTTTTGTGGCCTTTTTCCGCTGGACGAACATGGCGCCCCGGCCTTCGGGCGGTTATTTTTGGACGCGGCTGTGACCGCAGCCTATTTTTGGCAGACGGAGGCCGCTCGAAAAGTATCGCGCCATTCCGAGTCCGGCGGACGAAGTTGGCCAGCCCCACCCCCCAAGGCTATAGCCCGCCCGTTTTTGTGGCCTTTTTCCGCTGGACGAACTTGGCGCCCCTGCCTTCGGGCGGTTATTTTTTGGCACGGCTGTGACCGCAGCCTATTTTTATCACATGGAGGCCGCTCGCAAAGTCTCGCGCCATTCCGAGCCCGGCGGACGAAGTTGGCCATCCCCACCCCCCAAGGCTATAGCCCACCCGTTGTTGTGGCCTTTTTCCGCTGGACGAACTTGGCGCCCCGGCCTTCGGGCGGTTATTTTTGGGCGCGGCTGTGACTGCAGCCTATTTTTGGCACACGGGGGCCGCTCAAAAAGTATCGCGCCATTCCGAGTCCGGCGGACGAAGTTGGCCAGCCCCACCCTCCAAGGCTATAGCCCACCCGTTTTTGTGGCCTTTTTCCGCTGGACGAACTTGGCGCCCCTGCCTTCGGGCGTTTATTTTTGGGCGCGGCTGTGACCGCAGCCTATTTTTGGCACACGGAGGCCGCTCGAAAAGTATCGCATCATTCCGAGTCCGGCGGACGAAGTTGGCCAGCCCCACCCCCCAAGGCTATAGCCCACCCGTTTTTGTGGCCTTTTTCCGCTGGACGAACTTGGCGCCACGGCCTTTGGGCGGTTATTTTTGGGCGCGGCTGTGGCTGCGGCCCATTTTTGGCACACGGAGGCCGCACGCAATGTCTCGCGCCATTCCGAGTCCGGCGGACGAAGTTGGCCAGCCCCACCCCCCAAGGCTATAGCCCACCCGTTTTTGTGGCCTTTTTCCGCTGGACGAACTTGGCGCCCCGGCCTTCGGGCGGTTATTTTTAGGTGCGGCTATGCCCGCGGCCTCTTCTTGGCACACGGAGGCCGCTCGCAAAGTCTCGCGCCATTCCGAGCCCGGCGGACGAAGTTGGCCATCCCCACCCCCCAAGGCTATAGCCCACCCGTTGTTGTGGCCTTTTTCCGCTGGACGAACTTGGCGCCCCGGCCTTCGGGCGGTTATTTTTGGGCGCGGCTTTGACCGCAGCCTATTTTTGGCACACGGAGGCCGCTTGAAAAGTATCGCGCCATTCCGAGTCCGGCGAACGAAGTTGGCCAGCCCCACCCCCCAAGGCTATAGCCCACCCGTTTTTGTGGCCTTTTTCCGCTGGACGAACTTGGCGCCCCTGCCTTCGGGCGGTTATTTTTGGGCGCGGCTGTGACCGCAACCTATTTTTGGCACATGGAGGCCGCTCGAAAAGTATCGCCATTCCGAGTCCGGCGGACGAAGTTGGCCAGCCCCACCCCCCAAGGCTATAGCCCACCCGTTTTTGTGGCCTTTTTCCGCTGGACGAACTTGGCGCCACGGCCTTCGGGCGGTTATTTTTGGGCGCGGCTGTGGCCGCGGCCTATTTTTGGCACACGGAGGCCGCACGCAAAGTCTCGCGCCATTCCGAGTCCGGCGGACGAAGTTGGCCAGCCCCACCCCCCAAGGCTATAGCCCACCCGTTTTTGTGGCCTTTTTCCGCTGGACGAACTTGGCGCCCCTGCCTTCGGGCGTTTATTTTTGGGCGCGGCTGTGACCGCAGCCTATTTTTGGCACACGGAGGCCGCTCGAAAAGTATCGCGTCATTCCGAGTCCGGCGGACGAAGTTGGCCAGCCCCACCCCCCAAGGCTATAGCCCACCCGTTTTTGTGGCCTTTTTCCGCTGGACGAACTTGGCGCCACGGCCTTTGGGCGGTTATTTTTGGGCGCGGCTGTGGCCGCGGCCTATTTTTGGCACACGGAGGCCGCACGCAATGTCTCGCGCCATTCCGAGTCCGGCGGACGAAGTTGGCCAGCCCCACCCCCCAAGGCTATAGCCCACCCGTTTTTGTGGCCTTTTTCCGCTGGACGAACTTGGCGCCCCGGCCTTCGGGCGGTTATTTTTAGGTGCGGCTATGCCCGCGGCCTCTTCTTGGCACACGGAGGCCGCTCGCAAAGTCTCGCGCCATTCCGAGCCTGGCGGACGAAGTTGGCCATCCCCACCCCGCAAGGCTATAGCCCACCCGTTTTTGTGGCCTTTTTCCGCTGGACGAACTTGGCGCCCTGGCCTTCGAGCGGTTATTTTTGGGTGCAGCTGTGCCCGCGGCCTATTTTTTGCAGACGGAGGCCACTCGCAAAGTCTTGCTCCATTCCGAGTCCGGCGGACGAAGTTGGCCATCCCCACCCCCCAAGGCTATAGCCCACCCGTTTTTCTGGCCTTTTTCCTCTGGACGAACTTGGCGCCCCGGCCTTCGGGCGGTTATTTTTAGGTGCGGCTATGCCCACGGCCTCTTCTTGGCACACGGATGCCGCTCGCAAAGTCTCGCGCCATTCCGAGCCCGGCGGACGAAGTTGGCCATCCCCACCCCCCAAGGCTATAGCCCACCCGTTTTTGTGGCCTTTTTCCGCTGGACGAACTTGGCGCCCCTGCCTTCGGGCGGTTATTTTTGGGCGCGGCTGTGACCGCAGCCTATTTTTGGCAGACGGAGGCCGCTCGAAAAGTATCGCGCCAGTCCGAGTCCGGCGGACGAAGTGGGCCAGCCCCACCCCCCAAGGCTATAGCCCACCCGTTTTTGTGGCCTTTTTCCGCTGGACGAACTTGGCGCCACGGCCTTTGGGCGGTTATTTTTGGGCGCCGCTGTGGCCGCGGCCAATTTTTGGCACACGGAGGCCGCACGCAATGTCTCGCGCCATTCCGAGTCCGGCGGACGAAGTGGGCCAGCCCCACCCCCCAAGGCTATAGCCCACCCGTTTTTGTGGCCTTTTTCCGCTCGACGAACTTGGCGCCCCGGCCTTCGGGCGGTTATTTTTAGGTGCGGCTATGCCCGCGGCCTCTTCTTGGCACACGGATGCCGCTCGCAAAGTCTCGTGCCATTCCGAGCCCGGTGGACGAAGTTGGCCATCCCCACCCCCCAAGGCTATAGCCCACCCGTTGTTGTGGCCTTTTTCCGCTGGACGAACTTGGCGCCCCGGCCTTCGGGCGGTTATTTTTGGGCGCGGCTGTGACCGTAGCCTATTTTTGGCAGACGGAGGCCGCTCGAAAAGTATTGCGCCATTCCGAGTCCGGTGGACGATGTTGGCCAGCCCCACCCCCCAATGCTATAGCCCACCCGTTTTTGTGGCCTTTTTCCGCTGGACGAACTTGGCGCCCCGGCCTTCGGGCGGTTATTTTTTGGCACGGCTGTGATCGCAGCCTATTTTTATCACACGGAGGCCGCTCGAAAAGTATCGCGCCATTCCGAGTCCGGCGGACGAAGTTGGCCCGCCCCATCCCCCAAGGCTATAGCCCGCCCGTTTTTGTGGCCTTTTTCCGCTGGACGAACCTGGCGCCCCGGCCTTCGGGCGGTTATTTTTGGACGCGGCTGTGACCGCAGCCTATTTTTGGCAGACGGAGGCTGCTCGAAAAGTATCGCGCCAGTCCGAGTCCGGCGGACGAAGTTGGCCAGCCCCACCCCCCAAGGCTATAGCCCACCCGTTGTTGTGGCCTTTTTCCGCTGGTCGAACTTGGCGCCCCGGCCTTCGGGCGGTTATTTTTGGGCGCGGCTGTGACCGCAGCCTATTTTTGGCAGACGGAGGCCGCTCGAAACCTATCGCGCCATTCCGAGTCCGGCGGACGAAGTTGGCCAGCCCCACCCTCCAAGGCTATAGCCCACCCGTTTTTGTGGCCTTTTTCCGCTGGATGAACTTGGCGCCCCTGCCTTCGGGCGGTTAGTTTTGGGCGCGACTGTGACCGCAGCCTATTTTTGGCACACGGAGGCCGCACGAAAAGTATCGCGCCATTCCGAGTCCGGCGGACGAAGTTGGCCAGCCCCACCCCCCAAGGCTATAGCCCACCCGTTTTTGTGGCCTTTTTCCGCTGGACGAACTTGGCGCCACGGCCTTTGGGCGGTTATTTTTGGGCGCCGCTGTGGCCGCGGCCAATTTTTGCCACACGGAGGCCGCACGCAATGTCTCGCGCCATTCCGAGTCCGGCGGACGAAGTTGGCCAGCCCCACCCCCCAAGGCTATAGCCCACCCGTTTTTGTGGCCTTTTTCCGCTGGACGAACTTGGCGCCCCGGCCTTCGGGCGGTTATTTTTAGGTGCGGCTATGCCCGCGGCCTCTTCTTGGCACACGGACGCCGCTCGCAAAGTCTCGTGCCATTCCGAGCCCGGTGGACGAAGTTGGCCATCCCCACCCCCCAAGGCTATAGCCCACCCGTTGTTGTGGCCTTTTTCCGCTGGACGAACTTGGCGCCCCGGCCTTCGGGCGGTTATTTTTGGGCGCGGCTGTGACCGCAGCCTATTTTTGGCAGACGGAGGCCGCTCGAAAAGTATTGCGCCATTCCGAGTCCGGTGGACGATGTTGGCCAGCCCCACCCCCCAATGCTATAGCCCACCCGTTTTTGTGGCCTTTTTCCGCTGGACGAACTTGGCGCCCCGGCCTTCGGGCGGTTATTTTTTGGCACGGCTGTGATCGCAGCCTATTTTTATCACACGGAGGCCGCTCGAAAAGTATCGCGCCATTCCGAGTCCGGCGGACGAAGTTGGCCCGCCCCATCCCCCAAGGCTATAGCCCGCCCGTTTTTGTGGCCTTTTTCCGCTGGACGAACCTGGCGCCCCGGCCTTCGGGCGGTTATTTTTGGACGCGGCTGTGACCGCAGCCTATTTTTGGCAGACGGAGGCCGCTCAAAAAGTATCGCGCCAGTCCGACTCCGGCGGACGAAGTTGGCCAGCCCCACCCCCCAAGGCTATAGTCCACCCGTTTTTGTGGCCTTTTTCCGCTGGACGAACTTGGCGCCCCTGCCTTCGGGCGGTTATTTTTTGGCACGGCTGTGACCGTAGCCTATTTTTATCACACGGACGCCGCTCGGAAAGTATCGCGCCATTCCGAGTCCGGCGGACGAAGTTGGCCAGCCCCACCCCCCAAGGCTATAGCCCTCCCGTTTTTGTGTCCTTTTTCCGCTGGACGAAATTGGCGCCCCGGCCTTCGGGCGGTTATTTTTAGGTGCGGCTATGCCCGCGGCCTCTTCTTGGCACACGGACGCCGCTCGCAAAGTCTCGTGCCATTCCGAGCCCGGCGGACGAAGTTGGCCATCCCCACCCCCCAAGGCTATAGCCCACCCGTTGTTGTGGCCTTTTTCCGTTGGACGAACTTGGCGCCCCGGCCTTCGGGCGGTTATTTTTGGGCGCGGCTGTGACCGTAGCCTATTTTTGGCAGACGGAGGCCGCTCGAAAAGTATTGCGCCATTCCGAGTCCGGTGGACGAAGTTGGCCAGCCCCACCCCCCAATGCTATAGCTCACCCGTTTTTGTGGCCTTTTTCCGCTGGACGAACTTGGCCCCCCGGCCTTCGGGCAGTTATTTTTGGACGCGGCTGTGCCCGCGGCCTCTTCTTGGCACACGGAGGGCGCTCGCAAAGTCTCGCGCCATTCCGAGTCCGGCGGACGAAGTTGGCCAGCCCCACCCCCCAATGCTATAGCCCACCCGTTTTGTGGCCTTTTTCCGCTGGACGAACTTGGCGCCCCGGCCTTCGAGCGGTTATTTTTGGGCGCGGCTGTGCCCGCGGCCTATTTTTGGCAGACGGAGGCCGCTCGCAAAGTCTTGCTCCATTCCGAGTCCGGCGGACGAAGTTGGCCATCCCCACCCCCCAAGGCTATAGCCCACCCGTTGTTGTGGCCTTTTTCCGCAGGACGAACTTGGCGCCCCGGCGTTCGGGCTGTTATTTTTGGGCGCAGCTGTGACCGCAGCCTATTTTTGACAGACGGAGGCCGCTCGAAAAGTATCGCGCCATTCCGAGTCCGGCGGACGAAGTTGGCTATCCCCACCCCCCTAGGCTATAGCCCACCCGTTGTTGTGGCCTTTTTCCGCTGGACGAACTTGGCGTCCCGGCCTTCGGGCGGTTATTTTTGGGCGCGGCTATGCTCGCGGCCTCTTCTTGGCACACGGAGGCCGCTCGCAAAAGTCTCACTCCATTCCGAGTCCGGCGGACGAAGTTGGCCAGCCCCACCCCCCAATGCTATAGCCCACCCGTTTTTGTGGCCTTTTTCCGCTGGACGAACTTGGCGCCCCGGCCTTCGGGCGGTTATTTTTGGGCGCGGCTTTGACCAAAGCCTCTTCTTGGCACACGGAGGCCGCTCGCAAAGTCTCGCGCCATTCCGAGTCCGGCGGACGAAGTTGGCCAGCCGCACCCCCCAAGGCTATAGCCCACCCGTTTTGTGGCCTTTTTCCGCTGGACGAACTTGGCGCCCCGGCCTTCGGGCGGTTATTTTTGGGCGCGGCTGTGCCCGCGGCCTATTTTTGGCACACAGTGGCCGCTCACAAAGTCTCGCGCCATTCCGAGTCCGTGGGACGAAATGGGCCAGCCCCACCCCCCAAGGCTATAGCCCACCCGTTTTTGTGGCCTTTTTGCGCTGGACGAACTTGGTGCCCAGGCCTTCGGGTTGTTATTTTTGGCACACGGAGGCCGCTCACAAAGTCTCACGCCATTCCGAGTCCGGCGGACGAAGTTGGCCAGCCCCACCCCCCAAGGCTATAGCCCACCCGTTTTTGTGGCCTTTTTCCGCTGGACGAACTTGGCGCCCTGGCCTTCGGGAGGTTATTTTTTGGCGCGGCTGTGCCCGCGGCCTATTTTGGCACACTGAGGCCGCTCGCAAAGTCTCGCGCCATTCCGAGTCCGGCGGACGAAGTTGGCCAGCCCCACCCCCCAAGGCTATAGCCCACCCGTTTTTGTGGCCTTTTTCCGCTGGACGAACTTGGCGCCCCGGCCTTCGGGCGGTTATTTTTGGGTGCGGCTATTCCCGCGGCCTCTTCTTGGCACATGGAGGCCACTCGCAAAGTCTCGCGCCATTCCGAATCCGGCGGACGAAGTTGGCCAGCCCCACCCCCTAAGGCTATAGCCCACCCGTTTTTGTTGTCTTTTTCCGCTGGACGAACTTGCCGCCCCGGCCTTCGGGTTGTTATTTTTGGGCGCGGCTGTGTCCGTGGCCTATTTTTGGGACACGGAGGCCACTCGCAAAGTCTCGCGCCATTCCGAGTCCGGCGGACGAAGTTGGCCAGCCCCACCCCCCAAGGCTATAGCCCACCCGTATTTGTGGCCTTTTTCCGATGGACGAACTTGGCGCGCCGGCCTTCGGGCGGTTATTTTTGGGTGCGGCTGTGCCCGCGGCCTATTTTTGGTACACGGAGGACGCTCGCAATGTCTCGCGCAATTCCGTGTCCGGCGGACGAAGTTGGCCAGACCCACCCCCCAAGGCTATAGCCCACCCGTTGTTGTGGCCTTTTTCCGTTGGACGAACTTGGCGCCCCGGCCTTCGGGCGGTTATTTTTGGGCGCGGCTGTGACCGTACCCTATTTTTGGCAGACGGAGGCCGCTCGAAAAGTATTGCGCCATTCCGAGTCCGGTGGACGAAGTTGGCCAGCCCCACCCCCCAATGCTATAGCCCACCCGTTTTTGTGGCCTTTTTCCGCTGGACGAACTTGGCGCCACGGCCTTCGGGCGGTTATTTTTGGGCGTTGCTGTGGCCGCGGCCTATTTTTGGCACACGGAGGCCGCACGCAAAGTCTCGCGCCATTCCGAGTCCAGCGGACGAAGTTGGCCAGCCCCACCCCCCAAGGCTATAGCCCACCCGTTTTTCTGGCCTTTTTCCTCTGGACGAACTTGGCGCCCCGGCCTTCGGGCGGTTATTTTTAGGTGCAGCTATGCCCGCGGCCTCTTCTTGTCACACGGAGGCCGCTCGCAAAGTCTCGCGCCATTCCGAGCCCGGCGGTCGAAGTTGCCCAGCCCCACCCTCCAAGGCTATAGCCCACCCGTTTTTGTGGCCTTTTTCCGCTGGACGAACTCGGCGCCCCTGCCTTCGGGCGGTTATTTTTGGGCGCGGCTGTGCCCGCGGCCTATTTTTGGCACACGGAGGCCGCTCGAAAAGTATCGCGTCATTCCGAGTCCGGCGGACGAAGTTGGCCAGCCCCACCCCCCAAGGCTATAGCCCACCCGTTTTTGTGGCCTTTTTCCGCTGGACGAACTTGGCGCCCCGGCCTTCGCGCGGTTATTTTTAGGTACGGCTATGCCCGCGGCCTCTTCTTGGCACACGGAGGCCGCTCGCAAAGTCTCGCGCCATTCCGAGCCCGGTGGACGAAGTTGGCCAGCCCCACCCCCCAAGGCTATAGCCCACCCGTTTTTGTGGCCTTTTTCCGCTGGACGAACTTGGCGCCCCGGCCTTCGGGCGGTTATTTTTGGGCGCGGCTGTGACCGCAGCCTATTTTTGGCACACGGAGGCCGCTCAAAAAGTATCGCGCCATTCTGAGTCCGGCGGACGAAGTTGGCCAGCCCCACCCTCCAAGGCTATAGCCCACCCGTTTTTGTGGCCTTTTTCCGCTGGACGAACTTGGCGCCCCGGCCTTCGGGCCATTATTTTTAGGTGCAGCTATGCCCGCGGCCTCTTCTTGTCACACGGAGGCCGCTCGCAAAGTCTCGCGCCATTCCGAGCCCGGCGGTTGAAGTTGCCCAGCCCCACCCTCCAAGGCTATAGCCCACCCGTTTTTGTGGCCTTTTTCCGCTGGACGAACTCGGCGCCCCTGCCTTCGGGCAGTTATTTTTGGGCGTGGCTGTGACCGCAGCCTCTTTTTGGCACACGGAGGCCGCTCGAAAAGTATCGCGTCATTCCGAGTCCGGCAGACGAAGTTGGCCAGCCCCACCCCCCAAGGCTATAGCCCACCCGTTTTTGTGGCCTTTTTCCGCTGGACGAACTTGGCGCCACGGCCTTTGGGCGGTTATTTTTGGGCGCGGCTGTGGCCACGGCCTATTGTTGGCACACAGAGGCCGCTCGCAAAGTCTCGCGCCATTCCGAGCCCGGCGGACGAAGTTGGCCAGCCCCACCCCCCAAGGCTATAGCCCACCCGTTTTTGTGGCCTTTTTCCGCTGGACGAACTTGGCGCCACGGCCTTCGGGCGGTTATTTTTGGGCGTTGCTGTGGCCGCGGCCTATTTTTGGCACACGGAGGCCGCACGCAAAGTCTCGCGCCATTCCGGGTCCAGCGGACGAAGTTGGCCAGCCCCACCCCCCAAGGCTATAGCCCACCCGTTTTTCTGGCCTTTTTCCTCTGGACGAACTTGGCGCCCCGGCCTTCGGGCGGTTATTTTTAGGTGCGGCTATGCCCACGGCCTCTTCTTGGCACACGGATGCCGCTCGCAAAGTCTCGCGCCATTCCGAGCCCGGCGGACGAAGTTGGCCATCCCCACCCCCCAAGGCTATAGCCCACCCGTTTTTGTTCTCTTTTTCCGCAGGACGAACTTGGCGCCCCGGACTTCGGGCTGTTATTTTTGGGTGCGGCTATGCTTGCGGCCTCTTCTTGCCACACGGAGGCCACTAGCAAAGTCTCGCGCCATTCCGAGTCCGGCAGACGAAGTTGGCCAGCCCCACCCCCCAAGGCTATAGCCCACCCGTTTTTGTGGCCTTTTTCCGCTGGACGAACTTGGCGCCCCGGCCTTCGGGCAGTTATTTTTTGGCGCGGCTGTGCCCGCGGACTATTTTTGGCACACGGAGGCCGCTCGAAAAGTATCGCGTCATTCCGAGTCCGGCGGACGAAGTTGGCCAGCCCCACCCCCCAAGGCTATAGCCCACCCGTTTTTGTGGCCTTTTTCCGCTGGACGAACTTGGCGCCCCGGCCTTCGCGCGGTTATTTTTAGGTACGGCTATTCCCGCGGCCTCTTCTTGGCACACGGAGGCCGCTCGCAAAGTCTCGCGCCATTCCGAGCCCGGCGGACGAAGTTGGCCAGCCCCACCCCCCAAGGCTATAGCCCACCCGTTTTTGTGGCCTTTTTCCGCTGGACGAACTTGGCGCCCCGGCCTTCGGGCGGTTATTTTTAGGTGCGGCTATGCCCACGGCCTCTTCTTGGCACACGGATGCCGCTCGCAAAGTCTCGCGCCATTCCGAGCCCGGCGGACGAAGTTGGCCATCCCCACCCCCCAAGGCTATAGCCCACCCGTTGTTGTGGCCTTTTTCCGCTGGACAAACTTGGCGCCCCGGCCTTCGGGCGGTTATTTTTGGGCGCGGCTGTGACCGCAGCCTATTTTTGGCACACGGAGGCCGCTCAAAAAGTATCGCGCCATTCCGAGTCCGGCGGACGAAGTTGGCCAGCCCCACCCTCCAAGGCTATAGCCCACCCGTTTTTGTGGCCTTTTTCCGCTGGACGAACTTGGCGCCCCTGCCTTCGGGTGGTTATTTTTGGGCGCGGCTGTGACCGCAGCCTATTTTTGGCACACGGAGGCCGCTCGAAAAGTATCGCGTCATTCCGAGTCCGGCGGACGAAGTTGGCCAGCCCCACCCCCCAAGGCTATAGCCCACCCGTTTTTGTGGCCTTTTTCCGCTGGACGAACTTGGCGCCCCTGCCTTCGGGCGGTTATTTTTTGGCACGGCTGTGACCGTAGCCTATTTTTATCACACGGACGCCGCTCGGAAAGTATCGCGCCATTCCGAGTCCGGCGGACGAAGTTGGCCAGCCCCACCCCCCAAGGCTATAGCCCTCCCGTTTTTGTGTCCTTTTTCCGCTGGACGAACTTGGCGCCCCGGCCTTCGGGCGGTTATTTTTAGGTGCGGCTATGCCCGCGGTCTCTTCTTGGCACACGGACGCCGCTCGCAATGTCTCGTGCCATTCCGAGCCCGGCGGACGAAGTCGGCCATCCCCACCCCCCAAGGCTATAGCCCACCCGTTGTTGTGGCCTTTTTCCGTTGGACGAACTTGGCGCCCCGGCCTTCGGGCGGTTATTTTTGGGCGCGGCTGTGACCGCAGCCTATTTTTGGCAGACGGAGGCCGCTCGAAAAGTATTGCGCCATTCCGAGTCCGGTGGACGAAGTTGGCCAGCCCCACCCCCCAATGCTATAGCCCACCCGTTTTTGTGGCCTTTTTCCGCTGGACGAACTTGGCGCCCCGGCCTTCGGGCAGTTATTTTTGGCATGGCTGTGACTATTTTTATCACAAAAAGTATCGCGCCATTCCGAGTATCCCCAAGGCTATAGCCCACGAACCTGGCGCGCCCGAACCACAGCGTAGCGCCAGTCCGAGTCCGGGTTGGCCAGCCTATAGCCCACCCGTTTTTGTGGCCTTTTTCCGCTGGACGAACTTGGCGCCTGCCCGGTTATTTTGGCACTGCTGTGACCGTAGGCTATTTTATTGCGCCATTTCCGCATCCAAAACTAGTAATAGCCTCCCGTTTTGTGTCCTTTTTCCGCTGGACGAACTTGGCGCCCCGGCCTTCGGGCGGTTATTTTTGGGCGCGGCTGTGTCCGCGGCCTCTTCTTGGCACACGGAGGCCGCTCGCAAAGTCTCGCGCCATTCCGAGTCCGGCGGACGAAGTTGGCCAGCCCCACCCCCCAAGGCTATAGCCCACCCGTTTTTGTGGCCTTTTTCCGCTGGACGAACTTGGCGCCCCGGCCTTCGAGCGGTTATTTTTGGGCGCGGCTGTGCCCGCGGCCTATTTTTGGCAGACGGAGGCCACTCGCAAAGTCTTGCTCCATTCCGAGTCCGGCGGACGAAGTTGGCCATCCCCACCCCCCAAGGCTATAGCCCACCCGTTTTTGTGGCCTTTTTCCGCTCGACGAACTTGGCGCCCCGGCCTTCGGGCGGTTATTTTTAGGTGCGGCCATGCCCGCAGCCTCTTCTTGGCACACGGACGCCGCTCGCAAAGTCTCGCGCCATTCCGAGCCCGGCGGACGAAGTTGGCCAGCCCCACCCCCCAAGGCTATAGCCCACCCGTTTTTGTGGCCTTTTTCCGCTAGACGAACTTGGCGCCCCTGCCTTCGGGCGGTTATTTTTTGGCACGGCTGTGACCGTAGCCTATTTTTATCACACGGACGCCGCTCGGAAAGTATCGCGCCATTCCGAGTCCGGCGGACGAAGTTGGCCAGCCCCACCCCCCAAGGCTATAGCCCTCCCGTTTTTGTGTCCTTTTTCCGCTGGACGAACTTGGCGCCCCGGCCTTCGGGCGGTTATTTTTAGGTACGGCTATGCCCGCGGCCTCTTCTTGGCACACGGACACCGCTCGCAAAGTCTCGTGCCATTCCGAGCCCGGCGGACGAAGTCGGCCATCCCCACCCCCCAAGGCTATAGCCCACCCGTTGTTGTGGCCTTTTTCCGTTGGACGAACTTGGCGCCCCGGCCTTCGGGCGGTTATTTTTGGGCGCGGCTGTGACCGCAGCCTATTTTTGGCAGACGGAGGCCGCTCAAAAAGTATTGCGCCATTCCGAGTCCGGTGGACGAAGTTGGCCAGCCCCACCCCCCAATGCTATAGCCCACCCGTTTTTGTGGCCTTTTTCCGCTGGACGAACTTGGCGCCCCGGCCTTCGGGCGGTTATTTTTTGGCACGGCTGTGATCGCAGCCTATTTTTATCACACGTCGGCCGCTCGAAAAGTATCGCGCCATTCCGAGTCCGGCGGACGAAGTAGGCCAGCCCCACCCCCCAAGGCTATAGCCCACCCGTTTTTGTGGCTTTTTTCCGCTGGACGAACTTAGCGCCCCGGCCTTTGGGCGGTTATTTTTGGGCGCGGCTGTGACCGCGGCCTATATTTGGCACACGGAGGCCGCTCGCAACGTCTCGGGCCATTCCGAGTCCGGCGGACGAAGTTGGCCAGCCCCACCCCCCAAGCCTATAGCCCACCCATTTTTCTGGACTTTTTCCGCTGGACGAACTTGGCGCCCCGGCCTTCGGGTGGTTATTTTTTGGCGCGGCTGTGCCCGCGGCCTATTTTTGGCACACCGCGGCCGCTCGCAAAGTCTCGCGCCATTCCGAGTCTGGCGGACGAAGTTGGCCAGCCCCACCCCCCAAGGCTATAGCCCAACCATTTTTGTGTCCTTTTTCCGCTTGACGAACTTGGCGCCCCGGCCTTCGGGCGGTTATTTTTGGGAGCGGCTTTCCCGTGGCCTCTTCTTGGCACACGGAGGCCGCTCGCAAAGTCTCGCGCCATTCCAAGTCCGGCGTATAAAGTTGGCCAGCCCCACCCCCCAAGGCTATAGCCCACCCGTTTTTGTGGCCTTTTTGCGCTGGACGAACTTGGCGCCCCGGCCTTCAGGTTGTTATTTTTGGCACACGGAGGCCGCTCACAAAGTCTCGCGCCATTCCGAGTCCGGCGGACGAAGTTGGCCAGCCCCACCCCCCAAGGCTATAGCCCACCCGTTTTTGTGGCCTTTTTCCGCTGGACGAACTTGGCGCCCTGGCCTTCGGGAGGTTATTTTTTGGCGCGGCTGTGCGCGCGGCCTATTTTTGGCACACCGAGGCTGCTCGCAAAGTCTCGCGCCATTCCGAGTCCGGCGGACGAAGTTGGCCAGCCCCACCCCCCAAGGCTATAGCCCACCCGTTTTTGTGGCCTTTTTCCGCTGGACGAACTTGGCGCCCCGGCCTTCGGGCGGTTATTTTTGGGCGCGGCTATGCCCGCGGCCTCTTCTTGGCACACGGAGGCCACTCGCAAAGTCTCGCGCCATTCCGAGTCCGGCGGACGAAGTTGGCCAGCCCCACCCCCCAATGCTATAGCCCACCCGTTTTTGTGGCCTTTTTCCGCAGGACGGACTTGGCGCAGTGGCCTTCGTGCGGTTATTTTTTTGCGCAGCTGTGCCCGCAGCTTATTTTTGGCACATGGAGGCCGCTCGCAAAGTCTCGCACCATTCCGAGTCCGGCGGACGAAGTTGGCCAGCCCCACCCCCCAAGGCTATAGCCCACCTGTTTTTGTGGCCTTTTTCCGCTGGATGAAATTGGCGCCCCGGCCTTCGGGCGGTTATTTTTGGCAGCGGCTGTGCCAACGGCCTATTTTTGGCACACGGAGGCTGCTTGCAAAGTCTCGCGCCAATCCGAGTCCGGCGGACGAAGTTGGCCAGCCCCACCCCCCAAGGCTATAGCCCACCCGTTTTTGTGGCCTTTTTCCGCGGGACGAACCTGGCGCCCTGGCCTTCGGGCGGTTATTTTTAGGTGCGGCTATGCCCACGGCCTCTTCTTGGCACACGGACGCCGCTCGCAAAGTCTCGTGCCATTCCGAGCCCGGCGGACGAAGTTGGCCATCCCCACCCCCCTAGGCTATAGCCGACCCGTTGTTGTGGCCTTTTTCCGCTGGACGAACTTGGCGCCCCGGGCTTCGGGCTGTTATTTTTGGGCGCGGCTATGCTCGCGGCCTCTTCTTGGCACACGGAGGCCGCTCGCAAAAGTCTCGCGCCATTCCGAGTCCGGCGGACGAAGTGGGCCAGCCCCACCCCCCAATGCTATAGCACACCCGTTTTTGTGGCCTTTTTCCGCTGGACGAACTTGGCGCCCCGGCCTTCGGGCGGTTATATTTGGGTGCGGCTTTGCCTACAGCCTCTTCTTGGCACACGGAGGCCGCTCGCAAAGTCTCGCGCCATTACGAGTCCGGCGGACGAAGTTGGCCAGCCGCACCCCCCAAGGCTATAGCCCACCCGTTTTGTGGCCATTTTCCGCTGGACGGACTTAGCGCCCCGGCCTTCGGGCGGTGATTTTTGGACGCGGCTGTGCCCACATCTTATTTTTGGCACACGGAGGCCGCTCGCAAAGTCTCGCACCATTCCGAGTCCGGCGGACGAAGTGGGCCAGCCCCACCCCCCAAGGCTATAGCCCACCCGTTTTTGTGGCCTTTTTCCACAGGACGGACTTGGCGCCCCGGCCTTTGGGCGGTTATTTTTGGGCGCGGCTGTGACTGCGGCCTATTTTTGGCACACGGAGGCCGCTCGAAAAGTATTGCGCCATTCCGAGTCCGGCGGACGAAGTAGGCCAGCCCCACCCCCCAAGGCTATAGCCCACCCGTTTTTGTGGCTTTTTTCCGCTGGACGAACTTAGCGCCCCGGCCTTTGGGCGGTTATTTTTGGGCGCGGCTGTGCCCGCGGCCTATTCTTGGCACACGGAGGCCGCTCGTAAAGTCTCGCGCCATTCCGAGTCCGGCGGACGAAGTTGGCCAGCCGCACCCCCCAAGTCTATAGCCCACCCGTTTTGTGGCCTTTTTCCGCAGGACCAACTTGGAGCCCCGGCCTTCGGGCAGTTATTTTTGGGTGCGGCTGTGCCCGTGGCCTCTTCTTGGCACACGGATGCCGCTCGCAAAGTCTCGCGCCATTCCAAGTCCGGCGTATAAAGTTGGCCAGCCCCACCCCCCAAGGCTATAGCCCACCCGTTTTTGTGGCCTTTTTGCGCTGGACGAACTTGGCGCCCCGGCCTTCGGGTTGTTATTTTTGGCACACGGAGGCCGCTCACAAAGTCTCGCGCCATTCTGAGTCCGGCGGACGAAGTTGGCCAGCCCCACCCCCCAAGGCTATAGCCCACCCGTTTTTGTGGCCTTTTTCCGCTGGACGAACTTGGCGCCCTGGCCTTCGGGAGGTTATTTTTTGGCGCGGCTGTGCGCGCGGCCTATTTTTGGCACACGGAGGCCGCTCGCAAAAGTCTCGCGCCATTCCGAGTCCGGCGGACGAAGTGGGCCAGCCCCACCCCCCAATGCTATAGCACACCCGTTTTTGTGGCCTTTTTCCGCTGGACGAACTTGGCGCCCCGGCCTTCGGGCGGTTATATTTGGGTGCGGCTTTGCCCACAGCCTCTTCTTGGCACACGGAGGCCGCTCGCAAAGTCTCGCGCCATTCCGAGTCCGGCGGACGAAGTTGGCCAGCCGCACCCCCCAAGGCTATAGCCCACCCGTTTTGTGGCCATTTTCCGCTGGACGGACTTAGCGCCCCGGCCTTCGGGCGGTTATTTTTGGACGCGGCTGTGCCCACATCTTATTTTTGGCACACGGAGGCCGCTCGCAAAGTCTCGCACCATTCCGAGTCCGGCGGACGAAGTTGGCCAGCCCCACCCCCCAAGGCTATAGCCCACCCGTTTTTGTGGCCTTTTTCCACAGGACGGACTTGGCGCCCCGGCCTTTGGGCGGTTATTTTTGGGCGCGGCTGTGACTGCGGCCTATTTTTGGCACACGGAGGCCGCTCGAAAAGTATTGCGCCATTCCGAGTCCGGCGGACGAAGTAGGCCAGCCCCACCCCCCAAGGCTATAGCCCACCCGTTTTTGTGGCTTTTTTCCGCTGGACGAACTTAGCGCCCCGGCCTTTGGGCGGTTATTTTTGGGCGCGGCTGTGCCCGCGGCCTATATTTGGCACACGGAGGCCGCTCGCAACGTCTCGCGCCAATCCGAGTCCGGCGGACGAAGTTGGCCAGCCCCACCCCCCAAGGCTATAGCCCACCCGTTTTTGTGGCCTTTTTCCGCTGGACGAACTTGGCGCCCTGGCCTTCGGGCGGTTATTTTTAGGTACGGCTATGCCCGCGGCCTCTTCTTGGCACACGGACGCCACTCGCAAAGTCTCGTGCCATTCCGAGCCCGGCGGACGAAGTTGGCCATCCCCAACCCCCTAGGCTATAGCCCACCCGTTGTTGTGGCCTTTTTCCGCTGGACGAACTTGGCGCCCCGGCCTTCGGGCGGTTATTTTTGGGCGCGGCTATGCTCGCGGCCTCTTCTTGGCACACGGAGGCCGCTCGCAAAAGTCTCGCGCCATTCTGAGTCCGGCGGACGAAGTTGGCCAGCCCCACCCCCCAATGCTATAGCCCACCCGTTTTTGTGGCCTTTTTCCGCTGGACGAACTTGGCGCCCCGGTCCTCGGGCGGTTATTTTTGGCGCGGCTTTGACCACAGCCTCTTCTTGGCACACGGAGGCCACTCGCAAAGTCTCGCGCCATTCCGAGTCCGGCGGACGAAGTTGGCCAGCCGCACCCCCCAAGGCTATAGCCCACCCGTTTTGTGGCCATTTTCCGCTGGACGGACTTAGCGCCCGGCCTTCGGGCGGTTATTTTTGGACGCGGCTGTGCCCACGGCTTATTTTTGGCACACGGAGGCCGCTCGCAAAGTCTCGTACCATTCCGAGTCCGGCGGACGAAGTTGGCCAGCCCCACCCCCCAAGGCTATAGCCCACCCGTTTTGTGGCCTTTTTCCGCAGGACGAACTTGGAGCCCCGGCCTTCGGGCAGTTATTTTTGGGCGCGGCTGTGCCCGAGGCCTATTTTTGGCACACGGAGGCCGCTCGCAAAGTCTCGCACCTTTCCGAGTCCGCGGACGAAGTTGGCCAGCCCCACCCCCCAAGGCTACAGCCCACCCGCTTTTGTGGCCTTTTTCCGCTGGACGGACTTGGCTCCCCGGCCTTCGGGCGGTTATTTTTGGGCGCGGCTGTGACAACGGCCTATTTTGGGCACAAGGAGTCCACTCGCAAAGTCTCGCGCCATTCCGAGTCCGGCGGACGAAGTTGGCCAGCCCCACCCCCCAAGGCTATGGCCCACACGTTGTTGTGGCCTTTTTCCGCTGGACGAACTTGGCGCCCCGGCTTTCGGGCAGTTATTTTTGGTTCGGCTATTACCACGGCCTATTTTTCGCACACGGAGGCCGCTCGCAAAGTCTCGCGCCATTCCAAGTCCGGCGTATAAAGTTGGCCAGCCCCACCCCCCAAGGCTATAGCCCACCCGTTTTTGTGGACTTTTTCCGCTGGACGAACTTGGCGCACCGGTCTTCGGGCGGTTATTTTTGGGCGTGGCTGTGCCCGCAGCCTATTTTAGGCACACGGAGGCCGCTAACGAAGTCTCGCGCCATTCCGAGTCCGGCGGACAAAGTTGGCCAGCCCCACCCCCCAAGGCTATAGCCCACCCGTTTCTGTGGCCTTTTTCCGCTGGACGAACTTGGCGCCCCGGCCTTCGGGCGGTTATTTTTGGATGCGGCTGTGCCCGCGGCCTATTCTTGGCACACGGAGGCCGCTCGCAAAGTCTCGCGCCATTCCGAGTCCGGCGGACGAAGTTGGCCAGCCGCACCCCCCAAGTCTATAGCCCACCCGTTTCTGTGGCCTTTTTCCGCTGGACGAACTTGGCGCCCCGGCCTTCGGGCGGTTATTTTTGGACGTGGCTGTGCCCGTGGCCTATTTTTGGCACACGGAGGCCGCTCGCAAAGTCTCGCGCCTTTCCGAGTCCGGCGGACGAAGTTGGCCAGCACCACCCCCCAAGGCTATAGCCCACCCGTTTCTGCGGCCTTTTTCCGCCGGACGAACTTGACGCCCCGGCCTTCGGGGGGTTATTTTTGGGCGTGGCTGTGTCCACGGACTATTTTTTGCACACGGAGGACGCTCACAAAGTCTCGCGCCATTCCGAGTCCGGCGGACGAAGTTGGCCAGCCCCACCCCCCAAGGCTATAGCCCACCCATTTTTGTGGCCTTTTTCCGCTGGACGAACTTGGCGCACCGGTCTTCGGGCGGTTATTTTTGGGCATGGCTGTGACCGCGACCTATTTTTGGCACACGGAGCCCGCTCGCGAAGTCTTGCGCCATTCCAAGTCCGGCGGACGAAGTTGGCCTGCCCCACCCCCCAAGGCTATAGCCCACCCGCTTTTGTGGCCTTTTTCCGCTGGACGAACTTGGCGCCCCGGCCTTCGGGCGGTTATTTTTGGGCGCGGCTGTGCCCGCGGCCTATTTTTGGCACACGGAGGCCACTCGCAAAGTCTCGTGTCATTCCGAGTCCGGCGGACGAAGTGGGCCAGCCCCACCCCCCAATGCTATAGCACACCCGTTTTTGTGGCCTTTTTCCGCTGGACGAACTTGGCGCCCCGGCCTTCGGGCGGTTATATTTGGGTGCGGCTTTGCCCACAGCCTCTTCTTGGCACACGGAGGCCGCTCGCAAAGTCTCGCGCCATTCCGAGTCCGGCGGACGAAGTTGGCCAGCCGCACCCCCCAAGGCTATAGCCCACCCGTTTTGTGGCCATTTTCCGCTGGACGGACTTAGCGCCCCGGCCTTCGGGCGGTTATTTTTGGACGCGGCTGTGCCCACATCTTATTTTTGGCACACGGAGGCCGCTCGCAAAGTCTCGCACCATTCCGAGTCCGGCGGACGAAGTTGGCCAGCCCCACCCCCCAAGGCTATAGCCCACCCGTTTTTGTGGCCTTTTTCCACAGGACGGACTTGGCGCCCCGGCCTTTGGGCGGTTATTTTTGGGCGCGGCTGTGACTGCGGCCTATTTTTGGCACACGGAGGCCGCTCGCAACGTCTCGCGCCAATCCGAGTCCGGCGGACGAAGTTGGCCATCCCCAACCCCCTAGGCTATAGCCCACCCGTTGTTGTGGCCTTTTTCCGCTGGACGAACTTGGCGCCCCGGCCTTCGGGCGGTTATTTTTGGGCGCGGCTATGCTCGCGGCCTCTTCTTGGCACACGGAGGCCGCTCGCAAAAGTCTCGCGCCATTCCGAGTCCGGCGGACGAAGTTGGCCAGCCCCACCCCCCAATGCTATAGCCCACCCGTTTTTGTGGCCTTTTTCCGCAGGACGAACTTGGCGCCCCGGTCCTCGGGCGGTTATTTTTGGGCGCGGCTTTGCCCACAGCCTCTTCTTGGCACACGGAGGCCACTCGCAAAGTCTCGCGCCATTCCGAGTCCGGCGGACGAAGTTGGCCAGCCGCACCCCCCAAGGCTATAGCCCACCCGTTTTGTGGCCATTTTCCGCTGGACGGACTTAGCGCCCGGCCTTCGGGCGGTTATTTTTGGACGCGGCTGTGCCCACGGCTTATTTTTGGCACACGGAGGCCGCTCGCAAAGTCTCGCACCATTCCGAGTCCGGCGGACGAAGTTGGCCAGCCCCACCCCCCAAGGCCATAGCCCACCCATTTCTGTGGCCTTTTTCCGCTGGACGAACTTGGCGCCCCGGCCTTCGGGCGGTTATTTTTGGACGCGGCTGTGCGCGCGGCCTATTCTTGGCACACGGAGGCCGCTCGCAAAGTATCGCGCCATTCCCAGTCCGGCGGACGAAGTTGGCCAGCCCCACCCCCCAAGGCTATAGCCCACCCGTTTTGTGGCCTTTTTCCGCAGGACGAACTTGGAGCCCCGGCCTTCGGGCAGTTATTTTTGGGCGCGGCTGTGCCCGAGGCCTATTTTTGGCACACGGAGGCCGCTCGCAAAGTCTCGCACCTTTCCGAGTCCGCGGACGAAGTTGGCCAGCCCCACCCCCCAAGGCTACAGCCCACCCGCTTTTGTGGCCTTTTTCCGCTGGACGGACTTGGCTCCCCGGCCTTCGGGCGGTTATTTTTGGGCGCGGCTGTGACAACGGCCTATTTTGGGCACAAGGAGTCCACTCGCAAAGTCTCGCGCCATTCCGAGTCCGGCGGACGAAGTTGGCCAGCCCCACCCCCCAAGGCTATGGCCCACACGTTGTTGTGGCCTTTTTCCGCTGGACGAACTTGGCGCCCCGGTTTTCGGGCAGTTATTTTTGGTTCGGCTATTACCACGGCCTATTTTTTGCACACGGAGGCCGCTCGCAAAGTCTCGCGCCATTCCAAGTCCGGCGTATAAAGTTGGCCAGCCCCACCCCCCAAGGCTATAGCCCACCCGTTTTTGTGGACTTTTTCCGCTGGACGAACTTGGCGCACCGGTCTTCGGGCGGTTATTTTTGGGCGTGGCTGTGCCCACAGCCTATTTTAGGCACACGGAGGCCGCTAACGAAGTCTCGGGCCATTCCGAGTCCGGCGGACAAAGTTGGCCAGCCCCACCCCCCAAGGCTATAGCCCACCCGTTTCTGTGGCCTTTTTCCGCTGGACGAACTTGGCGCCCCGGCCTTCGGGCGGTTATTTTTGGATGCGGCTGTGCCCGCGGCCTATTCTTGGCACACGGAGGCCGCTCGTAAAGTCTAGCGCCATTCCGAGTCCGGCGGACGAAGTTGGCCAGCCGCACCCCCCAAGTCTATAGCCCACCCGTTTCTGTGGCCTTTTTCCGCTGGACGAACTTGGCGCCCCGGCCTTCGGGGGGTTATTTTTGGGCGTGGCTGTGTCCACGGACTATTTTTTGCACACGGAGGCCGCCGCAGTCTCGCGCTTTCCGAGTCCGGCGGACGAAGTTGGCCAGCACCACCCCCCAAGGCTATAGCCCACCCGTTTCTGCGGCCTTTTTCCGCCGGACGAACTTGACGCCCCGGCCTTCGGGGGGTTATTTTTGGGCGTGGCTGTGTCCACGGACTATTTTTTGCACACGGAGGACGCTCACAAAGTCTCGCGCCATTCCGAGTCCGGCGGACGAAGTTGGCCAGCCCCACCCCCCAAGGCTATAGCCCACCCATTTTTGTGGCCTTTTTCCGCTGGACGAACTTGGCGCACCGGTCTTCGGGCGGTTATTTTTAGGCATGGCTGTGACCGCGACCTATTTTTGGCACACGGAGCCCGCTCGCGAAGTCTTGCGCCATTCCGAGTCCGGCGGACGAAGTTGGCCTGCCCCACCCCCCAAGGCTATAGCCCACCCGCTTTTGTGGCCTTTTTCCGCTGGACGAACTTGGCGCCCCGGCCTTCGGGCGGTTATTTTTGGGCGCGGCTTTGCCCGCGGCCTATTTTTGGCACACGGAGGCCGCTCGTAAAGTCTCGTGCCATTCCGAGTCCGGCGGACGAAGTTGGCCAGCCCCACCCCCCAAGGCTTTAGCCCACCCGTTTTTGTGGCCTTTTTCCGCTGGACGAACTTGGCGCCCCGGCCTTCGGCCGGTTATTTTTGGGCGCGGCTGTGTCCGCGGGCTATTTTTGGCACACGGAGGCCGCTCGCAAAGTCTCGTGCCATTCCGAGTCCGGCGGACGAAGTTGGCCAGCTCCACCCCCCAAGGCTATAGACCACCCGTTTTTGTGGCCTTTTTCCGCTGGACGAACTTGGCGCCACGGCCTTCGGACGGTTATTTTTGGGCGCGGCTGTGCCCGCAGCCTATTTTTGGCACACGGAGGCCGCTCGCAAAGTCTCGCGCCATTCCGAGTCCGGCGGACGAAGTTGGCCAGCCCCACCCCCCAAGGCTTTAGCCCACCCGTTTTTGTGGCCTTTTTCCGCTGGACGAACTTGGCGCCCCGCCCTTCGGGCGGTTATTTTTTAGCGCGGCTGTGCCTACGGCCTATTTTGGGCACACGGAGGCCGTTCGCAAAGTCTCGCGCCATTCCGAGTCCGGCGGACGAAGTTGGCCAGCTCCACCCCCCAAGGCAATAGCCTACCCGTTTTTGTGGCCTTTTTCCGCCGGACGAACTTGGCGCCCCGGCCTTCGGACGGTTATTTTTGGGCGCGGCTGTGCCCGCAGCCTAATTTTGGCACACGGAGGCCGCTCGCAAAGTCTCGCGCCATTCCGAGTCCGGCGGACGAAGTTGGCCAGCCCCACCCCCCAAGGCAATAGCCTACCCGTTTTTGTGGCCTTTTTCCGCTGGACGAACTTGGCGCCCCGGCCTTCGGACGGTTATTTTTGGGCGCGGCTGTGCCCGCGGCCTATTTTTGACACACGGAGGCCTCTCATAAATTCTCGCGCCATTCCGAGTCCGGCGGACGAAGTTGGCCAGCCCCACCCCCCAAGGGTATAGACCACCCGTTTTTGTGCCCTTTTTCCGCTGGACGAACTTGGCGCCCCGGCCTTCGGGCGGTTATTTTTGGGCGCGGCTGTGCCTACGGCCTATTTTGGGCACACGGAGGCCGCTCGCAAAGTCTCGCGCCATTCCGAGTCCGGCGGACGAAGTTGGCCAGCTCCACCCCCCAAGGCTATAGGTCACCCATTTTTGTGGCCTTTTTCCGCTGGCCGAACTTGGCGCCCCGGCCTTCGGGTGGTTATTTTTGGGAGCGGCTGTGCCTACGGCCTATTTTTGGCACACGGAGGCCGCTCGCAATGTCTCGCGCCATTCCGAGTCCGGCGGACGAAGTTCGCCAGCCCCACCCCCCAAGGCTATAGCCCACCCGCTTTTGTGGCCTTTTTCCGCTGGACAAACTTGGCGCCCTGGCCTTCGGGCGGTTATTTTTGGGCGCGGGTGTGCCCGCGGCCTATTTTTGGCACACGGAGGCCGCTCGCAAAGTCTCGCGCCATTCCGAGTCCGGCGGACGAAGTTGGCCAGCCCCACCCCCCAAGGCTATAGCCCACCCGTTTTCGTGGCCTTTTTCCGCTGGACGAACTTGGCGCCCCGGCCTTCGGGGGGTTATTATTGGGTGCGGCCGTGCCTGCGGCCTATTTTTGGCACACGGAGGCCGCTTGCAAAGTCTCGTACCATTCCGAGTCCGGCGGACGAAGTTGGCCAGCCCCACCCCCAAAGGCTATAGCCCACCCGTTTTTGTGGCCTTTTTCCGCTGGACGAACTTGGCGCCCTGGCCTTCGGGCAGTTATTTTTGTGCGCGGCTGTGCCCGCGGCCTATTTTTTTCGCACAAAGAGGCCACTCGCAAAGTCTCGCGCCATTCCGAGTCCGGCGGACGAAGTTGGCTAGCCCCACCCCCCAAGGCAATAGCCCACCCGTTTTTGTGGCCTTTTTCCGCTGGACGAACTTGGCGACCCGGCCTTCGGGCTGTTATTTTTGGGCGCGGCTGTGCCCGCAGCCTATTTTTGGCACACGGAGGCCGCTCGCAAAGCCTCGCGCCATTCCGAGTCCGGCGGACGAAGTTGACCAGCCCCACCCCCCAAGGCTATAGGCCACCCGTTTTTGTGGTCTTTTTCCGCTGGACGAACTTGGCGGCCCGCCCTTCGGGCGGTTATTTTTGGGCGAGGCTGTGCCCGGGGCCTATTTTTGGCACACGGAAGCCGCTTGGAAAGTCTCGCGCCATTCCAAGTCCGGCGGACGAAGTTTGCCAGCCCCACTCCCCAAGGCTATAGCCCACCTGTTTTTGTGGCCTTTTTCCGCTTGACGAACTTGGCGCCCCGGCCTTCAGGAGGTTATTTTTGGGCGCGGCTGTGCCCGCGGCCTATTTTCGGCACACGGAGGCCGCTCGCAAAGTCTCGCGCCATTCCGAGTCCGGCGGACGAAGTTGGCCAGCCCCACCCCCCAAGGCTATAGCCCACCCGTTTTTGTGGCCTTTTTCCGCTGGACGAACTTGGCGCCCCGGCCTTCGGGCGGTTATTTTTGGGCGCGGCTGTGCCCGCGGCCTATTTTTGGCACACGGAGGCCGCTCACAAAGTCTCGCGCCATTCCGAGTCCGGCGGACGAAGTTGGCCAGCCCCACCCCCCAAGGCAATAGCCTACCCGTTTTTGTGGCCTTTTTCCGCTGGACGAACTTGGCGCCCCGGCCTTCGGACGGTTATTTTTGGGCGCGGCTGTGCCCGCGGCCTATTTCTGACACACGGAGGCCTCTCGTAAAGTCTCGCGCCATTCCGAGTCCGGCGGACGAAGTTGGCCAGCCCCACCCCCCAAGGCTATAGACCACCCGTTTTTGTGCCCTTTTTCCGCTGTACGAACTTGGCGCCCCGGCCTTCGGGCGGTTATTTTTGGGCGCGGCTGTGCCTGCAGCCTAATTTTGGCACACGGAGGCCGCTCGCAAAGTCTCGCGCCATTCCGAGTCCGGCGGACGAAGTTGGCCAGCCCCACCCCCCAAGGCTATAGCCCACCCGTTTTTGTGGCCTTTTTCCGCTGGACGAACTTGGCGCCCTGGCCTTTGGGCGGTTATTTTTTTGCGCGGCTGTGCCCGCAGCCTATTTTTGGCACACGGAGGCCGCTCGCAAAGTCTCGCGCCATTCCGAGTTCGGCGGACGAAGTGGGCCAGCCCCACCCCCCAAGGCAATAGCCTACCCGTTTTTGTGGCCTTTTTCCGCTGGACGAACTTGGCGCCCCGGCTTTCGGGCGGTTATTTTTAGGCGCGGCTGTGCCTGCAGCCTAATTTTGGCACACGGAGGCCGCTCGTAAAGTCTCGCGCCATTCCGAGTCCGGCGGACGAAGTTGGCCAGCCCCACCCCCCAAGGCTATAGGTCACCCGTTTTTGTGGCCTTTTTCCGCTGGCCGAACTTGGCGCCCCGGCCTTCGGGTGGTTATTTTTGGGCGCGGCTGTGCCTGCGGCCTATTTTTGGCACACTGAGGCCGCTCGCAAAGTCTCGCGCCATTCCGAGTCCGGCGGACGAAGTTGGCCAGCCCCACCCCCCAAGGCTATAGCCCACCCGTTTTCGTGGCCTTTTTCCGCTGGACGAACTTCGCGCCCCGGCCTTCGGGCGGTTATTTTTTGGTGCGGCTGTGCCCGCGGCCTATTATTGGCACACGGAGGCCGCTCGCAAAGTCTCGCGCCATTCCGAGTACGGCGGAGGAAGTTGGCCAGCCCCACCCCCCAAGTCTATAGCCCACCCGTTTTTGTGGCCTTTTTCCGCTGGACGAACTTGGCGCCCCGGCCTTCGGGCTGTTATTTTTGGCCGCGGCTGTGCCCGTGGCCTATTTTTGGCACACGGAGTCCGCTCGCAAAGTCTCGTGCCATTACGAGTCCGGCGGACGATTTTGGCCAGCCCCACCCCCCAAGGCTATAGCCCACCCGTTTTGGTGGCCTTTTTCCGCAGGACGAACTTGGCGCCCCGGCCTTTGGGCCGTTCTTTTTGGGCGCGGCTGTGGCCGCGGCCTATTTTTGGCACACCTAGGCCGCGCACAAAGTCTCGCGCCATTCCGAGTCCGGCGGACGAAGTTGGCCAGCCCCACCCCCCAAGGCTATAGCCCACCCGTTTTTGTGGCCTTTTTCCGCTTGACGAACTTGGCGCCCCGGCCTTCAGGAGGTTATTTTTGGTCGCGGCTGATCACGACTCAAATTATTGAAACACGGAGGCCACACGCAAAGTCTTGCGCCATTCCGAGTCCGGCGGACGAAGTTGACCAGCCCCACCCCCAAAGGCTATAGCCCACCCGTTTTTGTGGCCTTTTTCCGCTGGACGAACTAGGCGCCCCGGCCTTCAGGAGGTTATTTTCGGGCGCGGCTGTGCCCGCGGCCTATTTTTGGCACACGGAGGCCACTCGCAAAGTCTTGCGCCATGCCGAGTCCGGCGGATTTATAGCCCACAAAGCTTGTATAGCCCACCCGGTGGCCTTTTTCCGCTGGACGAACTAGGCGCCCCGGCCTTCAGGAGGTTATTTTCGGGCGCGGCTGTGCCCGCGGCCTATTTTTGGCACACGGAGGCCACTCGCAAAGTCTTGCGCCATTCCGAGTCCGGCGGACGAAGTTGGCCAGCTCCACCCCCCAAGGCTATAGGTCACCCATTTTTGTGGCCTTTTTCCGCTGGCCGAACTTGGCGCCCCGGCCTTCAGGAGGTTATTTTTGGGCGCGGCTGTGCCCGCGGCCTATTTTTGGCACACGGAGGCCACTCGCAAAGTCTCGCGCCAGTCCGAGTCCGGCGGATGAAGTTGACCAGCCCCACCCCCCAAGGCTATAGCCCACCCGTTTTTGTGGCCTTTTTCCGCTGGACGAATTGGCGGCCCGGCCTTCGGGCGGTTATTTTTGGGCGAGGCTGTGTCCGCGGCCTATTTTTGTCACACGGATGCCGCTCGCAAAGTCTTGCGCCATTCCGAGTCCGGCGGACGAAGTTGGCCAGCCCCACCCCCCAAGGCTACAGCCCACCCGCTTTTGTGGCCTTTTTCCGCTGGACGAACGTGGCGCCCCGGCCATCAGGAGGTTATTTTTGGGCGCGGCTGTGCCCGCGGCCTATTTTTGGCACACGGAGGCCGCTCGCAAAGTCTCGCGCCATTCCGAGTCCGGCGGACGAAGTTGGCCAGCCCCACCCCCCAAGGCTATAGCCCACCCGTTTTTGTGGCCTTTTTCCGCTGGACGAACTTGGCGCCCCGGCCTTCGGGCGGTTATTTTTGGGCGCGGCTGTGCCCGCAGCCTATTTTTGGCACACGGAGGCCGCTCGCAAAGTCTCGCGCCATTCCGAGTCCGGCGGACGAAGTTGGCCAGCCCCACCCCCCAAGGCAATAGCCTACCCGTTTTTGTGGCCTTTTTCCGCTGGACGAACTTGGCGCCCCGGCCTTCGGACGGTTATTTTTGGGCGCGGCTGTGCCCGCGGCCTATTTTTGACACACGGAGGCCTCTCATAAATTCTCGCGCCATTCCGAGTCCGGCGGACGAAGTTGGCCAGCCCCACCCCCCAAGGGTATAGACCACCCGTTTTTGTGCCCTTTTTCCGCTGGACGAACTTGGCGCCCCGGCCTTCGGGCGGTTATTTTTGGGCGCGGCTGTGCCTACGGCCTATTTTGGGCACACGGAGGCCGCTCGCAAAGTCTCGCGCCATTCCGAGTCCGGCGGACGAAGTTGGCCAGCTCCACCCCCCAAGGCTATAGGTCACCCATTTTTGTGGCCTTTTTCCGCTGGCCGAACTTGGCGCCCCGGCCTTCGGGTGGTTATTTTTGGGAGCGGCTGTGCCTACGGCCTATTTTTGGCACACGGAGGCCGCTCGCAATGTCTCGCGCCATTCCGAGTCCGGCGGACGAAGTTCGCCAGCCCCACCCCCCAAGGCTATAGCCCACCCGCTTTTGTGGCCTTTTTCCGCTGGACAAACTTGGCGCCCTGGCCTTCGGGCGGTTATTTTTGGGCGCGGGTGTGCCTATTTTTGGCACACGGAGGCCGCCGCAAAGTCTCGCGCCATTCCGAGTCCGGCGGACGAGTTGGCCAGCCCCACCCCCCAAGGCTATAGCCCACCCGCTTTCGTGGCCTTTTTCCGCTGGACGAACTTGGCGCCCCGGCCTTCGGGGGGTTATTCCTGTGTGCGGCCATGCGTGGGGCCTATTTTTGGCACACGGAGGCCGCTTGCAAAGTCTCGTACCATTCCGAGTCCGGAGGGCGAAGTGGGCCAGCCCCACCCCCAAAGGCTATAGCCCACCCGTTTTTGTGGCCTTTTCCGCTGGACGAACTTGGCGCCCTGGCCTTCGGGCAGTTATTTTTGTGCGCGGCTGTGCCCGCGGCCTATTTTTTTCGCACAAAGAGGCCACTCGCAAAGTCTCGCGCCATTCCGAGTCCGGGACGAAGTTGGCTAGCCCCACCCCCCAAGGCAATAGCCCACCCGTTTTTGTGGCCTTTTTCCGCTGGACGAACTTGGCGACCCGGCCTTCGGGCTGTTATTTTTGGGCGCGGCTGTGCCCGCAGCCTATTTTTGGCACACGGAGGCCGCTCGCAAAGTCTCGCGCCATTCCGAGTCCGGCGGACGAAGTTGACCAGCCCCACCCCCCAAGGCTATAGGCCACCCGTTTTTGTGGTCTTTTTCCGCTGGACGAACTTGGCGGCCCGCCCTTCGGGCGGTTATTTTTGGGCGAGGCTGTGCCCGGGGCCTATTTTTGGCACACGGAAGCCGCTTGGAAAGTCTCGCGCCATTCCAAGTCCGGCGGACGAAGTTTGCCAGCCCCACTCCCCAAGGCTATAGCCCACCCGTTTTTGTGGCCTTTTTCCGCTTGACGAACTTGGCGCCCCGGCCTTCAGGAGGTTATTTTTGGGCGCGGCTGTGCCCGCGGCCTATTTTCGGCACACGGAGGCCGCTCGCAAAGTCTCGCGCCATTCCGAGTCCGGCGGACGAAGTTGGCCAGCCCCACCCTCCAAGGCTATAGCCCACCCGTTTTTGTGGCCTTTTTCCGCTGGACGAACTTGGCGCCCTGGCCTTCGGGCGGTTATTTTTGGGCGCGGCTGTGCCCGCAGCCTATTTTTGGCACACGGAGGCCGCTTACAAAGTCTCGCGCCATTCCGAGTCCGGCGGACGAAGTTGGCCAGCCCCACCCCCCAAGGCAATAGCCTACCCGTTTTTGTGGCCTTTTTCCGCTGGACGAACTTGGCGCCCCGGCCTTCGGACGGTTATTTTTGGGCGCGGCTGTGCCCGCGGCCTATTTTTGACACACGGAGGCCTCTCATAAATTCTCGCGCCATTCCGAGTCCGGCGGACGAAGTTGGCCAGCCCCACCCCCCAAGGCTATAGCCCACCCGTTTTTGTGGCCTTTTTCCGCTGGACGAACTTGGCGCCCTGGCCTTCGGGCAGTTATTTTTGTGCGCGGCTGTGCCCGCGGCCTATTTTTTTCGTACAAAGAGGCCACTCGCAAAGTCTCGCGCCATTCCGAGTCCGGCGGACGAAGTTGGCTAGCCCCACCCCCCAAGGCAATAGCCCACCCGTTTTTGTGGCCTTTTTCCGCTGGACGAACTTGGCGACCCGGCCTTCGGGCTGTTATTTTTGGGCGCGGCTGTGCCCGCAGCCTATTTTTGGCACACGGAGGCCGCTCGCAAAGTCTCGCGCCATTCCGAGTCCGGCGGACGAAGTTGACCAGCCCCACCCCCCAAGGCTATAGACCACCCGTTTTTGTGCCCTTTTTCCGCTGTACGAACTTGGCGCCCCGGCCTTCGGGCGGTTATTTTTAGGCGCGGCTGTGCCTGCAGCCTAATTTTGGCACACGGAGGCCGCTCGCAAAGTCTCGCGCCATTCCGAGTCCGGCGGACGAAGTTGGCCAGCCCCACCCCCCAAGGCTATAGCCCACCCGTTTTTGTGGCCTTTTTCCGCTGGACGAACTTGGCGCCCTGGCCTTTGGGCGGTTATTTTTTTGCGCGGCTGTGCCCGCAGCCTATTTTTGGCACACGGAGGCCGCTCGCAAAGTCTCGCGCCATTCCGAGTTCGGCGGACGAAGTGGGCCAGCCCCACCCCCCAAGGCAATAGCCTACCCGTTTTTGTGGCCTTTTTCCGCTGGACGAACTTGGCGCCCCGGCTTTCGGGCGGTTATTTTTAGGCGCGGCTGTGCCTGCAGCCTAATTTTGGCACACGGAGGCCGCTCGTAAAGTCTCGCGCCATTCCGAGTCCGGCGGACGAAGTTGGCCAGCCCCACCCCCCAAGGCTATAGGTCACCCGTTTTTGTGGCCTTTTTCCGCTGGCCGAACTTGGCGCCCCGGCCTTCGGGTGGTTATTTTTGGGCGCGGCTGTGCCTGCGGCCTATTTTTGGCACACTGAGGCCGCTCGCAAAGTCTCGCGCCATTCCGAGTCCGGCGGTTGGCCAGCCCCACCCCCAAGGCTATAGCCCACCCGCTGTGGCCTTTTTCCGCTGGACGAACTTCGCGCCCCGGCCTTCGGGCGGTTATTTTTTGGTGCGGCTGTGCCCGCGGCCTATTATTGGCACACGGAGGCCGCTCGCAAAGTCTCGCGCCATTCCGAGTACGGCGGAGGAAGTTGGCCAGCCCCACCCCCCAAGTCTATAGCCCACCCGTTTTTGTGGCCTTTTTCCGCTGGACGAACTTGGCGCCCCGGCCTTCGGGCTGTTATTTTTGGCCGCGGCTGTGCCCGTGGCCTATTTTTGGCACACGGAGTCCGCTCGCAAAGTCTCGTGCCATTCCGAGTCCGGCGGACGATTTTGGCCAGCCCCACCCCCCAAGGCTATAGCCCACCCGTTTTGGTGGCCTTTTTCCGCAGGACGAACTTGGCGCCCCGGCCTTTGGGCCGTTCTTTTTGGGCGCGGCTGTGGCCGCGGCCTATTTTTGGCACACCTAGGCCGCGCACAAAGTCTCGCGCCATTCCGAGTCCGGCGGACGAAGTTGGCCAGCCCCACCCCCCAAGGCTATAGCCCACCCGTTTTTGTGGCCTTTTTCCGCTTGACGAACTTGGCGCCCCGGCCTTCAGGAGGTTATTTTTGGGCGCGGCTGTGCCCGCGGCCTATTTTTGACACACGGAGGCCACTCGCAAAGTCTCGCGCCATTCCGAGTCCGGCGGACGAAGTTGACCAGCCCCACCCCCAAAGGCTATAGCCCACCCGTTTTTGTGGCCTTTTTCCGCTGGACGAACTAGGCGCCCCGGCCTTCAGGAGGTTATTTTCGGGCGCGGCTGTGCCCGCGGCCTATTTTTGGCACACGGAGGCCACTCGCAAAGTCTTGCGCCATTCCGAGTCCGGCGGACGAAGTTGACCAGCCCCACCCCCAAAGGCTATAGCCCACCCGTTTTTGTGGCCTTTTTCCGCTGGACGAACTAGGCGCCCCGGCCTTCAGGAGGTTATTTTCGGGCGCGGCTGTGCCCGCGGCCTATTTTTGGCACACGGAGGCCACTCGCAAAGTCTTGCGCCAGTCCGAGTCCGGCGGATGAAGTTGACCAGCCCCACCCCCCAAGGCTATAGCCCACCCGTTTTTGTGGCCTTTTTCCGCTGGACGAATTGGCGGCCCGGCCTTTGGGCGGTTATTTTTGGGCGAGGCTGTGCCCGCGGCCTATTTTTGTCACACGGATGCCGCTCGCAAAGTCTTGCGCCATTCCGAGTCCGGCGGACGAAGTTGGCCAGCCCCACCCCCCAAGGCTACAGCCCACCCGCTTTTGTGGCCTTTTTCCGCTGGACGAACGTGGCGCCCCGGCCATCAGGAGGTTATTTTTGGGCGCGGCTGTGCCCGCGGCCTATTTTCGGCACACGGAGGCCGCTCGCAAAGTCTCGCGCCATTCCGAGTCCGGCGGACGAAGTTGGCCAGCCCCACCCCCCAAGGCTATAGCCCACCCGTTTTTGTGGCCTTTTTCCGCTGGACGAACTTGGCGCCCCGGCCTTCGGGCGGTTATTTTGGGCGCGGCTGTGCCCGCAGCCTATTTTTGGCACACGGAGGCCGCTCGCAAAGTCTCGCGCCATTCCGCGTCCGGCGGACGAAGTTGGCCAGCCCCACCCCCCAAGGCAATAGCCTACCCGTTTTTGTGGCCTTTTTCCGCTGGACGAACTTGGCGCCCCGGCCTTCGGACGGTTATTTTTGGGCGCGGCTGTGCCCGCGGCCTATTTTTGACACACGGAGGCCTCTCATAAATTCTCGCGCCATTCCGAGTCCGGCGGACGAAGTGGGCCAGCCCCACCCCCCAAGGCTATAGACCACCCGTTTTTGTGCCCTTTTTCCGCTGTACGAATTGGGGCCCCGGCCTTCGGGCGGTTATTTTTAGGCGCGGCTGTGGCTGCAGCCTAATTTTGGCACACGGAGGCCGCTCGCAAAGTCTCGCGCCATTCCGAGTCCGGCGGACGATGTTGGCCAGCCCCACCCCCCAAGGCTATAGCCCACCCGTTTTTGTGGCCTTTTTCCGCTGGACGAACTTGGCGCCCTGGCCTTCGGGCTTTTATTTTTGGGTGCGGCTATGCCCGCAGCCTATTTTTGGCACACGGAGGCCGCTCGCAAAGTCTCGCGCCATTCCGAGTCCGGCGGACGAAGTTGGCGAGCCCCACCCCCCAAGGCAATAGCCTACCCGTTTTTGTGGCCTTTTTCCGCTGGACGAACTTGGCGCCCCGGCCTTCGGACGGTTATTTTTGGGCGCGGCTGTGCCCGCGGCCTATTTTTGACACACGGAGGCCTCTCATAAATTCTCGCGCCATTCCGAGTCCGGCGGACGAAGTTGGCCAGCCCCACCCCCCAAGGCTATAGACCACCCGTTTTTGTGCCCTTTTTCCGCTGTACGAACTTGGCGCCCCGGCCTTCGGGCGGTTATTTTGAGGCGCGGCTGTGCCTGCAGCCTAATTTTGGCACACGGAGGCCGCTCGCAAAGTCTCGCGCCATTCCGAGTCCGGCGGACGAAGTTGGCCAGCCCCACCCCCCAAGGCTATAGGTCACCCGTTTTTGTGGCCTTTTTCCGCTGGCCGAACTTGGCGCCCCGGCCTTCGGGTTGTTATTTTTGGGCTCGGCTGTGCCTGCGGCCTATTTTTGGCACACGGAGGCCGCTCGCAAAGTCTCGCGCCATTCCGAGTCCGGCGGACGAAGTTGGCCAGCCCCACCCCCCAAGGCTATAGCCCACCCGTTTTCGTGGCCTTTTTCCGCTGGACGAACTTGGCGCCCCGGCCTTCGGGCGGTTATTTTTTGTCGTGGCTGTGCCCGCGGCCTATTATTGGCACACGGAGGCCGCTCGCAAAGTCTCGCGCCATTCCGAGTACGGCGGAGGAAGTTGGCCAGCCCCACCCGCCAAGTCTATAGCCCACCCGTTTTTGTGGCCTTTTTCCGCTGGACGAACTTGGCGCCCCGGCCTTCGGGCTGTTATTTTTGGCCGCGGCTGTGCCCGTGGCCTATTTTTGGCACACGGAGGCCGCTCACAAAATCTCGTGCCATTCCGAGTCCGGCGGACGATTTTGGCCAGCCCCACCCCCCAAGGCTATAGCCCTCCCGTTTTGGTGGCCTTTTTCCGCAGGACGAACTTGGCGCCCCGGCCATTGGGCCGTTGTTTTTGGGCGCGGCTGTGGCCGCGGCCTATTTTTGGCACACGGAGGCCGCGCGCAAAGTCTCGCGCCATTCCGAGTCCGGCGGACGAAGTTGACCAGCCCCACCCCCCAAGGCTATAGCCCACCCGTTTTTGTGGCCTTTTTCCGCTTGACGAACTTGGCGCCCCGGCCTTCAGGAGGATATTTTTGGGCGCGGCTGTGCCCGCGGCCTATTTTTGACACACAGAGGCCACTCGCAAAGTCTCGCGCCATTCCGAGTCCGGCGGACGAAGTTTACAATCCCCACCCCCAAAGGCTGTAGCCCACCCGTTTTTGTGGCCTTTTTCCGCTGGACGAACTTGGCGCCCCGGCCTTCAGGAGGTTATTTTTGGGCGCGGCTGTGCCCGCGGCCTGTTTTTGGCACACGGAGGCCACTCGTAAAGTCACGCGCCATTCCGAGTCCGGCGGACGAAGTTGGCCAGCCCCACCCCCCAAGGCAATAGCCCACCCGTTTTTGTGGCCTTTTTCCGCTGGACGAACTTGGCGACCCGGCCTTCGGGCTGTTATTTTTGGGCGCGGCTGTGCCCGCATCCTATTTTTGGCACACGGAGGCCGCTCGCAAAGTCTCGCGCCATTCCGAGTCCGGCGGACGAAGTTGACCAGCCCCACCCCCCAAGGCTATAGACCACCCGTTTTTGTGCCCTTTTTCCGCTGTACGAACTTGGCGTCCCGTCCTTCGGGCAGTTATTTTTAGGCGCGGCTGTGCCTGCAGCCTAATTTTGGCACACGGAGGCCGCTCGCAAAGTCTCGCGCCATTCCAAGTCCGGCGGACGAAGTCGGCCAGCCCCACCCCCCAAGGCTATAGGTAACCCGTTTTTGTGGCCTTTTTCCGCTGGCCGAACTTGGCGCCCCGGCCTTCGGGCGGTTATTTTTGGGCGCAGCTGTGCCTGCAGCCTATTTTTGGCACACGGAGGCCGCTCGCAAAGTCTCGCGCCATTCCGAGTCCGGCGGACGAAGTTGGCCAGCCGCACCCCCCAAGGCTATAGCCCACCCGTTTTCGTGGCCTTTTTCCGCTGGACGAACTTGGCGCCCCGGCCTTCGGGCGGTTATTTTTTGGCGCGGCTGTGCCCGCGGCCTATTATTGGCACACGGAGGCCGCTCGCAAAGTCTCGCGCCATTCCGAGTACGGCGGAGGAAGTTGGCCAGCCCCACCCCCCAAGTCTATAGCCCACCGGTTTTTGTGGCCTTTTTCCGCTGGACGAACTTGGCGCCCCGGCCTTCGGGCTGTTATTTTTGTCCGCGGCTGTGCCCGTGGACTACTTTTGGGACACGGAGGCCGCTCGCAAAGTCTCGTGCCATTCCGAGTCCGGCGGACGATTTTGGCCAGCCCCACCCCCCAAGGCTATAGCCCACCCGTTTTGGTGGCCTTTTTCCGCAGGACGAACTTGGCGACCCGGCCTTTGGGCCGTTGTTTTTGGGCGCGGCTGTGGCCGCGGCCTATTTTTGGCACACGGAGGCCGCTTGCAAAGTCTTGCGCCATTCCGAGTCCGGCGGACGAAGTTGGCCAGCCCCACCCCCCAAGGCTATAGCCCACCCGTTTTTGTGGCCTTTTTCCGCTGGACGAACTTGGCGCCCTGGCCTTCGGGCGGTTATTTTTTTGCGCGGCTGTGCCCGCGGCCTATTTTTGGCACACGGAGGCTTCTCGCAAAGTCTCGCGCCATTCCGAGTCCGGCGGACGAAGTTGGCCGGCCGCACCCCCCAAGGCTATAGCCCACCCGTTTTCGTGGACTTTTTCCGCTGGACGAACTTGGCGCCCCGGCCTTCGGGCGGTTATTTTTGTGCGCGGCTGTGCCTACTGCCTATTTTTGGCACACGGAGGCCACTCGCAAAGTCTCGTGCCATTCCGAGTCCGGCGGACAAAGTTGGCCAGCCCCACCCCCCAAGGCTATAACCCATCCGTTTTTGTGGCCTTTTTCCGCTGGACGAACTTGGCGCCCTGGCCTTCGGGCAGTTATTTTTGGGTGCGGCTGTGCCCGCAGCCTATTTTTGGCACACGGAGGCCGCTCGCAAAGTCTCGTGCCATTCCGAGTCCGGCGGACGAAGTTGGCCAGCCCCACCCCCCAAGGCAATAGCCTACCCGTTTTTGTGGCCTTTTTCCGCTGGACGAACTTGGCGCCCCGGCCGTCGGACGGTTATTTTTGGGCGCGGCTGTGCCCGCGGCCTATTTTTGACAAACAGAGGCCGCTCGTAAAGTCTCACGCCATTCCGAGTCCGGCGGACGAAGTTGGCCAGCCCCACCCCCCAAGGCTATAGACCACCCGTTTTTGTGCCCTTTTTCCGCTGTACGAACTTGGCGCCCCGGCCTTCGGCCGGTTATTTTTGCCGTGGCTGTGCCGGCAGCCTAATTTTGGCACACGGAGGCCGCTCGCAAAGTCTCGCGCCATTCCGAGTCCGGCGGACGAAGTTGGCCAGCCCCACCCCCCAAGGCTGTAGCCCACCCGTTTTCGTGGCCTTTTTCCGCAGGACGAACTTGGCGCCCCGGCCTTTGGGCCGTTGTTTTTGGGCGCGGCTGTGCCGCTGCCTATTTTTGGCACACGGAGGCCGCGCGCAAAGTCTCGCGCCATTCCGAGTCCGTCGGATGAAGTTGGCCAGCCCCACCCCCCAAGGCTATAGCCCACCCGTTTTTGTGGCCTTTTTCCGCTGGCCGAACTTGGCGCCCCGGCCTTCGGCCGGTTATTTTTGGGTGCGGCTGTGCCCGCAGCCTATTTTTGGCACACGGAGGCCGCTCGGAAAGTCTCGTGCCATTCCGAGTCCGGCGGACGAAGTTGGCCAGCCCCACCCCCCAAGGCTATAGCCCACCCGTTTTTGTGGCCTTTTTCCGCTGGACGAACTTGGCGCCCTGGCCTTCGGGCGGTTATTTTTGGGTGCGGCTGTGCCCGCAGCCTATTTTTGGCACACGGAGGCCGCTCGCAAAGTCTCGTGCCATTCCGAGTCCGGCGGACGAAGTTGGCCAGCCCCACCCCCCAAGGCTATAGACCACCCGTTTTTGTGCCCTTTTTCCGCTGTACGAACTTGGCGCCCCGGCCGTCGGATGGTTATTTTTGGGCGCGGCTGTGTCCGCGGCCTATTTTTAACACACGGAGGCCGCTCGTAAAGTCTCGCGCCATTCCGAGTCCGGCGGACGAAGTTGACCAGCCCCACCCCCCAAGGCTATAGACCACCCGTTTTTGTGCCCTTTTTCCGCTGTACGAACTTGGCGCCCCGGCCTTCGGGAGGTTATTTTTGGGCGCGGCTGTGCCGGCAGCCTAATTTTTGCACACGGAGGCCGTTCGCAAAGTCTCGCGCCATTCCGAGTCCGGCGGACGAAGTTGGCCAGCCCCACCCCCCAAGGCTATAGGTCACCCGTTTTTGTGGCCTTTTTCCGCTGGCCGAACTTGGCGCCCCGGCCTTCGGGCGGTTATTTTTGGGCGCGGCTGTGGCTGCGGCCTATTTTTGGCACACGGAGACCGCTCGCAAAGTCTCGCGCCATTCCGATTCCGGCGGACGAAGTTGGCCAGCCCCACCCCCCAAGGCTATAGCCCACCCGTTTTCGTGGCCTTTTTCCGCTGGACGAACTTGGCGCCCCGGCCTTCGGGCGGTTATTTTTGGGCGCGGCTGTGCCCGCGGCCTATTTTTGGCACACAGAGGCCGCTCGCAAAGTCTCGTGCCATTCCGAGTCCGGCGGACGAAGTTGGCCAGCCCCACCCCCCAAGGCTATAGCCCACCCGTTTTCGTGGCCTTTTTCCGCTGGACGAACTTGGCGCCCCGGCCTTCGGCCGGTTATTTTTGGGCGCGGCTGTGCCTACGGCCTATTTTTGGCACACGGAGGCCACTCGCAAAGTCTCGTGCCATTCCTAGTCCGGCGGACGAAGTCGGCCAGCCCCACCCCCAAAGGCTATAGCCCACCCGTTTTTGTGGCCTTTTTCCGCTGGCCGAACTTGGCGCCCCGGCCTTCGGCCAGTTATTTTTGGGCGCGGCTGTGCCTACGGCCTATTTTTGGCACACAGAGGCCACTCGCAAAGTCTCGTGCCATTCCGAGTCCGGCGGACGATGTTGGCCAGCCCCACCCCCCAAGTCTATAGCCCACCTGTTTTTCTGGACTTTTTCCGCTGGACGAACTTGGCGCCCTGGCCTTCGGGCGGTTATTTTTTTGCACGGCTGTGCCAGCGGCCTATTTTTGGCACACGGAGGCCGCTCTCAAAGTCTCGCGCCATTCCGAGTCCGGTGGACGAAGTTGGCCAGCCCCACCCCCCAAGGCTATAGCCCACCCGTTTTTGTGGCCTTTTTCCGTTGGACGAACTTGGCGCCCTGGCCTTCGGGCGGTTATTTTTGGGCGCGGCTGTGCCCGCGGACTATTTTTGACACAAGGAGGCCGCTCGCAAAGTCTCGCGCCATTCCGAGTCCGGCGGACGAAGTTGGCCAGCCCCACCCCCCAAGGCTATAGCCCACCCGTTTTCGTGGCCTTTTTCCGCTGGACGAACTTGGCGCCCCGGCCTTCGGGCGGTTTTTTTTGGGCGCGGCTGTGCCTACTGCCTATTTTTGGAACACGGAGGCCACTCGCAAAGTCTCGTGCCATTCCGAGCCCGGCGGACGAAGTTGGCCAGCCCAACCCCCCAAGGCTATAGCCCACCCGTTTTTGTGGCCTTTTTCCGCTGGACGAACTTGGCGCCCCGGCCATCGGGCGGTTATTTTTTGCGGCAGCAGTGCCCGCGGCCTATTTTTGGCACACGGATGGCGCTCGCAAAGTCTCGCCCCATTCCGAGTCCGGCGGACGAACTTGGCCAGCCCGTCCCCCCAAGGCTATAGCCCACCCATTTTTTGGGAATTTTTACGGCGGACGAACTTGGGGACGGAACCTTCGGGGGCTTATTTTTGGGCGCGGCTGTGCCCGCAGCCTATTTTTGGCACACGGAGGGCGTTCGCAAAGTCTCGTCCCATTCCGAGTCCGGCGGACGAAGTTGGCTAGCCCCTCCCCCCAAGGCTATTGCCCACCCATTTTTTGGGCATTTTTGTGGCGGACGAACTTAGGGACGGGACCTTCGGGGGCTTATTTTTGGGCGCGATTGTGCCCGCGGCCTATTTTTGGCACACGGAGGGCACTCGCAAAGTCTCGCCCCATTCCGAGTTCGGCGGACGAAGTTGGGCAGCCCCTCCCCCCAAGGCTATAGCCCACCCGTTTTTTGGGCATTTTTGCGGCGGACGAACTTTGGGACGGGACCTTAGGGGGCTTATTTTTGGGTGCGGCTGTCCCCGCGGCCTATTTTTGGCACACGGAGCGCGGTCGCAAAGTCTCACCCCATTCCGAGTCCGGCGGACGAAGTTGGCCAGCCCCTCCCCCCAAGGCTATAGCCCTCCCGTTTTATGGGTATTTTTGCGGCGGACGAACTTGGGGACGGGACCTTTGGGGGCTTATTTTTTGGCGCGGCTGTGCCCGCGGCCTATTTTTGGCACACGGAGGGCGCTCGCAAAGTCTCGCCCCATTCCGAGTCCGGCGGTCGAAGTGGGCCAGCCCCTCCCCCCAAGGCTATAGCCCACCCGTTTTTTGGGCATTTTTGCGGCGGACGAACTTGGGGACGGGACCTTCGGGGGCTTATTTTTGGGCGCGGCTGTGCCCGCGGCCTATTTTTGGCACACGGGGGGCTCTCGCAAAGTCTCGCCCCATTCCGAGTCCGGCGGACGAAGTTGGCCATCCCGTCCCCCCAAGGCTATAGCCCACCAGTTTTTTGGACATTTTTACGGCGGACGAACTTGGGGACGGGACCTTCGGGGGCTTATTTTTGTGCGCGGCTGTGCCCGCAGCCTATTTTTGGCACACGGAGGGCGCTCGCAAAGTCTCGCCCCATTCCGAGTCTGGCGGACGAAGTGGGCCAGCCCCTCCCCCCAAGGCTATAGCCCACTCGTTTTTTGGACATTTTTGCGGCGGACGAACTTGGGGACGGGACTTTCGGGGGCTTATTTCTGGGCGCGGCTGTGACCGCGGCCTATTTTTGGCACACGGAGGGCGCTCACAAAGTCTCACCCCATTCCGAGTCCGGCGGACGAAGTTAGCCAGCCCCTCCCCCCAACTCTATAGCCCACCCGTTTTTTGGGCATTTCTGCGGCGGACGAACTTGGGGACGGGACCTTCGGGGGCTTATTTTTGGGCGCGGCTGTGCCCGCGGCCTATTTTTGGCACACGGAGGGCGCTCGCAAAGTCTCGCCCCATTCCGAGTCCGGCGGACGAAGTTGGCCAGACCGTCCCCCCAAGGCTATAGCCCACCCGTTTTTTGGGCATTTTTGCGGCGGACGAACTTGGGGACGGGACCTTCGGGGGCTTATTTTTGGGCGCGGCTGTGCCCGCGGCCTATTTTTGGCACACGGAGGGCGCTCGCAAAGTCTCGCCCCATTCCGAGTCCGGCGGACGAAGGTGGGCCAGACCGTCCCCCCAAGGCTATAGCCCACCCGTTTTTTGGGCATTTTTGCGGCGGACGAACTTGGGGACGGGACCTTCGGGGGCTTATTTTTGGGCGCGGCTGTGTCCGCGGCCTATTTTTGGCACACGGAGGGTGCTCGCAAAGTCTCGCCCCATTCCGAGTCCGGCGGACGAAGTTGGCCAGCCCCTCCCCCCAAGGCTATAGCCCACCCGTTTTTTGGGCATTTTTGCGGCGGACGAACTTGGGGACGGGACCTTCGGGGGCTTATTTTTGGGCACGGCTGTGCCCGTGGCCTATTTTTGGCACACGGAGGTCGATCGCAAAGTCTCGCCCCATTCCGAGTCCGGCGGACGAAGTGGGCCAGCCCCTCCCCCCAAGGCTATAGCCCACACGTTTTTTGGGCATTTTTGCGGCGGACGAACTTGGGGACGGGACCTTCGGGGGCTTATTATTGGGCGCGGCTGTGACAGCGGCCTATTTTTGGCACACGGAGGGTGCTCGCAAAGTCTCGCCCCATTCCGAGGCCGGCGGACGAAGTTGGCCAGCCCCTCCCCCCAAGGCTATAGCCCACCCGTTTTTTGGGCATTTTTGCGGCGGACGAACTTGGGGACGGGACCTTCGGGGGCTTATTTTTGGATACGGCTGTGCCCGTGGCCTATTTTTAGCACACGGAGGTCGCTCGCAAAGTCTCGCCCCATTCCGAGTCCGGCGGACGAAGTTGGCCAGCCCCTCCCCCCAAGGCTATAGCCCACTCGTTTTTAGGGCATTTTTGCGGCGGACGAACTTGGGGACGGGACCTTCGGGGGCTTTTTTTTGGGCGCGGCTGTGTCCACGGCCTATTTTTAGCACACGGAGGGCGCTCGCAAAGTCTCGCCCCATTCCGAGTCCGGCGGACGAAGTTGGCCAGCCCCTCCCCCCAAGGCTATAGCCCACCCGTTTTTTGGGCATTTTTGCGGCGGACGAACTTGGGGACGGGATCTTCGGGGGCTTATTTTTGGACGCGGCTGTGCCTGCACCCTATTTTTGGCACACGGAGGGCGCTCGCAAAGTGTCGCCCCATTCCGAATCCGGCGGACGAAGTTGGCCAGCCCCTCCCCCCAAGGCTATAGCCCACCCGTTTTTTGGGCATTTTTGCGGCGGACGAACTTGGGGACGGGACCTTCGGGGGCTTATTTTTGGGCGCGGCTGTGCCCGCGGCCTATTTTTGGCACACGGACGGCGCTCGCAAAGTCTCGCCCCATTCCGAGTCCGGCGGACGAATTTGGCCAGCCCCTCCCCCCAAGGCTATAGCCCACCCGTTTTTTGGGCATTTTTGCGGCGGACGAACTTGGGGACGGGACCTTCGGGGGCTTATTTTTGAGTGCGGCTGTGCCCGCGGCCTATTTTTGGCACACGGAGGGCGCTCGCAATATCTCGCCCCATTCCGAATCCGGCGGCCGAAGTGGGCCAGCCCCTCCCCCCAAGGCTATAGCCCACCCGTTTTTTGGGCATTTTTGCGGCGGACGAACTTGGGGACGGGACCTTCGGGGGCTTATTTTTGGGTGCGGCTGTGCCCGCTGCCTATTTTTGGCACACGGAGGGCGCTCGCAAAGTCTCGCCCCATTCCGAGTCCGGCGGACGAATTTGGCCAGCCCCTCCCCCCAAGGCTATAGCCCACCCGTTTTTTGGGCATTTTTGCGGCGGACGAACTTGGGGATGGGACCTTCGGGGGCTTATTTTTGGGTGCGGCTGTGCCCGGGGCCTATTTTTGGCACATGGAGGGCGCTCGCAAAGTCTCGCCCCATTCCGAGTCCGGCGGACGAAGTGGGCCAGCCCCTCCCCCCAAGGCTATAGCCCACCCATTTTTTGGGCATTTTTGCGGCGGACGAACTTGGGGACGGGACCTTCGGGGGCTTATTTTTGGGTGCGGCTGTTCCCTCTGCCTATTTTTGGCACACGGAGGGCGCTCGCAAAGTCTCGTCCCATTCCGAGTCCGGCAGACGAATTTGGCCAGCCCCTCCCCCCAAGGCTATAGCCCACCCGTTTTTTTGGCATTTTTGCGGCGGACGAACTTGGGGACGGGACCTTCGGGGGCTTATTTTTGGGTGCGGCTGAGCCCACGGCCTATTTTTGGCACACGGAGGGCTCTCACAAAGTCTCGCCCCATTCCGAGTACGGCGGACGAAGTGGGCCAGCCCCTCCCCCCAAGGCTATAGCCCACCCATTTTTTGGGCATTTGTGCGGCGGACGAACTTGGGGACGGGACCTTCGGGGGCTTATTTTTGGGTACGGCTGTGCCCGCTGCCTACTTTTGGCACACGGAGGGTGCTCGCAATGTCTCGCCCCATTCCGAGTCCGGCGGACGAAGTTGGCCAGCCCCTCCCCCCAAGGCTATAGCCCACCCGTTTTTTGGGCATTTTTGCGGCGGACGAAGTTGGGGACGGGACCTTCGGGGGCTTATTTTTGGGCGCGGCTGTTCCCGCAGCCTATTTTTGGCACACCGAGACTGTTCGCAAAGTCTCGCCCCATTCCGAGTCCGGCGGACGAAGTGGGCCAGCCCCTCCCCCCAAGGCTATAGCCCACCCGTTTTTTTGGCATTTTTGCGGCGGACGAACTTGGGGACGGGACCTTCGGGGGCTTATTTTTGGGCGCGGCTGTGACCGCTGCCTATTTTTGGCACACGGAGGGCGCTCACAAAGTCTCGCGTCATTCCGAGTCCGGCGGACGAATTTGACCAGCCCCTCCCCCCAAGGCTATAGCCCACCCGTTTTTTGGGCATTGTTGCGGCGGACGAACTTGGGGACGGAACCTTCGGGGGCTTATTTTTGGGTACGGCTGTGCCCGTGGCCAATTTTTGGCACACGGAGGGCTTTCGCAAAGTCTCTCCCCATTCCGAGTACGGCGGATGAAGTGGGCCAGCCCCTCCCCCCAAGGCTATAGCCCACCCGTTTTTTGGGCATTTTTGCGTTCGACGAACTTGGGGACGGGACCTTCGGGGGCTTATTTTTGGGCGCGGCTGTGCCCGCGGCCTATTTTTGGCACACGGAGGGTGCTCGCAAAGTCTCGCCCCATTCCGAGTCCGGCGGACGAAGTTTGCCAGCCCCTCCCCCCAAGGCTATAGCCCACCCGTTTTTTGGGCATTTTTGCGTTCGACGAACTTGGGGACGGGACCTTCGGGGGATTATTTTTGGGCGCGGCTGTGCCCACGGCCTATTTTTGGAACACGGAGACCGCTCGCAAAGTCTCGCCCCATTCCGAGTCCGGCGGACGAAGTGGGCCAGCCCCTCCCCCCAAGGCTATAGCCCACCGTTTATTGGGCATTTTTGCGGCGGACGAACTTGGGGACGGGACCTTCGGGGGCTTATTTTTGGGCGCGGCTGTTCCCGCGGCCTATTTTTGGCACACGGAGGGCACTCGCAAAGTCTCGCCCCATTCCGAGTCCGGCGGACGAAGTTTGCCAGCCCCTCCCCCCAAGGCTATAGCCCACCCGTTTTTTGGGCATTTTTGCGTTCGACGAACTTGGGGACGGGACCTTCGGGGGCTTATTTTTGGGCGCGGCTGTTCCCGCGGCCTATTTTTGGCACACGGACGGCGCTCACAAAGTCTCGCCCCATTCCGAGTCCGGCGGACGAATTTGCCCAGCCCCTCCCCCCAGGGCTATAGCTCACCCATTTTTTGGGCATTTTTGCGGCGGACGAACTTGGGGACGGGACCTTCGGGGGATTATTTTTGGCGCGGCTGTGCCCGCGGCCTATTTTTGGCACACGGAGACCGCTCGCAAAGTCTCGCCCCATTCCGAGTCCGGCGGATGAAGTTGGCCAGCCCCTCCCCCCAAGGCTATAGCCCACCCGTTTTTTGGGCATTTTTGCGTTCGACGAACTTGGGGACGGGACCTTCGGGGGCTTATTTTTGGGCGCAGCTGTGCCCGTGGCCTATTCTTGGCACACGGACGGCGCTCGCAAAGTCTCGCCCAATTCCGAGTCCGGCGGACGAAGTTGGCCAGCCCCTCCCCCCAAGGCTATAGCCCACCCGTTTTTTGGGTATTTTTGCGGCGGACGAACTTGGGGACGGGTCCTTCGGGGGCTTATTTTTGGGTTCGGCTGTGCTCGTGGCCTATTTTTGGCACACGGAGGGCGCTCGCAAAGTCTTGCCCCATTCCGAGTCCTGCAGACGAAGTTGGCCAGCCCCTCCCCCCAAGGCTATAGCCCACCCGTTTTTTGGGCATTTTTGCAGCGGACGAACTTGGGGAAGGGACCTTCGGGGGCTTATTTTTGGGCGCCGCTGTGCCCGTGGCTTATTTTTGGCACACGGAGGGTGTTCGCAAAGTCTCGCCCCATTCCGAGTCCGGCGGACGAAGTGGGCCAGCCCCTCCCCCCAAGGCTATAGCCCACCCGTTTTTTGGGCATTTTTGCGGCGGACGATCTTGGGGACGGGACCTTCGGGGGCTTATTTTTAGGCGCGGCTGTGCCCGCGGCCTATTTTTAGCACACGGAGGGCGCTCGCAAAGTCTCGCCCCATTCCGAGTCCGGCGGACGAAGTTGGCCAGCCCCTCCCCCCAAGGCTATAGCCCACCCGTTTTTTGGGCATTTTTGCGGCGGACGAACTTGGGGATGGGACCTTCGGGGGCTTATTTTTGGGCGCGGCTGTGCCCGCGGCCTATTTTTGGCACACGGAGGGCGATCGCAAAGTCTCGCCCCATTCCAAATCTTGCGGACGAAGTTCGCCAGCCCCTCTCCCCAAGGCTATAGCCCACCCGTTTTTTGGGCATTTTTGCGGCGGACGAAGTCGGCCAGCCCCTCCCCCCAAGGCTATAGCCCACCCGTTTTTTGGGCATTTTTACGGCGGTCGAACTTGGGGACGGGACCTTCGGGGGCTTATTTTTGGGCGCGGCTGTACCTGCGGCTTATTTTTGGCTCACGGAGGACGCTCGCAAAGTCTCGGCCCATTCCGAGTCCGGCGGACGAAGTTGGCCAGCCCTCCCCCCAAGGCTATAGCCCACCCGTTTTTTGGGCATTTTTTCGGCGGACGAACTTGGGGACGGGACCTTCGGGGGCTTATTTTTGGGTGCGGCTGTGCCCGCGGCCTATTTTTGTCACACGGAGGGCGCTCGCAAAGCCTCGCCCCATTCCGATTCCGGCGGACGAAGTTGGCCAGCCCCTCCCCCCAAGGCTATAGCCCACCCGTTTTTTGGGCATTTTTGCGGCGGACGAACTTAAGAACGGGACCTTCGGGCGGTTATTTTTGGGCGCGGCTGTGCCCGCGGCCTATTTTTGGCACACGGAGGCCGCTCATAAATTCTCGCGCCATTCCGAGTCCGGCGGACGAAGTGGGCCAGCCCCACCCCCAAGGCTATAGCCCACCCGTTTTTGTGGCCTTTTTCCGCTGGAAGAACTTGGCGCCCCGGCCTTCGGGCGGTTATTTTTGGGCGCGGCTGTGCCCGCGGCCTATGTTTGGCACACGGAGGCCGCTCGTAAATTCTCGCGCCATTCTGAGTCCGGCGGACGAAGTTGGCCAGCCCCACCCCCCAAGGCTATAGCCCTCCCGTTTTATGGGCATTTTTGCGGCGGACGAACTTGGGGACGGGACCTTCGGGGGCTTATTTTTGGGCGCGGCTGTGCCCGCGGCCTATTTTTGGCACACGGAGGCCGCTCGCAAAGTCTCGCGTCATTCCGAGTCCGGCGGACGAAGTTTGCCAGCCCCACCCCCCAAGGCTATAGCCCACCCGTTTTTGAGGCCTTTTTCCGCTCGACGAACTTGGCGCCCCGGCCTTCGAGCGGTTAATTTTGGGCACGTCTGTGCCCGCGGCCTATTTTTGGCACACGGAGGCCGCTCGTAAAGTCTCGCGCCATTCCGAGTCCGGCGGACGAAGTTCGCCAGCCCAACCCCCCAAGGCTATAGCCCACCCGCTTTTGTGGCCTTTTTCCCGCTGGAAAAACTTGGCGCCCCGGCCTTCGGGCGGTTATTTTTGGGCGCGGCAGTGCCCGCGGCCTATTTTTGGCACACGGAGGCCGCTCGCAAAGTCTCGCGCCATTCCGAGTCCGGCGGACGAAGTTGGCCAGCCCCACCCCCCAAAGCTATAGCCCACCCGTTTTTGTGGCCTTTTTCCGCTGGACGAACTTGGCGCCCCAGCCTTCGGGAGTTTATTTTTGGGCGCGGCTGTGCCCGCGGCCTATTTTTGGCACACGGAGGCCGCTCGCAAAGTCTCTCTCCATTCCGAGTCCGGCGGACGAAGTTGGCCAGCCCCACCCCCCAAGGCAATAGCCTACCCGTTTTTGAGGCCTTTTTCCGCTGGACGAACTTGGCGCCCCGGCCTTCGGGCGGTTATTTTTGGGCGCGGCTGTGCCCGCGGCCTATGTTTGGCACACGGAGGCCGCTCGTAAATTCTCGCGCCATTCCGAGTCCGGCGGACGAAGTTGGCCAGCCCCACCCCCCAAGGCTATAGCCCTCCCGTTTTATGGGCATTTTTGCGGCGGACGAACTTGGGGACGGGACCTTCGGGGGCTTATTTTTGGGCGCGGCTGTGCCCACGGCCTATTTTTGGCACACGGAGGCCGCTCGCAAAGTCTCGCGTCATTCCGAGTCCGGCGGACGAAGTTTGCCAGCCCCACCCCCCAAGGCTATAGCCCACCCGTTTTTGAGGCCTTTTTCCGCTCGACGAACTTGGCGCCCCGGCCTTCGAGCGGTTAATTTTGGGCACGTCTGTGCCCGCAGCCTATTTTTGGCACACGGAGGCCGCTCGTAAAGTCTCGCGCCATTCCGAGTCCGGCGGACGAAGTTCGCCAGCCCAACCCCCCAAGGCTATAGCCCACCCGCTTTTGTGGCCTTTTTCCCGCTGGAAAAACTTGGCGCCCCGGCCTTCGGGCGGTTATTTTTGGGCGCGGCAGTGCCCGCGGCCTATTTTTGGCACACGGTGGCCGCTCGCAAAGTCTCGCGCCATTCCGAGTCCGGCGGACGAAGTTGGCCACCCCTCCCCCCAAGGCTATAGCCCTCCCGTTTTATGGGCATTTTTGCGGCGGACGAACTTGGGGACGGGACCTTCGGCGGCTTATTTTTGGGCGCGGCTGTGCCCACGGCCTATTTTTGGCACGCGGAGGCCGCTCGTAAAGTCTCGCGTCATTCCGAGTCCGGCGGACGAAGTTTGCCAGCCCCACCCCCCAAGGCTATAGCCCACCCGTTTTTGAGGCCTTTTTCCGCTCGACGATCTTGGCGCCCCGGCCTTCGAGCGGTTAATTTTGGGCACGTCTGTGCCCGCTGCCTATTTTTGGCACACGGAGGCCGCTCGTAAAGTCTCGCGCCATTCCGAGTCCGGCGGACGAAGTTCGCCAGCCCAACCCCCCAAGGCTATAGCCCACCCGCTTTTGTGGCCTTTTTCCCGCTGGAAAAACTTGGCGCCCCGGCCTTCGGGCGGTTATTTTTGGGCGCGGCAGTGCCCGCGGCCTATTTTTGGCACACGGAGGCCGCTCGCAAAGTCTCGCGCCATTCCGAGTCCGGCGGACGAAGTCGGCCAGCCCCACCCCCCAAAGCTATAGCCCACCCGTTTTTGTGGCCTTTTTCCGCTGGACGAACTTGGCGCCCCAGCCTTCGGGAGTTTATTTTTGGGCGCGGCTGTGCCCGCGGCCTATTTTTGGCACACGGAGGCCGCTCGCAAAGTCTCTCTCCATTCCGAGTCCGGCGGACGAAGTTGGCCAGCCCCACCCCCCAAGGCAATAGCCTACCCGTTTTTGAGGCCTTTTTCCGCTGGACGAACTTGGCGCCCCGGCCTTCGGGTGGTTATTTTTGGGCACGGCTGTGCCTGCGGCCTAGTTTTGACACACGGAGGCCGCTCGCAAAGTCTCGCGCCATTCCGAGTCCGGCGGACGAAGTTGTCCAGCCCCACCCCCCAAGGCTATAGCCCACCCGTTTTTGAGGCCTTTTTCCGCTGGATGATCTTGGCGCCCAGGCCTTCGGGCGGTTAATTTCCGGCACGGCTGTGCCCGCGGCTTATTTTTGGCACACGGAGGCCACTTGCAAAGTCTTGCGCCATTCCGAGTCCGGCGGACGAAGTGGGCCAGCCCCACCCCCCAAGGCTATAGCCCACCCACTTTTGTGGCCTTTTTCCGCTGGACGAACTTGGCGGCCCGTCCTTCGGGCGGTTATTTTTGGGCGAGGCTGTGCCCGGGGCCTATTTTTGGCGCACAGAGGCCGCTCGTAAAGTCTCGCGCCATTCCAAGTCCGGCGGACGAAGTTTGCCAGCCCCACTCCCCAAGGCTATAGCCCACCCGTTTTTGTGGCCTTTTTCCGCTGGACGAACTTGGCGCCCCAGCCTTCGGGAGTTTATTTTTGGGCGCGGCTGTGCCCGCGTCCTATTTTTGGCACACGGAGGCCGCTCGCAAAGTCTCTCTCCATTCCGAGTCCGGCGGACGAAGTTGGCCAGCCCCACCCCCCAAGGCTATAGCCCACCCGTTTTTGTGGCCTTTTTCCGCTGGACGAAATTGGCGCCCAGGCCTTCGGGCGGTTAATTTTGGGAAAGGCTGTGCCCGCGGCTTATTTTTGGCACACGGAGGCCGCTCGCAAAATCTTGCGTCATTCCGAGTCCGGCGGACGAAGTTGGCCAGCCCCACTCCCCAAGGCTATAGCCCACCCGCTTTTGTGGCCTTTTTCCGCTGGACGAACTTGGCGCCCCGGCCGTCGGGCGGTTATTTTTGGGTACGGCTGTGCCCGCGGCCTATTTTTGGCACACGGAGGCCGCTCGCAAAGTCTCGCTCCATTCCGAGTCCGGCGGACGAAGTTGGCCAGCCCCACCCCCCAAGGCTATAGCGTACCCGTTTTTGTGGCCTTTTTCCGCTGGACGAACTTGGCGCCCCGGCCTTCGGGCGGTTATTTTTGGGCGTGGCTGTGCCCGCTTCCTATTTTTGACACACGGAGGCCGCTCGCAAAGTCTCGCGCCATTCCGAGTCCGGCGGACGAAGTTGGCTAGCCCACCCGTTTTTGTGGCCTTTTTACGCTGGATGAACTTGGCGACCCGGCCTTCGGGCTGTTATTTTTGGGCGCGGCTGTGCCCACAGCCTATTTTTGGCACACGGAGGCCGCTCGCAACGTCTCGTGCCATTCCGAGTCCGGATGACGAAGTTGACCAGCCCCACCCCCCAAGGCTATAGCCCACCCGTTTTTGTGGCCTTTTTCCACTGGACGAACTTGGCGGCCCGGCCTTCGGGCGGTTATTTTTGGGCGAGGCTGTGCCCGGGGACTATTTTTGGCGCACGGCTGGCCGCTCAAAAAGTCTCGCGCCATTCCAAGTCCGGCGGACGAAGTTGGCTAGCCCACCCGTTTTTGTGGCCTTTTTCCGCTGGACGAACTTGGCGCCCCGGCCTTCGGGAGGTTATTTTTGGGCGCAGCTGTGCCCGCGGCCTATTTTTGTCACACGGAGGCCGCTCACAAAGTCTCTCTCCATTCCGAGTCCTGCGGACCAAGTTGGCCAGCCCCACCCCCCAAGGCTATAGCCCACCCGTTTTCGTGGCCTTTTTCCGCTGGACGAACTTGGCGCCCCGGCCTTCGGGCTGTTATTTTTGGGCGCGGCTGTGCCTGCGGCCTATTTTTGGAACACGGAGGCCGCTCGCAAAGTCTCGTGCCATTCCGAGTCCGGCGGACGAAGTTGGCCAGCCCCACCCCCCAAGGCAATAGCCTACCCGTTTTTGAGGCCTTTTTCCGCTGGACGAACTTGGCGCCCCGGCCTTTTGGTGGTTATTTTTGGGCACGGCTGTGCCTGCGGCCTAGTTTTGACACACGGAGACCGCTCGCAAAGTCTCGCGCCATTCCGAGTCCGGCGGACGAAGTTGGCCAGCCCCACCCCCCAAGGCTATAGCCCACCCGTTTTTGTGGCCTTTTTCCGCTGGATGATCTTGGCGCCCAGGCCTTCGGGCGGTTAATTTTGGGCACGGCTGTGCCCGCAGCTTATTTTTGGCACACGGAGGCCACTTGCAAAGTCTTGCGCCATTCCGAGTCCGGCGGACGAAGTTGGCCAGCCGGTCCCCCCAAGGCTATAGCCCACCCTTTTTTTGGGCATTTTTGCGGCGGACGAACTTGGGGACGGGACCTTCGGGGGCATATTTTTGGGCGCGGCTGTTCCCGCGGCGTATTTTTGGCACACGGAGGGCGCTCGCAAAGTCTCGCCCCATTCCGAGTCCGGCGGACGAAGTTGGCCAGCCGGTCCCCCCAAGGCTATAGCCCACCCTTTTTTTGGGCATTTTTGCGGCGGACGAACTTGGGGACGGGACCTTCGGGGGCTTATTTTTGGGTGCGGCTGTGCCCGCGGCCTATTTTCGGCACACGGAGGGCGGTCGCAAAGTCTCGCCCCATTCCGAGTCCGGCGGACGAAGTTGGCCAGCCCCTCCCCCCAACGCTATAGCCCTCCCGTTTTATGGGCATTTTTGCGGCGGACGAACTTGGGGACGGGACCTTAGGGGGCTTATTTTTGGGTGCGGCTGTGCCCGTGGCCTATTTTCGGCACACGGAGGGCGGTCGCAAAGTCTCGCCCCATTCCGAGTCCGGCGGACGAAGTTGGCCAGCCCCTCCCCCCAAGGCTATAGCCCACCCGTTTTTGGGGCATTTTTGCGGCGGACGAACTTGGGGACGGGACCGTCGGGGGCTTATTTTTCGGTGCGGCTGTGCCCGTGGCCTATTTTCGGCACACGGAGGGCGCTCGCAAAGTCTCGCCCCATTCCGAGTCCGGCGGATGAACTTGGCCAGCCCCTCCCCCCGAGGCTATAGCCCACCCGTTTTTTGGGCATTTTTGCGGCGGACGAACTTGGGGACGGGACCTTCGGGGCCTTATTTTTGGGCGCGGCTGTGCCCGCAGCCTATTTTTCGCACACAGATGGCGCTCGCAAATTCTCGCCCCATTCCGAGTTCGGCGGACGAAGTGGGCCAGCCCCTTCCCCCAAGGCTATAGCCCACCCGTTTTTTGGGCATTTTTGCGGCGGACGAACTTGGGGACGAGACCTTTGGGGGCTTATTTTTGGGCGCGGCTGTGCACGCGGCGTATTTTTGGTACACGGAGGGCGCTCCCAAAGTCTCGCCCCATTCCGAGTCCGGCGGACGAAGTTGGCCAGCCCCTCCCCCCAAGGCTATAGCCCACCCGTTTTTTGGTCATTTTTGCGGCGGACGAACTTGGGGACGGGGGCTTATTTTTGGGCGTGGCTGTGCCCGTAGCCTATTTTTGGCATACGGAGGCAGCTCGCAAAGTCTCGCTCCATTCCGAGTCCGGCGGACGAAGTTGGCCAGCCCCTCCCCCCAAGGCTATAGCCCACCCGTTTTTTGGTCATTTTTGCGGCGGACAAACTTGGGGACGGGACCTTCGGGGGCTTATTTTTGGGCGTGGCTTTGCCCGCGGCCTATTTTTGGTACATGGAGGGCGCTCGCAAAGTCTCTCCCCATTCCGAGTCCGGCGGACGAAGTGGGCCAGCCCCTCCCCCCAAGGCTAAAGCCCACCCGTTTTATGGGCATTTTTGCGGCGGACGAACTTGGGGACGGGACCTTCGGGGGCTTTTTTTTGGGCACGGCTGTGCCCGCAGCCTATTTTTGGCACACGGAGGGCGCTCGCAAAGTCTCGCCCCATTCCGAGTCCGGCGGACGAAGTTGGCCAGCCCCTGCCCCCAAGGCTATAGCCCACCCGTTTTTGGGGCATTTTTGCGGCGGACGAACTTGGGGACGGGACCTTCGGGGGCTTATTTTTGGGCACGGCTGTGCCCGCGGCCTATTTTTGGCACACGGAGGGTGCTCACAAAGTCTCGTCCCATTCCGAGTCCGGCGGACGAAGTTGGCCAGCCCCTCCCCCCAAGGCTATAGCCCACCCGTTTTTTGGGCATTTTTGCGGCGGACCAACTTGGGGACGGGACCTTCGGGGGATTATTTTTGGGCGCGGCTGTGCCCGTACCCTATTTTTGGCATACGGAGGCCGCTCGCAAAGTCTCGCTCCATTCCGAGTCCGGCGGACAAAGTTTGCCAGCCCCTCCCCCCAAGGCTATAGCCCACCCGTTTTTTGGGCATTTTTGCGGCGCACGAACTTGGGGACGGGACCTTTGGGGGCTTATTTTTCGGTGCGGCTGTGCCCACGGCCTATTTTTCACACACGGAGGCCATTCACAAAGTCTCTCTCCATTCCGAGTCTGGCGGACGAACTTGGCTGGCCTCTCCCCCCAAGGCTATAGCCCACCCGTTTTTTGGGCATTTTTGCGGCGGACGAACTTGGGGTCGGGACTTTCGGGGGCTTATTTTTTGGTACGGCTGTGCCCGCGGCCTATTTTTGGCACACGGAGGGTGCTCGAAAAGTCTCGCCCCATTCCGAGTCCGGCGGACGAAGTTGGCCAGCCCCTCCCCCCAAGGCTATAGCCCACCCGTTTTTTGGGCATTTTTGCGGCGGACGAACTTGGGGACGGGACCTTCGGGGGCTTATTTTTGGGCGCGGCTGTGCCCGCGGCTTATTTTTGGCACACGGAGGCCGCTCTCAAAGTTTCGCCCCATTCCGAGTCCGGCGGACGAAGTGGGCCAGCCCCTCCCCCCAAGGCTATAGCCCACCCCTTTTTTGGGCATTTTTGCGGCGGACGAACTTGGGGACGGGACCTTCGGGGGCTTATTTTTGGGCGCGGCTGTGCCCGTGGCTTATTTTTGGCACACGGAGCCCGCTCGCAAAGTTTCGCCCCATTCCGAGTACGGCGGACGAAGTGGGCCAGCCCCTCCCCCCAAGGCTATAGCCCACCCGTTTTTTGGGCATTTTTGCGGCGGACGAACTTGGGGATGGGACCTTCGGGGGCTTATTTTTGGGCGCGGCTTTGCCCGTGGCCTATTTTTGGCACACGGAGGGCGCTTGAAAAGCCTCGTCCCATTCCGAGTCCGGCGGACGAAGTTGGCCAGCCCCTCCCCCCAAGGCTATAGCCCACCCATTTTTTGGGCATTTTTGCGGCGGACGAACTTGGGGACGGGACCTTCGGGGGCTTATTTTTGGGCGCGGCTGTGCCGCGGCTTATTTTTGGCACACGGAGGCCGCTCGCAAAGTTTCGCCCAATTCCGAGTCCGGCGGACGAAGTGGGCCAGCCCCTCCCCCCAAGGCTATAGCCCACCCGTTTTTTGGGCATTTTTGCGGCGGACGAACTTGGGGACGGGACCTTCGGGGGCTTATTTTTGGCCGCGGCTGTGCCCGCGGTCTATTTTTGCACACGGAGGGGTTGCAAAGTCTCGCCCCATTCCGAGTCCGGCGGACGTTGCCCGCCTCCCCTAAGGCTATAGCCCACTCGTTTTTGGGAATTTTGCGGCGGACGAACTTGGGGCGGCACCTTCTGGGGGCTTATTTTTGGCACACGCGAGAAAAGTCTCGCCCCATTCCGAGTCCGGCGGACGAAGTTGGCCAGCCCCTCCCCCCAAGGCTATAGCCCACCCGTTTTTTGGGCATTTTGCGGCGGACGAACTTGGGGACGGGACCTTCGGGGGCTTATTTTTGGGCGCGGCTGTGCCCGCGGCTTATTTTTGGCACACGGAGGCCGCTCTCAAAGTTTCGCCCCATTCCGAGTCCGGCAGACGAAGTGGGCCAGCCCCTCCCCCCAAGGCTATAGCCCACCCGTTTTTTGGGCATTTTTGCGGCGGACGAACTTGGGGACGGGACCTTCGGGGGCTTATTTTTGGCCGCGGCTGTGCCCGCGGCCTATTTTTGGCACACGGAGGGTGCTCGAAAAGTCTCGCCCCATTCCGAGTCCGGCGGACGAAGTTGGCCAGCCCCTCCCCCCAAGGCTATAGCCCACCCGTTTTTTGGGCATTTTTGCGGCGGACGAACTTGGGGACGGGACCTTCGGGGGCTTATTTTTGGGCGCGGCTGTGCCCGCGGCTTATTTTTGGCACACGGAGGCCGCTCTCAAAGTTTCGCCCCATTCCGAGTCCGGCAGACGAAGTGGGCCAGCCCCTCCCCCCAAGGCTATAGCCCACCCATTTTTTTTATTTTTGGGCAATTCGAAGCCCCTTATAGCCCACCCGGGGCATTTTTGCTCGGGGGGGCTTATTTTTGGGCGCGGCTGTATTTTTGGGGAGGTGCTCGCCCCATTCCGAGTCCGAAAAGTTGGCCAGCCCCTCCCCTAAGGCTATAGCCCACCCGTTTTTGGGCATTTTGCGGCGGACGAACTTGGGGACGGGACCTTCGGGGCTTATTTTGGGCGCGGCTGTGCCGCGGCTTATTTTTGGCACACGGAGGCCGCTGCCCCATTCCGAGTCCGGCAGACGAAGTGGGCCAGCCCTCCCCCAAGGCTATAGCCCACCCGTTTTTGGGCATTTTGCGGCGGACGAACTTGGGGACGGGACCTTCGGGGCTTATTTTTGGCGCGGCTGTGCCCGCCTATTTTGGCACACGGAAAAGTCTCGCCCCATTCGAGTCCGGCGGACGAGTTGGCCAGCCCCTCCCCAAGGCTATAGCCCACCCATTTTTGGGCATTTTGCGGCGGACGAACTTGGGGGGACCTTCGGGGCTTATTTTTGGGCGCGGCTGTGCCGCTTGGCACACGGAGGCCGCTCTCAAAGTTTCGCCCCATTCCGAGTCCGGCAGTGGGCCAGCCCTCCCCCAAGGCTATAGCCCACCCGTTTTTGGGCATTTTGCGGCGGACGAACTTGGGGACGGGACCTTCGGGGCTTATTTTTGGCGCGGCTGTGCCGCTTATTTTTGGAGGCCGCAAAGTTTCGCCCCATTCCGAGTCCGGCGGACGAGTGGGCCAGCCCCTCCCCCAAGGCTATAGCCCACCCGTTTTTGGGCATTTTGCGGCGGACGAACTTGGGGACGGGGCTTATTTTTGGCGCGGCTGTGCCATTTTGGCACACGGAGGGCTCGAAAGTCTCGCCCATTCCGAGTCCGGCGGACGAAGTTGGCCGCCCTCCCCCAAGGCTATAGCCCACCCGTTTTGGGCAATTTTTGCGGCGGACGAACTAGGGGACGGGACCTTCGGGGGATTATATTTGGCACACGGAGGGTGCTCGAAAAGTCTCGCCCCATTCCGAGTCCGGCGGACGAAGTTGGCCAGCCCCTCCCCCCAAGGCTATAGCCCACCCGTTTTTTGGGCATTTTTGCGGCGGACGAACTTGGGGACGGGACCTTCGGGGGCTTATTTTTGGGCGCGGCTGTGCCCGCGGCTTATTTTTGGCACACGGAGGCCGCTCTCAAATTTTCGCCCCATTCCGAGTCCGGCAGACGAAGTGGGCCAGCCCCTCCCCCCAAGGCTATAGCCCACCCATTTTTTGGGCATTTTTGCGGCGGACGAACTAGGGGACGGGACCTTCGGGGGCTTATTTTTGGGCGCGGCTGTGCCCGTGGCTTATTTATGGCACACGGAGGCCGCTCGCAAAGTTTCGCCCCATTCCGAGTACGGCGGACGAAGTGGGCCAGCCCCTCCCCCCAAGGCTATAGCCCACCCATTTTTTGGGCATTTTTGCGGCGGACGAACTTGGGGACGGGACCTTCGGGGGCTTATTTTTGGGCGCGGCTGTGCCGCTGGCACACGAGGCCGCTCGGTTTCGCCCCATTCCGAGTCCGGCGGATTGGGCCAGCCCCTCCCCCAAGGTTATAGCCCACCCGTTTTTGGGCATTTTGCGGCGGACGAACTTGGGACGGGACCTTCGGGGCTTATTTTTGGCCGCGGCTGTGCCCGCGGCTATTTTACACGGAGGGTTCGCAAATCTCGCCCCATTCCGAGTCCGGCGGAGTTGGCCAGCCCCTCCCCCAAGGCTATAGCCCACCCGTTTTGGGCATTTTGCGGCGGACGAACTTGGGACGGGACCTTCGGGGCTTATTTTGGGCGCGGCTGTGCCCGCTGCTTATTTTTGGCACACGGAGGCCGCTCTCAAAGTTTCACCCCATTCCGAGTCCGGAGGACGAAGTGGGCCAGCCCCTCCCCCCAAGGCTATAGCCCACCCGTTTTTTGGGCATTTTGCGGCGGACGAACTTGGGGACGGGACCTTCGGGGCTTATTTTTGGGCGCGGCTGTGCCCGCGGCTTATTTTGGCACATGGAGGCCGCTCGCAAAGTTTCGTCCCATTCCCGAGTCCGGGGGACGAAGTGGGCCAGCCCCTCCCCCCAAGGCTATAGCCCACCCGTTTTTTGGGCATTTTTGCGGCGGACGAACTTGGGGACGGGACCTTCGGGGGCTTATTTTTGGGTGCGGCTGTGCCCGCGGCTTATTTTTGGCACACGGAGGCCGCTCGCAAAGTTTCGTCCCATTCCGAGTCCGGCGGACGAAGTGGGCCAGCCCCTCCCCCCAAGGCTATAGCCCACCCGTTTTTTGGGCATTTTTGCGGCGGACGAACTTGGGGACGGGACCTTCGGGGGCTTATTTTTGGGCGCGGCTTTGCCCGTGGCCTATTTTTGGCACACGGAGGGCGCTTGAAAAGCCTCGCCCCATTCCGAGTCCGGCGGAAGAAGTTGGCCAGCCCCTCCCTCCAAGGCTATAGCCCACCCGTTTTTTGGGCATTTTTGCGGCGGATGAACTTGGGGACGGGACCTTCGGGGGCTTATTTTTGGGCGCGGCTGTGCCCACGGCCTATTTGTGGCACACGGAGGGGGCTCGCAAAGTTTCGCCCCATTCCGAGTCCGGCGGACGAAGTGGGCCAGCCCCTCCCCCCAAGGCTATAGCCCACCCGTTTTTTGGGAATTTTTGCGGCGGACGAACTTGGGGACGGGACCTTCGGGGGCTTATTTTTGGGCGCGGCTTTGCCCGCGGCCTATTTTTGGCACACGGAGGGTGCTCGAAAAGTCTCGCCCCATTCCGAGTCCGGCGGACGAAGTTGGCCGTCCCTCCCCCCAAGGCTATAGCCCACCCGTTTTTTGGGCATTTTTGCGGCGGACGAACTTGGGGACGGGACCTTCGGGGGCTTATTTTTGGGCGCGGCTGTGCCCGTGGCTTATTTTTGCCACACGGAGGCCGCTCCCAAAGTTTCGCCCCATTCCGAGTCCGGCAGACGAAGTGGGCCAGCCCCTCCCCCCAAGGCTATAGCCCACCCGTTTTTTGGGCATTTTTGCGGCGGACGAACTTGGGGACGGGACCTTCGGGGGCTTCATTTTGGGCGCAGCTGTGCCCGCGGCCTATTTTTGGCACACGGAGGGGGCTCGCAAAGTTTCGCCCCATTCCGAGTCCGGCGGACGAAGTGGGCCAGCCCCTCCCCCCAAGGCTATAGCCCACCCGTTTTTTGGGCATTTTTACGGCGGACGAACTTGGGGACGGGACCTTCGGGGGCTTATTTTTGGGCGTGGCCGTGCCCGTGGCCTATTTTTTACACACGAAGGGCGCTCGCAAAGTCTCCCCCCAAGGCTATGGCCCACCCATTTTTTGGGCATTTTTGCGGCGGACGAACTTGGGGACGGGACCTTTGGGGGCTTATTTTTGGGTGCGGCTGTGCCCGCGGCCTATTTTTGGCACACGGAGGGCGCTCGCAAAGTCTCGCCCCATTCCGAATCCGACGGACGAAGTAGGCCAGCCCCTCCCCCCAAGGCTACAGCCCACCCGTTTTTTGGGCATTTTTGCGGCGGACGAACTTGGGGACGGGACCTTTTATTTTGGGCGAGCGGCTTTTTTGGCGCTTTTTGCGTGTGCCAGCGCCTATTTTTTTTTTTTTGGGCAGGACCTTCGGGGGCTTATTTTTGGGCAGGGAGGGCGCTGCAGTCTCGCCCCATTCGGTGCAGTCCAGCCCCCTCCCAGCTATTTCGAAGGCTCCGCGGACAAATTTTGCCAGCCCTCCCCCAAGGCTATAGCCCACCCGTTTTTGGGCATTTTGAGGCCACCGGGACCTTCGTTATTTTTTGGGCGCGGCTGTGCCCACGGCCTATTTTTGGCACACGGAGGGCGCTCGCAAAGTCTCGTCCCATTCCGAGTCCGCCGGACGAAGTTGGCCAGCGCCTCCCCCCAAGGCTATAGCCCACCCGTTTTTTGGGCATTTTTGCGGCGGACGAACTTGGGGATGGGACCTTGGGGTGCTTATTTTTGGGCGCGACTGTGCCCGCGGCCTATTTTTGGCACACGGAGGGCGCTCGCAAAGTCTCGCCCCATTCCGAGTCCGGCGGACCAAGTGGGCCAGCTCCTCCCCCCAAGGCTATAGCCCTCCCGTTTTTTGGGCATTTTTGCGGCGGACGAACTTGGGGATGGGACCTTTGGGGGCTTATTTTTGGGTACGGCTGTGCCCGCGGCCTATTTTTGGCACACGGAGGGCGCTCGCAAAGTCTCGCCCCATTCCGAGTCCGGCGGACGAAGTTGGCCAGCCCCTCCCCCCAAGGCTATAGCCCACCTGTTTTTTGGGCATTTTTGCGGCGGAAGAATTTGGGGACGGGCCCTTCGGGGGCTTATTTTTAAGCGCGGCTGTGCCCGCACCCTATTTTTGGCACATGGAGGGCGCTCGCAAAGTGTCGCCCCATTCTGAGTCCGGCGGACGAAGTTGGCCAGCCCCTCCCCCCAAGGCTATAGCCCACCCGTTTTTTGGGCATTTATGCGGCGGACGAACTTGGGGACGGGAATTTCGGGGGCTTATTTTTGGGCGCGGCTGTGCCCGCAGCCTATTTTTGGCACACGGAGGCCGCTCGCAAAGGCTCACCCCAATCCGAGTCCGGCGGACGAAGTTGGCCAGCCCCTCCCCCCAAGGCTATAGCCCACCCGTTTTTTGGGCATTTTTGCGGCGGACGAACTCGGGGACGGGACCTTCGGGGACTTATTTTTGGGCGCGGCCGTGCCCGCAGCCTATTTTTGGCACACGGAGGGTGCTCGCAAAGGCTCGCCCCATTCCGAGTCCGGCGGACGAAGTTGGCCAGCCCCTCCAACCAAGGCTATAGCCCACCCGTTTTTTGGGCATTTTTGCGGCGGACGAACTTGGGGACGGGACCTTCGGGGGCTTATTTTTGGGCGCGGCTGTGGCCGCGGATTATTTTTTGTACACGGAGGCCGCTCGCAAAGTTTCGCCCCATTCCGAGTCCGGCGGACGAAGTGGGCCAGCCCCTCCCCCCAAGGCTATAGCCCACCCGTTTTTTGGGCATTTTTGCGGCGGACGAACTTGGGGACGGGACCTTCGGGGGCTGATTTTTGGGCGCGGCTGTGCCCGCAGCTTATTTTTGGCACACGGAGGCCGCTCTCAAAGTTTCGCCCCATTCCGAGTCCGGCAGACGTAGTGGGCCAGCCCCTCCCCCCAAGGCTATAGCCCACCCGTTTTTTGGGCATTTTTGCGGCGGACGAACTTGGGGACGGGACCTTCGGGGGCTTATTTTTGGGCACGGCTGTGCCGCGGCTTATTTTTGGCACACGGAGGCCGCTCGCAAAGTTTCGTCCCATTCCGAGTCCGGCGGACGAAGTGGGCCAGCCCCTCCCCCCAAGGCTATAGCCCACCCGTTTTTTGGGCATTTTTGCGGCGGACGAACTTGGGGACGGGACCTTCGGGGGCTTATTTTTGGGCGCGGCTGTGCCCGCGGCTTATTTTTGGCACACGGAGGCCGTTCGCAAAGTTTCGCCCCATTCCGAGTCCGGCGGACGAAGTGGGCCAGCCCCTCCCCCCAAGGCTATAGCCCACCCGTTTTTTGGGCATTTTTGCGGCGGACGAACTTGGGGACGGGACCTTCGGGGGCTGATTTTTGGGCGCGGCTGTGCCCGCAGCTTATTTTTGGCACACGGAGGCCGCTCTCAAAGTTTCGCCCCATTCCGAGTCCGGCAGACGTAGTGGGCCAGCCCCTCCCCCCAAGGCTATAGCCCACCCGTTTTTTGGGCATTTTTGCGGCGGACGAACTTGGGGACGGGACCTTCGGGGGCTTATTTTTGGGCACGGCTGTGCCGCGGCTTATTTTTGGCACACGGAGGCCGCTCGCAAAGTTTCGCCCCATTCCGAGTCCGGGCGGATTTAGTGGGCCATCCCCTCCCCCAAGGCTATAGCCCACCCGTTTTTTGGGCATTTTTGCGGCGGACGAACTTGGGGACGGGACCTTCGGGGGCTTATTTTTGGCCGCGGCTGTGCCCGCGGTCTATTTTTGGCACACGGAGGGGGTTCGCAAAGTCTCGCCCCATTCCGAGTCCGGCGGACGAAGTTGCCCGCCCCTCCCCCTAAGGCTATAGCCCACCCGTTTTTTGGGAATTTTTGCGGCGGACGAACTTGGGGACGGGACCTTCGGGGGCTTATTTTTGGGCGCGGCTTTGCCCGCGGCCTATTTTTGGCACACGGAGGGTGCTGGAAAAGTCTCGCCCCATTCCGAGTCCGGCGGACGAAGTTGGCCAGGCCCTCCCCCCAAGGCTATAGCCCACCCGTTTTTTGGGCATTTTTGCGGCGGACGAACTTGGGGATGGGACCTTCGGGGGCTTATTTTTGGGCGCGGCTGTGCCCGCGGCTTATTTTTGGCACACGGAGGCCGCTCTCAAAGTTTCGCCCCATTCCGAGTCCGGCAGACGAAGTGGGCCAGCCCCTCCCCCCAAGGCTATAGCCCACCCGTTTTTTGGGCATTTTTGCGGCGGACGAACTTGGGGACGGGACCTTCGGGGGCTTATTTTTGGGCGCGGCTGTGGCCGCGGCCTATTTTTGGCACACGGAGGGGGCTCGCAAAGTCTCGCCCCATTCCGAGTCCGGCGGACGAAGTTGGCCCGCCCCTCCCCCTAAGGCTATAGCCCACCCGTTTTTTGGGAATTTTTGCGGCGGACGAACGTGGGGACGGGACCTTCGGGGGCTTATTTTTGGGCGCGGCTTTGGCCGCGGCCTATTTTTGGCACACGGAGGGTGCTCGAAAAGTCTCGCCCCATTCCGAGTCCGGCGGACGAAGTGGGCCAGCCCCTCCCCCCAAGGCTATAGCCCACCCGTTTTGGGCATTTTGCGGCGGACGAACTTGGGGACGGGGCCTTCGGGGCTTATTTTTGGGCGCGTCTGTGCCCGCAGCTTATTACACGGAGGCCGCTCTCAAAGTCTCGACCCATTCCGAGTCCGGCAGACGAAGTGGGCCAGCCCTCCCCCCAAGGCTATAGCCCACCCGTTTTTTGGGCATTTTTGCGGCGGACGAACTTGGGGACGGGACCTTCGGGGGCTTATTTTTGGGTGCGGCTGTGCCCGTGGCCTATTTTTGGCACACGGAGGCCGCTCGCAAAGTCTCGCCCCATTCCGAGTCCGGCGGACGAAGTGGGCCAGCCCCTCCCCCCAAGGCTATAGCCCACCCGTTTTTTGGGCATTTTTGCGGCGGACGAACTTGGGGACGGGACCTTCGGGGGCTTATTTTTGGGCACGGCTGTGCCGCGGCTTATTTTTGGCACACGGAGGCCGCTCGCAAAGTTTCGCCCCATTCCGAGTCCGGCGGACGAAGTGGGCCAGCCCCTCCCCCCAAGGCTATAGCCCACCCGTTTTTTGGGCATTTTTGCGGCGGACGAACTTGGGGACGGGACCTTCGGGGGCTTATTTTTGGCCGCGGCTGTGCCCGCGGTCTATTTTTGGCACACGGAGGGGGTTCGCAAAGTCTCGCCCCATTCCGAGTCCGGCGGACGAAGTTGCCCGCCCCTCCCCCTAAGGCTATAGCCCACCCGTTTTTTGGGAATTTTTGCGGCGGACGAACTTGGGGACGGGACCTTCGGGGGCTTATTTTTGGGCGCGGCTTTGCCCGCGGCCTATTTTTGGCACACGGAGGGTGCTCGAAAAGTCTCGCCCCATTCCGAGTCCGGCGGACGAAGTTGGCCAGCCCCTCCCCCCAAGGCTATAGCCCACCCGTTTTTTGGGCATTTTTGCGGCGGACGAACTTGGGGACGGGACCTTCGGGGGCTTATTTTTGGGCGCGGCTGTGCCCGCGGCTTATTTTTGGCACACGGAGGCCGCTCTCAAAGTTTCGCCCCATTCCGAGTCCGGCAGACGAAGTGGGCCAGCCCCTCCCCCCAAGGCTATAGCCCACCCGTTTTTTGGGCATTTTTGCGGCGGACGAACTTGGGGACGGGACCTTCGGGGGCTTATTTTTGGGCGCGGCTGTGGCCGCGGCCTATTTTTGGCACACGGAGGGGGCTCGCAAAGTCTCGCCCCATTCCGAGTCCGGCGGACGAAGTTGGCCCGCCCCTCCCCCTAAGGCTATAGCCCACCCGTTTTTTGGGAATTTTTGCGGCGGACGAACGTGGGGACGGGACCTTCGGGGGCTTATTTTTGGGCGCGGCTTTGGCCGCGGCCTATTTTTGGCACACGGAGGGTGCTCGAAAAGTCTCACCCCATTCCGAGTCCGGCGGTCGAAGTTGGCCAGCCCCTCCCCCCAAGGCTATAGCCCACCCGTTTTTTGGGCATTTTTGCGGCGGACGAACTTGGGGACGGGGCCTTCGGGGGCTTATTTTTGGGCGCGGCTGTGCCCGCAGCTTATTTTTGGCACACGGAGGCCGCTCTCAAAGTTTCGCCCCATTCCGAGTCCGGCAGACGAAGTGGGCCAGCCCCTCCCCCCAAGGCTATAGCCCACCCGTTTTTTGGGCATTTTTGCGGCGGACGAACTTGGGGACGGGACCTTCGGGAGCTTATTTTTGGGTGCGGCTGTGCCCGTGGCTTATTTTTGGCACACGGAGGCCGCTCGCAAAGTTTCGCCCCATTCCGAGTACGGCGGACGAAGTGGGCCAGCCCCTCCCCCCAAGGCTATAGCCCACCCGTTTTTTGGGCATTTTTGCGGCGGACGAACTTGGGGACGGGACCTTCAGGGGCTTATTTTTGGGCGCGGCTCTGCCCGTGGCCTATTTTTTGCACACGGAGGGCGCTTGAAAAGCCTCGCCCCATTCCGAGTCCGGCGGAAGAAGTTGGCCAGCCCCTCCCTCCAAGGCTATAGCCCACCCGTTTTTTGGGCATTTTTGCGGCGGATGAACTTGGGGACGGGACCTTCGGGGGCTTATTTTTGGGCGCGGCTGTGCCCACGGCCTATTTTTGGCACACGGAGTGGGCTCGCAAAGTTTCGCCCCATTCCGAGTCCGGCGGACGAAGTGGGCCAGCCCCTCCCCCCAAGGCTATAGCCCACCCGTTTTTTGGGAATTTTTGCGGCGGATGAACTTGGGGACGGGACCTTCGGGGGCATATTTTTGGGCGCGGCTTTGTCCGCAGCCTATTTTTGGCACACGGAGGGTGCTCGAAAAGTCTCGCCCCATTCTGAGTCCGGCGGACGAAGTTGGCCAGCCCCTCCCCCCAAGGCTATAGCCCACCCGTTTTTTGGGCATTTTTGCGGCGGACGAACTTGGGGACGGGACCTTCGGGGGCTTATTTTTGGGCGCGGCTGTGCCCGCGGCTTATTTTTGCCACACGGAGGCCGCTCCCAAAGTTTCGCCCCATTCCGAGTCCGGCAGACGAAGTGGGCCAGCCCCTCCCCCCAAGGCTATAGCCCACCCGTTTTTTGGGCATTTTTGCGGCGGACGAACTTGGGGACGGGACCTTCGGGGGCTTCTTTTTGGGTGCAGCTGTGCCCACGGCCTATTTTTGGCACACGGAGGGGGCTCGCAAAGTTTCGCCCCATTCCGAGTCCGGTGGACGAAGTGGGCCAGCCCCTCCCCCCAAGGCTATAGCCCACCCGTTTTTTGGGCATTTTTGCGGCGGACGAACTTGGGGACGAGACCTTCGGGGACTTAATTTTGGGCGCGGCTGTGCCCGCTGCCTATTTTTGGCACACGGAGGGTGCTCGAAAAAGGCTCGCCCCATTCCGAGTCCGGCGGAAGAAGTTGGCTAGTCCCTCCAACCAAGGCTATAGCCCACCCGTTTTTTGGGAATTTTTGCAGCGGATGAACTTGGGGACGGGACCTTCGGGGGCTTATTTTTGGGCGCGGCTTTGCCCGCGGCTTATTTTTGGCACACGGAGGCCGCTCGCAAAGTTTCGCCCCATTCCGAGTCCGGCGGACGAAGTGGGCCAGCCCCTCCCCCCAATGCTATAGCCCACCCGTTTTTTGGGCATTTTTGCGGCGGACGAACTTGGGGACGGGACCTTCGGGGGCTTATTTTTGGGCACGGCTGTGCATTTATGGCACACGGAGGCCGCTCGCAAAGTTTCGCCCCATTCCGAGTACGGCGGACGAAGTGGGCCAGCCCCTCCCCCCAAGGCTATAGCCCACCCATTTTTTGGGCATTTTTGCGGCGGACGAACTTGGGGACGGGACCTTCGGGGGCTTATTTTTGGGCGCGGCTGTGCCGCGGCTTATTTTTGGCACACGAAGGCCGCTCGCAAAGTTTCGCCCAATTCCGAGTCCGGCGGACGAAGTGGGCCAGCCCCTCCCCCCAAGGTTATAGCCCACCCGTTTTTTGGGCATTTTTGCGGCGGACGAACTTGGGGACGGGACCTTCGGGGGCTTATTTTTGGCCGCGGCTGTGCCCGCGGCCTATTTTTGGCACACGGAGGGCGCTCGCAAAGTCTCGCCCCATTCCGAGTCCGGCGGACGTAGTGGGCCAGCCCCTCCCCCCAAGGCTATAGCCCACCCGTTTTTTGGGCATTTTTGCGGCGGACGAACTTGGGGACGGGACCTTCGGGGGCTTATTTTTGGGCGCGGCTGTGCCCGCGGCTTATTTTTGGCACACGGAGGCCGTTCGCAAGGTGTCGCCCCATTCCGAGTCCGGCGGCCGTAGTGGGCCAGCCCCTCCCCCCAAGGCTATAGCCCACCCGGTTTGTGGGCATTTTTGCGGCGGACGAACTTGGGGACGGGACCTTCGGGGCTGATTTTTGGCTGTGCCCGCAGCTTATTTTTGGCAAAGTTTCGCCCCATTCCGAGTCCGGCAGACGTAGTGGGCCAGCCCCTCCCCCCAAGGCTATAGCCCACCCGTTTTTTGGGCATTTTTGCGGCGGACGAACTTGGGGACGGGACCTTCGGGGGCTTATTTTTGGGCACGGCTGTGCCGCGGCTTATTTTTGGCACACGGAGGCCGCTCGCAAAGTTTCGCCCCATTCCGAGTCCGGTGGACGAAGTGGGCCAGCCCCTCCCCCCAAGGCTATAGCCCACCCGTTTTTTGTGCATTTTTGCGGCGGACGAACTTGGGGACGAGACCTTCGGGGACTTAATTTTGGGCGCGGCTGTGCCCGCTGCCTATTTTTGGCACACGGAGGGTGCTCGAAAAAGGCTCGCCCCATTCCGAGTCCGGCGGAAGAAGTTGGCTAGTCCCTCCAACCAAGGCTATAGCCCACCCGTTTTTTGGGAATTTTTGCAGCGGATGAACTTGGGGACGGGACCTTCGGGGGCTTATTTTTGGGCGCGGCTTTGCCCGCGGCTTATTTTTGGCACACGGAGGCCGCTCGCAAAGTTTCGCCCCATTCCGAGTCCGGCGGACGAAGTGGGCCAGCCCCTCCCCCCAATGCTATAGCCCACCCGTTTTTTGGGCATTTTTGCGGCGGACGAACTTGGGGACGGGACCTTCGGGGCTTATTTTTGGGAGCGGCTGTGCCCGTAGCCTATTTTTGGCACACGGAGGGGGCTCGTAAAGTTTCACCCCATTCCGAGTCCGGCGGACGAAGTGGGCCAGCCCCTCCCCCCAAGGCTATAGCCCACCCGTTTTTTGGGCATTTTTGCGGCGGACGAACTTGGGGACGGGAACTTCGGGGGCTTATTTTTGGGCGCGGCCGTGCCCGCGGCCTATTTTTGGCACACGGAGAGCGCTCGCAAAGGCTCGCCCCATTCCGAGTCCGGCGGACGAAGTGGGCCAGCCCCTCCCCCCAAGGCTATAGCCCACCTGTTTTTTGGGCATTTTTGCGGCGGACGAACTTGGGGATGGGACCTTCGGGGGCTTATTTTTGGGCGTGGCTGTGCCCGCGGCCTATTTTTGGCACACGGAGGGGGCTCGCAAAGTCTCGCCCTATTCCGAGTCTGGCGGACGAAGTTTGCCAGCCCCTTCCCCCAAGGATATAGCCCACCCGTTTTTTGGGCATTTTTGCGGCGGACGAACTTGGGGACGGGATCTTCGGGGGCTTATTTTTGGGCGCGGCTGTGCCCGTGGCCTAGTTTTGGCACACGGAGGGTGATCGCAAAGTCTCGCCCCATTCCGAGTCCGGCGGACGAAGTTGGCCAGCCCCTCCCCCCAAGGCTATAGCCCACCTTTTTTTTGGGCATTTTTGCGGCAGACGAACTTGGGGACGGGAGCTTCGGTGGCTTATTTTTGGGCGCAGCTGTGCCCGCGGCCTATTTTTTACACACGGAGGGTGCTCGCAAAGTCTCGCCCCATTCCGAGTCCGGCGGACGAAGTTGGCCAGCCCCTCCCCCCAAGGCTATAGCCCACCCGTTTTTTGGGCATTTTTGCGGTGGACGAACTTGGGGACGGTACCTTCGGGGGCTTATTTTTGGGCGCGGCTTTGCCCGCAGCCTAGTTTTGGCACACGGAGGGTGATCGCTAAGTCTCACCCCATTCCGAGTCCGGCGGACGAAGTTGGCCAGCCCCTCCCCCCAAGGCTATAGCCCACCTTTTTTTTGGGCATTTTTGCGGCAGACGAACTTGGGGACGGGAACTTCGGGGGCTTATTTTTGGGTGCAGCTGTGCCCGCGGCCTATTTTTGGCACACGGAGGGTGCTCGCAAAGTCTCGCCCCATTCCGAGTCCGGCGGACGAAGTTGGCCAGCCCCTCCCCCCAAGGCTATAGCCCACCCGTTTTTTGGGCATTTTTGCGGTGGACGAACTTGGGGACGGGACCTTCGGGGGCTTATTTTTGGGCGCGGCTGTGCCCGCGGCCTAGTTTTGGCACACGGAGGGTGATCGCTAAGTCTCACCCCAATCCGAGTCCGGCGGACGAAGTTGGCCAGCCCCTCCCCCCAAGGCTATAGCCCACCCGTTTTTTGGGCATTTTTGCGGCGGACGAACTCGGGGACGGGACCTTCGGGGAGTTATTTTTGGGCGCGGCCGTGCCCGCAGCCTATTTTTGGCACACGGAGGGCGTTCGCAAAGGCTCGCCCCATTCCGAGTCCAGCGGACGAAGTTGGCCAGCCCCTCCAACCAAGGCTATAGCCCACCCGTTTTTTGGGCATTTTTGCGGCGGACGAACTTGGGGACGGGACCTTCGGGGGCATATTTTTGGGCGCGGCTGTGACCGCAGCTTATTTTTGGCATACGGAGGCCGCTCGCAAAGTTTTGCCCCATTCCGAGTACGGCGGACGAAGTGGGCCAGCCCCTCCCCCCAAGGCTATAGCCCACCCGTTTTTTGGGCATTTTTGCGGCGGACGAACTTGGGGACGGGACCTTCGGGGGCTTATTTTTGGGCGCGGCTGTGCCCGCGGCTTATTTTTGGCACACGGAGGCCGCTCGCAAAGTTTCGCCCCATTCCGAGTCCGGCGGACGAAGTGGGCCAGCCCCTCCCCCCAAGGCTATAGCCCACCCGTTTTTTGGGCATTTTTGCGGCGGACGAACTTGGGGACGGGACCTTCGGGGGCTGATTTTTGGGCGCGGCTGTGCCCGTGGCCTATTTTTGGCAAACGGAGGGCGCTCACAAAGTCTCGCCCCATTCCGAGTCCGGCGGACGAAGTGGGCCAGCCCCTCCCCCCAAGGCTATAGCCCACCCGTTTTTTGGGCATTTTTGCGGCGGACGAACTTGGGGACGGGACCTTCGGGGGCTTATTTTTGGGCGCGGCTATGCCCGTGGCCTATTTTTGGCACACGGAGGGCGTTCGCAAAGTCTCGCCCCATTCCGAGTCCGGCGGACGAAGTTGGCCAGCCCCTCCCCCCAAGGCTATAGCCGACCCGTTTTTTGGGCATTTTTGCGGCGGACGAACTTGGGGACGGGACCTTCGGGGGCTTATTTTTGGGCGCGGCTTTGCCCGCGGCCTATTTATGGCACACGGAGGGCGCTCGAAAAGTCTCGCCCCATTCCGAGTCCGGCGGACGAAGTTGGCCAGCCCCTCCCCCCAAGGCTATAGCCCACCCGTTTTTTGGGCATTTTTGCGGCGGACGAACTTGGGGACGGGACCTTCGGGGGCTTATTTTTGGGCACGGCTGTGCCCGCGGCCTATTTTTGGCACACGGAGGGCGATCGCAAAGTCTCGCCCCATTCCGAGTCCGGCGGACGAAGTTTGCCAGCCCCTTCCCCCAAGGATATAGCCCACCCGTTTTTTGGGCATTGTTGCGGCGGACGAACTTGGGGACGGGACCTTCGGGTGCTTATTTTTGGGTGCGACTTTGGCCGCGGCCTATTTTTGGCAAACGGAGGGCGATCGCAAAGTCTCGTCCCATTCCGAGTCCGGCGGACGAAGTCGGCCAGCCCCTCCCCCCAAGGCTATAGCCCACCCGTTTTTTGGGCATTTTTGCGGCGGACGAACTTGGGGACGGGACCTTTGGGGGCTTATTTTTGGGCGCGGCTTTGCCCGCGGCGTATTTTTGGCACACGGAGGGCGATCGCAAAGTCTCGCCCCATTCCGAGTCCGGCGGACGAAGTTGGCCAGCCCCTCCCCCAAAGGCTATAGCCCACCTTTTTTTTGGGCATTTTTGCGGCGGACGAACTTGGGGTCGGGACCTTCGGGGGCTTATTTTTGGGTGCGGCTTTGGCCACGGCCTATTTTTGGCACACGGAGGGCGATCGCAAAGTCTCGCCCCATTCCGAGTCCGGCGGACGAAGTTTTCCAGCCCCTTCCCCCAAGGATATAGCCCACCCGTTTTTTGGGCATTTTTGCGGCGGACGAACTTGGGGACGGGACCTTCGGGGGCTTATTTTTTGGCGCGGCTGTGCCCGTGGCCTATTTTTGGCAAACGGAGGGTGATCGCAAAGTCTCGCCCCATTCCGAGTCCGGCGGATTTGTTGGCCAGCCCTCCCCAAGGATATAGCCCACCCGTTTTTTGGGCATTTTTGCGGCGGACGAACTTGGGGACGGGACCTTCGGGGGCTTATTTTTGGGCGCGGCTTTGCCCGCGGCCTATTTTTGGCACACGGCGGGCGCTCGAAAATTCTCGCCCCATTCCGAGTCCGGCGGACGAAGTTGGCCAGCCCCTCCCCCCAAGGATATAGCCAACCCATTTTTGGGAATTTTTTGGGGCGACGGACCTTCGGGGGCTTATTATTGGGCGCGGCCATGCTCGTGGCCTATTTTTGGCACACGGAGGGCGCTCGCAAAGTCTCGCCTCATTCCGAGTCCGGCGGACGAAGTTGGCCAGCCCCTCCCCCCATGGATATAGCCCACCCGTTTTTTGGGCATTTTTGCGGCGGACGAACTTGGGGATGGGACCTTCGGGGGCTGATTTTTGGGTGCGGCTGTGCCCGTGGCCTATTTTTTGCACACGGAGGGCGTTCGCATAGTCTCGCCCCATTCCGAGTCCGGCGGACGAAGTTGGCCAGCTCCTCCCACCAAGGCTATAGCCCACCCGTTTTTTGGGCATTTTTGCGGCGGACGAACTTGGGGACGGGACCTTCGGGGGGTTATTTTTGGGCGCGGCTGTGCCCGCGACCTGTTTTTGGCACACAGAGGGCGCTCGCACAGTCTCGCCGGATTCCGAGTCCGGCGGACGAAGTGGGCCCGCCCCTCCCCCCAAGGCTATAGCCCACCCGTTTTTTGGGCATTTTTGCGGCGGACGAACTTGGGGATGGGACCTTCGGGGGCTTATTTTTGGGCGTGGCTGTGCCCGCGGCCTATTTTTGGCACACGGAGGGGGCTCGCAAAGTCTCGCCCTATTCCGAGTCCGGCGGACGAAGTTTGCCAGCCCCACCCCCCAAGGCTATAGCCCACCCGTTTTTGAGGCCTTTTTCCGCTCGACGAACTTGGCGCCCCGGCCTTCGAGCGGTTAATTTTGGGCACGTCTGTGCCCGCGGCCTATTTTTGGCACACGGAGGCCGCTCGTAAAGTCTCGCGCCATTCCGAGTCCGGCGAACGAAGTTGGCCAGCCCCTCCCCCCAAGGCTATAGCCCACCTTTTTTTAGGGCATTTTTGCGGCAGACGAACTTGGGGACGGGACCTTCGGGGGCTTATTTTTGGGCGCAGCTGTGCCCGCGGCCTATTTTTGGCACACGGAGGGTGCTCGCAAAGTCTCGCCCCATTCCGAGTCCGGCGGACGAAGTTGGCCAGCCCCTCCCCCCAAGGCTATAGCCCACCCGTTTTTTGGGCATTTTTGCGGTGGACGAACTTGGGGACGGTACCTTCGGGGGCTTATTTTTGGGCGCGGCTTTGCCCGCGGCCTAGTTTTGGCATACGGAGGGTGATCGCTAAGTCTCACCCCATTCCGAGTCCGGCGGACGAAGTTGGCCAGCCCCTCCCCCCAAGGCTATAGCCCACCTTTTTTTTGGGCATTTTTGCTGCAGACGAACTTGGGACGGGAACTGGGGCTTATTTTTGGGCGCAGCTGTGCCTGCGGCCTATTTTTGGCACACGGAGGTTGCTCGCAAAGTCACGCCCCATTCCGAGTCCGGACGAGTTGGCCAGCCCTCCCCCAAGGCTATCGCCCACCCGTTTTTTGGGCATTTTTGCGGTGGACGAACTTGGGGACGGGACCTTCGGGGGCTTATTTTTGGGCGCGGCTGTGCCCGCGGCCTAGTTTTGGCACACGGAGGGTGATCGCTAAGTCTCACCCCAATCCGAGTCCGGCGGACGAAGTTGGCCAGCCCCTCCCCCCAAGGCTATAGCCCACCCGTTTTTTGGGCATTTTTGCGGCGGACGAACTCGGGGACGGGACCTTCGGGGAGTTATTTTTGGGCGCGGCCGTGCCCGCGGCCTATTTTTGGCACATGGAGGGCGCTCGCAAAGGCTCGCCCCATTCCGAGTCCAGCGGACGAAGTTGGCCAGCCCCTCCAACCAAGGCTATAGCCCACCCGTTTTTTGGGCATTTTTGCGGCGGACGAATTTGGGGACGGGACCTTCGGGGGCTTATTTTTGGGCGCGGCTGTGCCCGCAGCTTATTTTTGGCATACGGAGGCCGCTCGCAAAGTTTTGCCCCATTCCGAGTACGGCGGACGAGGTGGGCCAGCCCCTCCCCCCAAGGCTATACCCACCCGTTTTTTGGGCATTTTTGCGGCGGACGAACTTGGGGACGGGACCTTCGGGGGCTTAGTTTTGGGCGCGGCTGTGCCCGCGGCTTATTTTTGGCACACGGAGGCCGCTCGCAAAGTTTCGCCCCATTCCGAGTCCGGTGGACGAAGTGGGCCAGCCCCTCCCCCCAAGGCTATAGCCCACCCGTTTTTTGGGCATTTTTGCGGCGGACGAACTTGGGGACGGGACCTTCGGGGGCTGATTTTTGGGTGCGGCTGTGCCCGTGGCCTATTTTTGGCAAACGGAGGGCGATCACCAAGTCTCGCCCCATTCCGAGTCCGGCGGACGAAGTGGGCCAGCCCTTCCCCCCAAGGCTATAGCCCACCCGTTTTTTGGGCATTTTTGCGGCGGACGAACTTGGGGACGGGACCTTCGGGGGCTTATTTTTGGGCGCGGCTGTGCCCGTGGCCTATTTTTGGCAAACGGAGGGCGATCAGAAAGTCTCGCCCCATTCCGAGTCCGGCGGACGAAGTTGGCCAGCCCCTCCCCCCAAGGCTATAGCCGACCCGTTTTTTGGGCATTTTTGCGGCGGACGAACTTGGGGACGGGACCTTCGGGGGCTTATTTTTGGGCGCGGCTTTGCCCGCGGCCTATTTATGGCACACGGAGGGCGCTCGAAAAGTCTCGCCCCATTCCGAGTCCGGCGGACGAAGTTGGCCAGCCCCTCCCCCCAAGGCTATAGCCCACCCGTTTTTTGGGCATTTTTGCGGCGGACGAACTTGGGGACGGGACCTTCGGGGGCTTATTTTTGGGCACGGCTGTGCCCGCGGCCTATTTTTGGCACACGGAGGGCGATCGCAAAGTCTCGCCCCATTCCGAGTCCGGCGGACGAAGTTTGCCAGCCCCTTCCCCCAAGGATATAGCCCACCCGTTTTTTGGGCATTGTTGCGGCGGACGAACTTGGGGACGGGACCTTCGGGTGCTTATTTTTGGGTGCGACTTTGGCCGCGGCCTATTTTTGGCAAACGGAGGGCGATCGCAAAGTCTCGACCCATACCTAGTCCGGGCGGATTTGTCGCCAGCCCTCCCCCAAGGCTATAGCCCACCCGTTTTTTGGGCATTTTTGCGGCGGACGAACTTGGGGACGGGACTTTGGGGGCTTATTTTTGGGCGCGGCTTTGCCCGCGGTGTATTTTTGGCACACGGAGGGCGATCGCAAAGTCTCGCCCCATTCCGAGTCCGGCGGACGAAGTTGGCCAGCCCTTCCCCCAAAGGCTATAGCCCACCTTTTTTTTGGGCATTTTTGCGGCGGACGAACTTGGGGACGGGACCTTCGGGGGCTTATTTTTGGGTGCGGCTTTGGCCACGGCCTATTTTTGGCACACGGAGGGCGCTCGCAAAGTCTCGCCCCATTCCGAGTCCGGCGGACGAAGTTTTCCAGCCCCTTCCCCCAAGGATATAGCCCACCCGTTTTTTGGGCATTTTTGCGGCGGACGAACTTGGGGACGGGACCTTCGGGGGCTTATTTTTTGGCGCGGCTGTGCCCGTGGCCTATTTTTGGCAAACGGAGGGTGATCGCAAAGTCTCGCCCCATTCCGAGTCCGGCGGACGAAGTTGGCCAGCCCCTCCCCCCAAGGCTATAGCCCACCCGTTTTTTGGGCATTTTTGCGGCGGACGAACTTGGGGACGGGACCTTCGGGGGCTTATTTTTGGGCGCGGCTTTGCCCGCGGCCTATTTTTGGCACACGGAGGGCGCTTGAAAAGTCTCGCCCCATTCCGAGTCCGGCGGACGAAGTTGGCCAGCCCCTCCCCCCAAGGCTATAGCCCACCCATTTTTTGGGAATTTTTGCGGCGGACGAACTTGGGGACGGGACCTTCGGGGGCTTATTATTGGGCGCGGCCATGCTCGTGGCCTATTTTTGGCACACGGAGGGCGCTCGAAAAGTCTCGCCTCATTCCGAGTCCGGCGGACGAAGTTGGCCAGCCCCTCCCCCCATGGATATAGCCCACCCGTTTTTTGAGCATTTTTGCGGCGGACGAACTTGGGGATGGGACCTTCGGGGGCTGATTTTTGGGTGCGGCTGTGCCCGTGGCCTATTTTTTGCACACGGAGAGCGTTCGCATAGTCTCGCCCCATTCCGAGTCCGGCGGACGAAGTTGGCCAGCTCCTCCCACCAAGGCTATAGCCCACCCGTTTTTTGGGCATTTTTGCGGCGGACGAACTTGGGGACGGGACCTTCGGGGGCTTATTTTTGGGCGCGGCTGTGCCCGCGACCTGTTTTTGGCACACAGAGGGCGCTCGCACAGTCTCACCGGATTCCGAGTCCGGCGGACGAAGTGGGCCCGCCCCTCCCCCCAAGGCTATAGCCCACCCGTTTTTTGGGCATTTTTGCGGCGGATGAACTTGGGGACGGGACCTTCGGGGGCTTATTTTTGGGGGCGCCGCTGTTCCCGTGGTCTATTTTTGGCACACGGAGGATGCTCGTAAATTCTCGCCCCATTCCGAGTCCGGCGGACGAACTGGGCCAGCCCCTCCCCCCAAGGCTATAGCCCACCCGTTTTTTGGGCATTTTTGCGGCGGACGAACTTGGGGACGGGACCTTCGGTGGCTTATTTTTGGGCGCGACTTTACCCGTGGCCTATTTTTGGAACACGGAGGGTGCTCGCAAAGTCTCGCCCCAATCCGAGTCCGGCGGACGAACTTAGACAGCTCCTCCCCCCAAGGCTATAGCCCACCCGTTTTTTGGGCATTTTTGCGGCGGACGAACTTGGGGATGGGACCTTCGGGCACTTATTTTTGGGCAAGGCTGCGGTCACGGACTATTTTTGGCACACGGAGGGCGCTCGCAAAGTCTCGCCCCAGTACGAGTCCGGCGGACGAACTTGGCCAGCCCCTCCCCCCAAGGCTATAGCCCACCCGTTTTTTGGGCATTTTTGCGGCGGACGAACTTGGGGACGGGACCTTCGAGCGCTTATTATTGGGCGCAGCTGTGCCCGCGGCCTCTTTTTCGCACACGGAGGGCGCTCGCTAAGCCTCGCTCCATTCCGAGTCCGGCGGACGAACTTGGCCAGCCCCTCCCCCCAAGGCTATAGCCCACCCGTTTTTTGGGCATTTTTGTGGCGGACGAACTTGGGGACGGGACCTTCCGGTGCTTACCCGCGGCCTATTTTTTGCACACGGAGGGCGCTCGCAAAGTCTCGCCCCATTCCGAGTCCGGCAGACGAACTTGGCCAGCCCCTCCCCCCAAGGCTATAGCCCACCCGTTTTTTGTGCATTTTTGCGGCGGACGAACTTGGGGACCAGACCTTTGGGCCCTTATTTTTGGGCGCGGCTGTGCCCATGGCCTATTTTTGGCGCAAGGAGGGTGCTCGCCAAGTCACGCCCCATTCCAAGTCCGGCGGACGAACTTGGCCAGCCCCTCCCCCCAAGGCTATAGCCCACCCGTTTTTTGGGCATTTTTGCGGCGGACGAACTTGGGGACGGGACCTTCGGGGGCTTATTTTTGGGGGCAAGGCTGTTCCCGCGGTCTATTTTTGGCACACGGAGGGTGCTCGTAAAGTCTCGCCCCATTCCGAGTCCGGCGGACGAAGTGGGCCAGCCCCTCCCCCCAAAGCTATAGCCCACCCGTTTTTTGCACATTTTTGCGGCGGACGAACTTGGGGACGGGACCTTCGGTGGCTTATTTTTAGGAGCGGCTGTGCCCACGGCCTATTTTTGGCACACAGAGGCCGCTCGCAAAGTCTTGCCCCATTCAGAGTCCGGCGGACGAAGTCGGCCAGCCCCTCCCCCAAGGCTATAGCCCACCCGTTTTTTGGTCATTTTTGCGGCGGATGAACTTGGGGATGGGACTTTCGGGGGCTTATTTTTGGGCGCGGCTGTGCCTGCAGCCTATTTTTTGCACACGGAGGCCACTCGCAAAGTCTCGCCCTATTCCGAGTCCGGCGGACGAAGTTGGCCAGGCCCTCCCCCCAAGGCTATAGCCCACCCGTTTTTTGGACATTTTTGCGGCGGACGAACTTCGGGACGGGACCTTCGAGGGCTTATTTTTGGGAGCGGCCGTGCCCGCGGACTATTTTTTACACACGAAGGGTGCTCGCAAAGTCTCACCCCATTCCGAGTCCGGCGGATGAAGTCGGCCAGCCCCTCCCCCCAAGCCTATAGCCCACCTGTTTTTTGGGCATTTTTGCAGCGGACGAACTTGGACACGGGACCTTCGGGCGTTATTTTTGGGCGCGGCTGTGCCAGCGGCCTATTTCTGGCACACGGAGGGTGCTCGTAAAGTCTCACCCCATTCCGAGTCCGGCAGACGAAGTTGGCCAGCTCCTCCCCCCAAGGCTATAGCCCACCCATTTTTTGGGCATTTTTGCGGCGGGCGAACTTTGGGACGGGACCTTCGGGGGCTTATTTTTGGGCGCGGCTGTGCCCGCGGCCTATTTTTGGCACACGGAGGGTGCTCATAAAGTCTCGCCCCACTCCGAGTCCGGCGGACGAAGTTGGCCAGCCCCTCCCCCCAAGGCTATAGCCCACCCGTTTTTTGGGCATTTTTGCGGCGGCCGAACTTTGGGACGGGACCTTCGGGGGCTTATTTTTGGGCGCGGCTGTGCCCGCGGCCTATTTTTGGCACACAGAGGCCGCTCACAAAGTCTCGACCCATTCCGAGTCCGGCGGACGAAGTCGGCCAGCCCCTCCCCCCAAGGCTATAGCCCACCCGTTTTTTGGGCATTTTTGCAGCGGACGAACTTGGGGACGGGACCTTCGGGGGCTTAATTTTGGGCGCGGCTGTGCCCGCGGCCTATGTTTGGCACACGGAGGCCACTCGCAAAGTCTCACCCCATTCCGAGCCCGGCGGACGAAGTTGGCCAGCCCCTCCCCCCAAGGCTACAGCCCAACGTTTTTTGGGAATTTTTGCGGCGGACGAACTTGGGGACGGGACCTTCGGGGGCTTATTTTCTGGCGCGGCTGTGCCCACGGCCTATTTTTGGCACACGGAGGGCGCTCGCAAAGTCTCGCCCCATTCCGAGTCTGGCGGACGAAGTTGGCCAGCCCCTCCCCCCAAGGCTATAGCCCACCCGTGTTTTGGGCATTTTTGCGGCGGACGAACTTGGGGAAGGGACCTTTGGTTGCTTATTTTTGGGTGCGGCTGTGCCCACGGCCTATTTTTGGCACACGGAGGCCGCTCGCAATGTCTCGCCCCATTCCGAGTCCGGCGGACGAAGGTGGCCAGCTCCTCCCCCCAAGGCTATAGCCCACCCATTTTTTGGGCATTTTTGCGGCGGATGAACTTGGGGACGGGACCTTCGGGGGCTTATTATTGGGTGCGACTGTGCCCACGGCCTATTTTTGGCACACGGAGGGCGCTCGCAAAGTCTCGCCCCATTCCGAGTCCGACTGACGAAGTAGGCCAGCCCCTCCCCCCAAGGCTATAGCCCACCCGTTTTTTGGGCATTTTTGCGGGGGCCGAACTTTGGGACGGGACCTTCGGGGGCTTATTTTTGGGCGCGGCTGTGTCCGCGGCCTATGTTTGGCACACGGAGGCCACTCACAAAGTCTCGCCCCATTCCGAGTCCGGCGGACGAAGTTGGCCAGCCCCTCCCCCCAAGGCTATAGCCCACCCGTTTTTTGGGCATTTTTGCGGCGGACGAACTTGGGGACGGGACCTTCGGGGGCTTATTTTTGGGCGCGGCTGTGCCCGCGGCCTATTTTTGGAACACGGAGGGCGCTCGCAAAGTCTCGCCCCATTCCGAGTCCGGCGGACGAAGTTGGCCAGCCCCTCCCCCCAAGGCTATAGCCCACCCGTTTTTTGGGCATTTTTGCGGCGGACGAACTTGGGGACGGGACCTTCGGGGGCTTATTTTTGGGCGCGGCTGTGCCCGCCGCCTATTTTTGGCACACGGAGGGCGCTCATAAAGTCTCGCCCCATTCCGAGTCCGGCGGACGAAGTTGGCCAGCCCCTCCCCCCAAGGCTATAGCCCACCCGTTTTTTGGGCATTTTTGCGGCGGACGAACTTGGGGAAGGGAACTTCGTGGGCTTATTTTTGGGCGCGGCTGTGTCCGCCGCCTATTTTTGGCACACGGAGGGCGCTCATAAAGTCTCGCCCCATTCCGAGTCCGACGGACGAAGTAGGCCAGCCCCTCCCCCCAAGGCTATAGCCCACCCATTTTTTGGGCATTTTTGCGTTCGACGAACTTGGGGACGGCACCTTCGGGGGCCTATTTTTGGGCGCGGCTGTGCCTGTGGCCTATTTTTGGCACACTGAGGGTGCTTGCAAAGTCTCGCCCCATTCCGAGTCCGGCGGACAAAGTTGGCCAGCCCCTCCCCCCAAGGCTATAGCCCACCCGTTTTTTGGGCCTTTTTGCGGCGGGCGAACTTGGGGACGGGACCTTCGGGGGGTAATTTTTGTGCGCGGCTGTGCCCGCGGCCTATTTTTGGCACACGGAGGGCGCTCATAAAGTCTCGCCCCATTCCGAGTCCGGCAGACGAAGTTGGCCAGCCCCTCCCCCCAAGGCTATAGCCCACCCGTTTTTTGGGCATTTTTGCGGCGGACGAACTTGGGGATGGGACCTTCGGGGGGTAATTTTGGGGCGTGGCTATACCCGCGGCCTATTTTTAGCACACGGAGGGTGCTCGCCAAGTCTCGTCCCATTCCGAGTCCGGCGGACGAAGTTGGCCAGCCCCTCCCCCCAAGGCTATAGCCCACCTGTTTTTTGGGCATTTTTGCGGCGGACGAACTTGGGGACGGGACCTTCGGGGGCTTATTTTTGGGCGCGGCTGTGCCCGCAGCCTATTTTTGGCACACGGAGGCCGCTCGCAAAGTCTCGCCCCATTCCGAGTACGGCGGACGAAGTTGGCCAGCCTCTCGCCCCAAGGCTATAGCCCACCCGTTATTTGGGCATTTTTGCGGCGGACGAACTTGGGGACGGGGCCTTCGGGGGCTTATTTTTGGGTGCGTCTGTGCCCGCGGCCTATTTTTGGCACACGGAGAGCGCTCGCAAAGTCTCGCCCCATTCCGAGTCCGACGGACGAAGTAGGCCAGCCCCTCCCCCCAAGGCTATATCCCACCCGTTTTTTGGGCATTTTTGCGTTCTACGAACTTGGGGACGGCACCTTCGGCGCCTATTTTTGGGCGCGGCTGTGCCCGCGGCCTATTTTTGGCACACTGAGTGTGCTCGCAAAGTCTCGCCCCATTCCGAGTCCGGCGGACAAAGTTGGCCAGCCCCTCCCCCCAAGGCTATAGCCCACCCGTTTTTTGGGCATTTTTGCGGCGGGCGAACTTGGGGACGGGACCTTCGGGGGGTAATTTTTGTGCGCGGCTGTGCCCGTGGCCAATTTTTGGCACACGGAGGGCGCTCGTGAAGTCTCGCCCCATTCTGAGTCCGGCGGACGAAGTGGGCCAGCCCCTCCGCCCAAGGCTATAGCCCACCTGTTTTTTGGGCATTTTTGCGGCGGACGAACTTGGGGATGGGACCTTCGGGGGGTAATTTTGGGGCGCCGCTATACCTGCGGCCTATTTTTAGCAAACAGAGGGCGCTCGCAAAGTCTCGTCCCATTCCGAGTCCGGTGGACGAAGTCGGCCACCCCTCCCCCCAAGGCTATAGCCCACCCGTTTTTTGGGCATTTTTGCGGCGGACGAACTTGGGGACGGGACCTTCGGGGGCTTATTTTTGGACGCGGCTGTGCCCGCGGCCTATTTTTGGCACAGGAGGGCGCTCGCAAAGTCTCGCCCCATTCTGAGTCCGGCGGACGAAGTTGGCCAGCCCCTCCCCCCAAGGCCATAGCCCACCCATTTTTTGGGCATTTTTGCGGCGGGCGAACTTGGGGACGGGACCTTCGGGGGCTTATTTCTTGGTCGCGGCTGTGCCCGCAGCCTATTTTTGGCACACGGAGGGCGCTCTTAAAGTCTCGCCCCTTTCCGAGTCCGGCGGACTAAGTTGGCCAGCCCCTCCCCCCAAGGCTATAGCCCACCCGTTTTTTGAGCATTTTTGCGGCGGATGAACTTGGGGACGGGACCTTTGGGGGCTTATTTTTGGGCGTGGCTGTGCCCGCGGCCTATTTTTGGTACACGGAGGGTGCTCGCAAAGTCTTGCCCCATTCCGAGTCCGGCGGACGAAGTTGGCCAGGCCCTCCCCCCAAGGCTATAGCCCACCCGTTTTTTGGGCATTTTTGCGGCCGACGAACTTGGGGACGGGACCTTCGGGGGCTTATTTTTGGGCGCGGCTGTGCCCGCGGCCTATCTTTGGCACACGGAGGGTGCTCGCAAAGTCTCGCCCCATTCCGAGTCCGGCGGACGAAGTTGGCCAGCCCCTCCCCCCAAGGCTATGGCCCACCCATTTTTTGGGCATTTTTGCGGCGGACGAACTTGGGGACGGGACCTCCGGGGGCTTATATTTGGGCGCAGCTGTGCCCGCGGCCTATTTTTACCGCACGGAGGGTGCTCGCAATGTCTCACCCCATTCCGAGTCCGTCGGACGAAGTTGGCCAGCCCCTCCCCCCAAGGCTATAGCCCACCCGTTTTTTGGGCATTTTTGCGGCGGACGAACTTGGGGACGGGACCTTCGGGGGCTTATTTTTGGGCGCGGCGGTGCCCACGGCCTAGTTTTGACACACGGAGGCCGTTCGCAATGTCTTGCCCCATTCCGAGTCCGGCGGACGAAGTCGGCCAGCCCCTCCTCCAAGGCTATAGCCCACCCGTTTTTTGGGCATTTTTGCGGCGGATGAACTTGGGGACGGGACCTTCGGGGGCTTATTTTTGGGCGCGGCTGCGCCTGCAGCCTATTTTTGGCACACGGAGGCCGCTCGCAAAGTCTCGTCCTATTCCGAGTCCGGCGGACGAAGTTGGCCAGGCCCTCCCCCCAAGGCTATAGCCCACCCGTTTTTTGCACATTTTTGCGGCGGACGAACTTGGGGACGGGACCTTCGGGGGCTTATTTTCGGGCGCGGCTTTGGCCGCGGCCTATTTTTGGTACACGGATGGTGCTCGCAAAGTCTCACCCCATTCCGAGTCCGGCGGACGAAGTTGGCCAGCCCCTCCCCCCAAGGCTATGGCCCACCCGTTTTTTGGGCATTTTTGCGGCGGACGAACTTGGGGATGGGACCTTCGGGGACTTATTTTTGGTCACGGCTGTGCCCGCGGCCTAGTTTTGGCACACGGAAGGTGCTCACAAAGTCTCGCCCCTTTCCGAGTCCGGCGGACGAAGTTGGCCAGCCCCTCCCCCCAAGGCTATAGCCCACCCGTTTTTTGGGCATTTTAGCGGCGGACGAACTTGGGGACGGGACCTTCGGGGGCTTATTTTTGGGCGCGGCTGTGCCCACGGCCTATTTTTGGCACACGGAGGGTGCTCGCACAGTCTCGCCCAATTCCGAGTCCGGCGGACGAAGTTGGCCAGCCCCTCCCCCCAAGGCTATAGCCCACCCGTTTTTTGGGCATTTTTGCAGCGGACGAACTTGGGGACGGGACCTTCGGGGGCTTATTTTTGGGAGCGGCTGTGCCCACGGCCTATTTTTGGCACACAGAGGCCGCTCGCAATGTCTTGCCCCATTCCAAGTCCGGCGGACGAAGTCGGCCAGCCCCTCCCCCAAGGCTATAGCCCACCCGTTTTTTGGGCATTTTTGCGGCAGATGAACTTGGGGACGGGACCTTCGGGGTCTTATTTTTGGGCGCGGCTGTGCCTGCAGCCTATTTTTGGCACACAGAGGCCGCTCGCAAAGTCTCGCCCTATTCCGAGTCCGGCGGACGAAGTTGGCCAGGCCCTCCCCCCAAGGCTATAGCCCACCCGTTTTTTGCACATTTTTGCGGCGGACGAACTTGGGGACGGGACCTTCGGGGGCTTATTTTCGGGCGCGGCTTTGGCTGCGGCCTATTTTTGGTACACGGATGGTGCTCGCAAAGTCTCGCCCCATTCCGAGTCCGGCGGACGAAGTTGGCCAGCCCCTCCCCCCAAGGATATAGCCCACCCGTTTTTTGGGCATTGTTGCGGCAGATGAACTTGGGGACGGGACCTTCGGGGGCTTATTTTTGGGCGCGGCTGTGCCTGCAGCCTATTTTTGGCACACAGAAGCCGCTCGCAAAGTCTCGCCCTATTCCGAGTCCGGCGGACGAAGTTGGCCAGGCCCTCCCCCCAAGGCTATAGCCCACCCATTTTTTGCACATTTTTGCGGCGGACGAACTTGGGGACGGGACCTTCGGGGGCTTATTTTCGGGCGCGGCTTTGGCTGCGGCCTATTTTTTGTACACGGATGGTGCTCGCAAAGTCTCGCCCCATTCCGAGTCCGGCGGACGAAGTTGGCCAGCCCCTCCCCCCAAGGCTATGGCCCACCCGTTTTTTGCACATTTTTGCGGCGGACGAACTTGGGGACGGGACCTTCGGGGGCTTATTTTCGGGCGCGGCTTTGGCTGCGGCCTATTTTTGGTACACGGATGGTGCTCGCAAAGTCTCGCCCCATTCCGAGTCCGGCGGACGAAGTTGGCCAGCCCCTCCCCCCAAGGCTATAGCCGACCCGTTTTTTGGGCATTTTTGCGGCGGACGAACTTGGGGACGGGACCTTCGGGGGCTTATTTTTGGGTGCGGCTGTGCCCGCGGCCTATTTTTGGCACACGGAGGGCGATCGCAAAGTCTCGCCCCTTTCCGAGTCCGGCGGACGAAGTTGGCCAGCCCCTTCCCCCAAGGATATAGCCCACCCGTTTTTTGGGCATTGTTGCGGCAGATGAACTTGGGGACGGGACCTTCGGGGGCTTATTTTTGGGCGCGGCTGTGCCTGCAGCCTATTTTTGGCACACAGAAGCCGCTCGCAAAGTCTCGCCCTATTCCGAGTCCGGCGGACGAAGTTGGCCAGGCCCTCCCCCCAAGGCTATAGCCCACCCGTTTTTTGCACATTTTTGCGGCGGACGAACTTGGGGACGGGACCTTCGGGGGCTTATTTTCGGGCGCGGCTTTGGCTGCGGCCTATTTTTGGTACACGGATGGTGCTCGCAAAGTCTCGCCCCATTCCGAGTCCGGCGGACGAAGTTGGCCAGCCCCTCCCCCCAAGGCTATGGCCCACCCGTTTTTTGCACATTTTTGCGGCGGACGAACTTGGGGACGGGACCTTCGGGTGCTTATTTTTGGGTACGACTTTGGCCGCGGCCTATTTTTGGCAAACGGAGGGCGATCGCAAAGTCTCGTCCCATTCCGAGTCCGGCGGACGATGTCGGCCAGCCCCTCCCCCCAAGGCTATAGCCCACCCGTTTTTTGGGCATTTTAGCGGCGGACGAACTTGGGGATGGGACCTTCGGGTTCTTGTTTTTGGGCGCGGCTGTACCCACGGCCTAGTTTTGGGACACATAGGGCGCTCGCAAAGTCTCGGCCCATTACGAGTCCGGCGGACGAAGTTGGCCAGCCCCTCCCCCCAAGGCTATAGCCCACCCATTTTTTGGGCATTTTTGCGGCGGACGAACTTGGGTACGGGACCTTCGGGGGCTTATTTTTTGGCGTGGCTGTGCCCGCGGCCTATTTTTTGCACACAGAGGGCGCTCGCAAAGTCTCGCCCCATTCCGAGTCCGGTGGACGAACTTGGGTACGGTACCTTCGGGGGCTTATTTTTTGACGTGTCTGTGCCCGCGGCCTATTTTTGGCACACGGAAGGCGGTCGCAAAGTCTCGCCCCATTCCGAGTCCGGCGGACGAAGTCGGCCAGCCCCTCCGCCCAAGGCTATAGCCCACCCATTTTTTGGGCAATTTTGCGGCGGACGAACTTGGGGAAGGGACCTTCGGGGGCTTATTTTTGGGCGCGGCTGTGCTCGCGGCCTATTTTTGGCAAACGGAGGGTGCTCGCAAAATCTCGCCCCATTCCGATTCCGGCGGACGAAGTTGCCCAGCCCCTCCCCCCAAGGCAATAGCCCACCCGTTTTTTGGGCATTTTTGCTGCGGACGAACTTGGGTACGGGAAGTTCGGGGGCTTATTTTTTGGCGTGGCTGTGCCCGCGGCCTATTTTTGGCACACGGAGGGTGCTCACAAAGTCTCGCCCCATTCCGATTCCGGCGGACGAAGTTGCCCAGCCCCTCCCCCCAAGGCTATAGCACACCCGTTTTTTGGGCATTTTTGCGGCGGACGAACTTGGGGACGGGACCTTCGGGCACTAATTTTTGGGAGAGGCTGCGGTCACGGCCTACTTTTGGCACACGGAGGGCGCTCGCAAAGTCTCGCCCCATTCCGAGTCCGGCGGACGAACTTGGCCAGCCCCTCCCCCCAAGGCTATAGCCCACCCGTTTTTTGGGCATTTTTGCGGCGGACGAACTTGGGGACGGGACCTTCGGGGGCTTATTTTTGGGCGTGGCTGTACACGCAGCCTATTTTTGGCACACGGAGGGTGCTCGCACAGTCTCGCCCAATTCCGAGTCCGGCGGACGAACTTGGCCAGCCCCTCCCCCCAAGGCTATAGCCCACCCGTTTTTTGGGCATTTTTGCAGCGGACGAACTTGGGGACGGGACCTTCGGGGGCTTATTTTTGGGAGCGGCTGTGCCCATGGCCTATTTTTGGCACACAGAGGCCGCTCGCAATGTCTTGCCCCATTCCGAGTCCGGCGGACGAAGTCGGCCAGCCCCTCCCCCAAGGCTATAGCCCACCCGTTTTTTGGTCATTTTTGCGGCGGATGAACTTGGGGCCGGGTCCTTCGGGGGCTTAATTTTGGGCGCGGCTGTGCCCGCGGCCTATTTTTTGTGCACGGAGGGCGCTCGCAAAGTCTCGCCCCATTCCGAGTCCGGCGGACGAAGTTGGCCAGCCCCTCCCCCCAAGGCTATAGCCCACCCATTTTTTGGGCATTTTTGCGGCGGACGAACTTGGGGACGGGACCTTCGGGGGCTTATTTTTGGCCGTGGCTGTGCCCGCAGCCTAATTTTGGCACACGGAGGGCGCTCGCAAAGTCTCGCTCCATTCCGAGTCCAGCGGACAAAGTTGGCCAGCCCCTCCCCCCAAGGCTATAGCCCACACGTTTTTTGGGCAATTTTGCGGCGGACGAACTTGGGGACGGGACCTTCGGGGGCTTATTTTTGGGTGCGGCTGTGCCCGCGGCCTATTTTTGGCACACGGAGGGCGCTCGTAAAGTCTCGCCCCATTCCGAGTCCGGCGGACGAAGTTGGCCAGCCCCCCCCCCCCCCCAAGGCTATAGCCCACCCGTTTTTTGGGCATTTTTGCGGCGGACGAACTTGGGGATGGGACCTTCGGGGGGTAATTTTGGGGTACTGCTATACCCACGGCCTATTTTTGGTACACGGAGGGTGCTCACAAAGTCTCGCCCCATTCCGAGTCCGGCGGACGAAGTTGGCCAGCCCCACCCCCCAAGGCTATAGCCCACCCGTTTTTTGGGCATTTTTGCGGCGGACGAACTTGGGGATGGGACCTTCGGGGGGTAATTTTGATGCGCCGCTATACCCACGGCATATTTTTAGCACACGGAGGGCGCTCGCAAAGTCTCGTCCCATTCCGAGTCCGGCGGACGAAGTTGGCCAGCCCCTCCCCCCAAGGCAATAGCCCACCCGTTTTTTGGGCATTTTTGCGGAGGACGAAATTGGGGACGGGACCTTCGGGGGCTTATTTTTGGGCGCGGCTGTGTCCGCGGCCTACTTTTGGCACACGGAGGTTGCTCGCAAAGTCTCGCCCCATTCCGAGTCCGGCGGACGAAGTTGGCCAGCCCCTCCCCCAATGGCAATAGCCCACCCGTTTTTTGGGCATTTTTACGGCGGACGAACTAGGGGACGGGACCTTCGGGGGCTTATTTTTGGGCACGGCAGTGCCCGCGGCCTATTTTTGGCACATGGAGGCCTCTCGCAAAGTCTGGCCCCATTCCGAGTCCGGCGGACGAAGTTGGCCAGCCCCTCCCCCCAAGGCTATAGCCCACATTTTTTTTGGGCATTTTTGCGGCCGAGGAACTTGGGGACGGGACCTTCGGGGGCTTATTTTTGGGCGCGGCTGTGCCCGCGCCCTATCTTTGGCACACGGAGGGTGCTCGCAAAGTCTCGCCCCATTCCGAGTCCGGCGGACGAAGTTGGCCAGCCCCTCCCCCCAAGGCTATGGCCCACCCTTTTTTTGGGCATTTTTACGGCGGACGAACTTTGGGACGGGACCTCCGGGGGCTTATATTTGGGCGCAGCTGTGCCCGCGGCCTATTTTTACCACACGGAGGGTGCTCGCAATGTCTCGCCCCATTCCAAGTCCGGCGGACGAAGTTGGCCAGCCCCTCCCCCCAAGGCTATAGCCCACCCGTTTTTTGGGCATTTTTGCGGCGGACGAACTTGGGGACGGGACCTTCGGGGGCATATTTTTGGGCGCGGCTGTGCCCACGGAATATTTTTGGCACAGGAGGGAGCTCACAAAGTCTCGCCCCATTCCGAGTCCGGCGGACAAAGTTGGCCAGCCCCTCCCCCCAAGGCTATAGCCCACCCATTTTTTGGGCATTTTTGCGGCGGGCGAACTTGGGGACGGGACCTTCGGGGGCTTATTCTTGGGCGCGGCTGTGCCCACAGCCTATTTTTGGCACACGGAGGGTGCTCGCAAAGTCTCGCCCCATTCCGAGTCCGGCGGACGAAGTGGGCCAGCCCCACCCCCCAAGGCTATAGCCCACCCGTTTTTTGGGCATTTTTGCGGCGGACGAACTTGGGGATGGGACCTTCGGGGGGTAATTTTGGGGCGCCGCTATACCCACGGCCTATTTTTAGCACACGGAGGGCGCTCGCAAAGTCTGGTCCCATTCCGAGTCCGGCGGACGAAGTTGGCCAGCCCCTCCCCCCAAGGCTATAGCCCTCCCGTTTTTTGGGCATTTTTGCGGAGGACGAAATTGGGGACGGGAGCTTCGGGGGCTTATTTTTGGGCGCGGCAGTGCCCGCGGCCTATTTTTGGCACATGGAGGCCTCTCGCAAAGTCTGGCCCCATTCCGAGTCCGGCGGACGAAGTTGGCCAGCCCCTCCCCCCAACGCTATAGCCCACATTTTTTTTGGGCATTTTTGCGGCCGACGAACTTGGGGACGGGACCTTCGGGGGCTTATTTTTGGGCGCGGCTGTGCCCGCGGCCTATCTTTGGCACACGGAGGGTGCTCGCAAAGTCTCGCCCCATTCCGAGTCCGGCGGACGAAGTTGGCCAGCCCCTCCCCCCAAGGCTATGGCCCACCCGTTTTTTGGGCATTTTTGCGGTGGACGAACTTGGGGACGGGACCTCCGGGGGCTTATATTTGGACACAGCTGTGCCCGTGGCCTATTTTTACCACACGGAGGGTGCTCGCAATGTCTCGCCCCATTCCGAGTCCGGCGGACCAAGTTGGCCAGCCCCTCCCCCCAAGGCTATAGCCCACCCATTTTTTGGGCATTTTTGCGGCGGACGAACTTGGGGACGGGGGCTTATTTTTGGGCGCGGCTGCGCCCACGGCCTATTTTTGGCACACTGAGGGCGCTCGCAAAGTCTCGCCCAATTCCCAGTCCGGCGGACGAAGTCGGCCAGCCCCTCCCCCCAAGGCTATAGCCCACCCGTTTTTTGGGCATTTTTGCGGCGGACGAACTTGGGGACGGGACCTTTGGGGGCTTATTTTTGGGCGCGGCTGTGCCCACGGAATATTTTTGGCACAGGAGGGTGCTCGCAAAGTCTCGCCCCATTCCGAGTCCGGCGGACAAAGTAGGCCAGCCCCTCCCCCCAAGGCTATAGCCCACCCATTTTTTGGGCATTTTTGCGGCGGGCGAACTTGGGGACGGGACCTTCGGGGGCTTATTTTTGGGCGCGGCTGTGCCCACAGCCTATTTTTGGCACACGGAGGGTGCTCGCAAAGTCTCGCCCCATTCCGAGTCCGGCGGACGAAGTTGGCCAGCCCCTCCCCCCAAGGCTATAGCCCACCCGTTTTTTGGGCATTTTTGCGGCGGACGAACTTGGGGACGGGACCTTCGGGGGCTTATTTTTGGGCGCGGCTGTACCTGCGGCCTATTTTTGGCAGACGGAGGGCCCTCGCAAAGTCTCGCCCCATTCCGAGTCCGGCGGACGAAGTGGGACAGCCCCTCCCCCCAAGGCTATAGCCCACCCGTTTTTTGGGCATTTTTGCGGAGGACGAACTTGGGGACGGGACCTTCGGGGGCTTATTTTTGGGCGCGGTTTTTCCCGCGGCCTATTTTTGGCACACGGAGGCCGCTCGCAAAGTCTCGTCCCATTCCGAGTCCGGCGGATGAAGTTGACCAGCCCCTCCCCCCAAGGCTATAGCCCACCCATGTTTTGGGCATTTTTGCGGCGGACGAACTTGGGGACGGGACCTTCGGGGGCTTATTTTTTGGCGCGGCTGTGTCCATGGCCTATATTTGGTACACGGAGGGCATTTACAAAGTCTCGCCCCATTCCGAGTCCGGCGGACGAAGTTGGGGATGGGACCTTCGGGGTCTTATTTTTGGGCGCGGCTGTGCCCGCGGCCTATTTTTGGCACACGGAGGGCGCTCGTAAAGTGTCACCTCATTCCGTGTCCGGCGGACGAAGTTGGCCAGCCCCTCCCCCCAAGGTTATAGCCCACCCGTTTTTTGGGCATTTTTGCGGCGGACGAACTTTGGGACGGGACCTTCGGGGGCTTATTTTGGGGTGCGGTTGTGCCTGCGGCCTATTTTTGGCACACAGAGGCCGTTGCAAAGTCTCGCCCCATTCCAAGTCCGGCGGACGAAGTTGGCCAGCCCCTCCCCCCAGGGCTATAGCCCACCCGTTTTTTGGGCATTTTTGCGGCGGACGAACTTGGGGATGGGACCTTCGGGGTCTTATTTTTGGGCGCGGCTGTGCCCGCGGCCTATTTTTGGCACACGGAGGGCGCTCGTAAAGTGTCACCCCATTCCGAGTCCGGCGGACGAAGTTGGCCAGCCCCTCCCCCAAGGGCTATAGCCCACCCGTTTTTTGGGCATTTTTGCGGCGGAGGAACTTGGGGATGGGACCTTCGGGGTCTTATTTTTGGTCGCGGCTGTGCCGCGGCCTATTTTTGGCACACGGACGGTGCTCGCAAAGTCTCGCCACATTCCGAGTCCGGCGGACGAAGTTGGCCAGCCCCTCCCCCCAAGGCTATAGCCCACCCGTTTTTTGGGCATTTTTGCGGCGGACGAACTTGGGGACGGGACTTTCGGGGGCTTATTTTTGGGGGTGGCCGTGCCCGCGACCTATTTTTGGCACACGGAGGCCGCTCGCAAAGTCTCGCCCCATTCTGAGTCCGGCGGATGAAGTTGGCCAGCCCCTCCCCCCAAGGCTATAGCCCACCCGTTTTTTGGGCATTTTTACGGCGGACGAACTTGGGGACGGGACCTTCGGGGGCTTATTTTTGGGTGCGGCTGTGGCCGCGGCCTATTTTTGGCACACGGAGGGCGCTCGCAAAGTCTCGCCCCATTCCGAGTCCGGCGGACGAAGTTGGCCAGCCCCTCCCCCCAAGGCTATAGCCCACCCGTTTTTTGGGCATTTTTGCGGCGGACGAACTTGGGGACGGGACTTTCGGGAGCTTATTTTTGGGCGCGGCTGTGCCCGAGGCCTATTTTTGGCACACGGAGCGCGCTCGCAAAGTGTTGCCCCATTCCGAGTCCGGCGGACGAATTTGGCCAGCCCCTCCCCCCAAGGCTATAGCCCACCCGTTTTTTGGGCATTTTTGCGGCGGACGAACTTGGGGACGGGACCTTCGGGGGCTTATTTTGGGCGCGGCTGTGCTCGCGGCCTATTTTTGGCACACGGAGGGCGCTCGCAAAGTGTCGCCCCATTCCGAGTCCGGCGGACGAAGTTGGCCAGCCCCTCCCCCAGGGGCTATAGCCCACCCGTTTTTTGGGCATTTTTACGGCGGACGAACTTGGGGATGGGACCTTCGGGGTCTTATTTTTGGGCGCGGCTGTGCCGCAGCCTATTTTTGGCACACGGAGGGCGCTCGCAAAGTCTCGCCGCATTCCGAGTCCGGCGGACGAAGTTGGCCAGCCCCTCCCCCCAAGGCTATAGCCCACCCGTTTTTTGGGCACTTTTGCGGCGGACGAACATGGGGACGGGACTTTCGGGGGCTTATTTTTGGGCACGGCTGTGCTCGCGGCCTATTTTTGGCACACGGAGGGCGCTCGCAAAGTGTCGCCCCATTCCGAGTCCGGCGGACGAATTTGGCCAGCCCCTCCCCCCAGGGCTATAGCCCACCCGTTTTTTGGGCATTTTTGCGGCGGACGAACTTGGGGATGGGACCTTCGGGGTCTTATTTTTGGGCGCGGCTGTGCCCGCGGCCTATTTTTGGCACACGGAGGGCGCTCGTAAAGTGTCACCCCATTCCGAGTCCGGCGGACGAAGTGGGCCAGCCCCTCCCCCCAAGGCTATAGCCCACCCGTTTTTTGGGCATTTTTGCGGCGGACGAACTTGGGGACGGGACCTTCGGGGGCTTATTTTGGGCGCGGCTGTGCTCGCGGCCTATTTTTGGCACACGGAGGGCGCTCGCAAAGTGTCGCCCCATTCCGAGTCCGGCGGACGAAGTTGGCCAGCCCCTCCCCCAAGGGCTATAGCCCACCCATTTTTTGGGCAGTTTTGCGGCGGACGAACTTGGGGATGGGACCTTCGGGGTCTTATTTTTGGGCGCGGCTGTGCCGCGGCCTATTTTTGGCACACGGAGGGCGCTCGCAAAGTCTCGCCGCATTCCGAGTCCGGCGGACGAAGTTGGCCAGCCCCTCCCCCCAAGGCTATAGCCCACCCGTTTTTTGGGCATTTTTGCGGCGGACGAACTTGGGGACGGGACTTTCGGGGGCTTATTTTTGGGCGCGGCTGTGCTCGCGGCCTATTTTTGGCACACGGAGGGCACTCGCAAAGTCTCGCCGCATTCCGAGTCCGGCGGACGAAGTTGGCCAGCCCCTCCCCCCAAGGCTATAGCCCACCCGTTTTTTGGGCATTTTTGCGGCGGACGAACTTGGGGACGGGACTTTCGGGAGCTTATTTTTGGACGCGGCTGTGCTGGCGGCCTATTTTTGGCACACGGAGGGCGCTCGCAAAGTGTCGCCCCATTCCGAGTCCGGCGGACGAATTTGGCCAGCCCCTCCCCCCAGGGATATAGCCCACCCGTTTTTTGGGCATTTTGCGACTTGGGGACGGGACCTTCGGGGCTTATTTTTGGGCGCGGCTGTACCTGCGGCCTATTTTTGGCAGACGGAGGGCCCTCGCAAAGTCTCGCCCCATTCCGAGTCCGGCGGACGAAGTGGGACAGCACCTCCCCCCAAGGCTCTAGACCACCCGATGAGTGGGCATTTTTGCGGAGGACGTACTTGGGGACGGGACCTTCGGGGGCTTATTTTTGGCGGCATTCCGAGTCCGGCGGATGAAGTTGACCAGCCCCTCCCCCCAAGGCTATAGCCCACCCATGTTTTGGGCATTTTTGCGGCGGACGAACTTGGGGACGGGACCTTCGGGGGCTTATTTTTTGGCGCGGCTGTGTCCATGGCCTATATTTGGTACACGGAGGGCATTTACAAAGTCTCGCCCCATTCCGAGTCCGGCGGACGAAGTTGGGGATGGGACCTTCGGGGTCTTATTTTTGGGCGCGGCTGTGCCCGCGGCCTATTTTTGGCACACGGAGGGCGCTCGTAAAGTGTCACCTCATTCCGTGTCCGGCGGACGAAGTTGGCCAGCCCCTCCCCCCAAGGTTATAGCCCACCCGTTTTTTGGGCATTTTTGCGGCGGATGAACTTGGGGACGGGACCTTCGGGGGCTTATTATTGGGTGCGACTGTGCCCACGGCCTATTTTTGGCACACGGAGGGCGCTCGCAAAGTCTCGCCCCATTCCGAGTCCGGCGGACGAAGTTTTCCAGCCCCTTCCCCCAAGGAGCCCACCCGTTTTTTGGGAATTTTTGCGGCGGACGAACTTGGGGACGGGACCTTCGGGGGCTTATTTTTTGGCGCGGCCATGCTCGTGGCCTATTTTTGGCACACGGAGGGCGCTCGCAAAGTCTCGCCTCATTCCGAGTCCGGCGGACGAAGTTGGCCAGCCCCTCCCCCCATGGATATAGCCCACCCGTTTTTTGGGCATTTTTGCGGCGGACGAACTTGGGGATGGGACCTTCGGGGGCTGATTTTTGGGTACGGCTGTGCCCGTGGCCTATTTTTTGCACACGGAGGGCGTTCGCATAGTCTCGCCCCATTCCGAGTCCGGCGGACGAAGTCGGCCAGCTCCTCCCACCAAGGCTATAGCCCACCCGTTTTTTGGGCATTTTTGCGGCGGACGAACTTGGGGACGGGACCTTCGGGGGCTTATTTTTGGGCGCGGCTGTGCCCGCGACCTGTTTTTGGCACACAGAGGGCGCTCGCAAAGTCTCGCCGGATTCCGAGTCCGGCGGACGAAGTGGGCCAGCCCCTCCCCCCAAGGCTAGAGCCCACCCGTTTTTTGGGCATTTTTGCGGCGGATGAACTTGGGGACGGGACCTTCGGGGGCTTATTTTTGGGGGCGCCGCTGTTCCCGTGGTCTATTTTTGGCACACGGAGGATGCTCGTAAATTCTCGCCCCATTCCGAGTCCGGCGGACGAAGTGGGCCAGCCCCTCCCCCCAAGGCTATAGCCCACCCGTTTTTTGGGCATTTTTGCGGCGGACGAACTTGGGGAAGGGACCTTCGGTTGCTTATTTTTGGGTGCGGCTGTGCCCATGGCCTATTTTTGGCACACGGAGGCCGCTCGCAATGTCTCGCCCCATTCCGAGTCCGGCGGACGAAGTTGGCCAGCTCCTCCCCCCAAGGCTATAGCCCACCCATTTTTTGGGCATTTTTACGGCGGATGAACTTGGGGACGGGACCTTCGGGGGCTTATTATTGGGTGCGACTGTGCCCACGGCCTATTTTTGGCAAACGGAGGGCGATCGCAAAGTCTCGTCCCATTCCGAGTCCGGCGGACGAAGTCGGCCAGCCCCTCCCCCCAAGGCTATAGCCCACCCGTTTTTTGGGCATTTTTGCGGAGGACGAACTTGGGGACGGGACCTTTGGGGGCTTATTTTTGGGCGCGGCTGTGCCCGTGGCGTATTTTTGGCACACGGAGGGCGATCGCAAAGTCTCGCCCCATTCCGAGTCCGGCGGACGATGTTGGCCAGCCCCTCCCCCAAAGGCTATAGCCCACCTTTTTTTTGGGCATTTTTGCGGCGGACGAACTTGGGGACGGGACCTTCGGGGGCTTATTTTTGGGTGCGGCTTTGGCCACGGCCTATTTTTGGCACACGGAGGGCGCTCGCAAAGTCTCGCCCCATTCCGAGTCCGGCGGACGAAGTTTTCCAGCCCCTTCCCCCAAGGAGCCCACCCGTTTTTTGGGCATTTTTGCGGCGGACGAACTTGGGGACGGGACCTTCGGGGGCTTATTTTTGGGCGCGGCTGTGCCCGTGGCCTATTTTTGGCAAACGGAGGGCGATCGCAAAGTCTCGCCCCATTCCGAGTCCGGCGGACGAAGTTGGCCAGCCCCTCCCCCCAAGGCTATAGCCCACCCGTTTTTTGGGCATTTTTGCGGCGGACGAACTTGGGGACGGGACCTTCGGGGGCTTATTTTTGGGCGCGGCTTTGCCCGCGGCCTATTTTTGGCACACGGAGGGCGCTCGAAAAGTCTCGCCCCATTCCGAGTCCGGCGGACGAAGTTGGCCAGCCCCTCCCCCCAAGGCTATAGCCCACCCATTTTTTGGGAATTTTTGCGGCGGACGAACTTGGGGACGGGACCTTCGGGGGCTTATTATTGGGTGCGACTGTGCCCACGGCCTATTTTTGGCACACGGAGGGCGCTCGCAAAGTCTCGCCCCATTCCGAGTCCGGCGGACGAAGTTTTCCAGCCCCTTCCCCCAAGGAGCCCACCCGTTTTTTGGGAATTTTTGCGGCGGACGAACTTGGGGACGGGACCTTCGGGGGCTTATTATTGGGCGCGGCCATGCTCGTGGCCTATTTTTGGCACACGGAGGGCGCTCGCAAAGTCTCGCCTCATTCCGAGTCCGCGGACGGTTGGCCAGCCCTCCCCATGGATATAGCCCACCCGTTTTTTGGGCATTTTTGCGGCGGACGAACTTGGGGATGGGACCTTCGGGGGCTGATTTTTGGGTACGGCTGTGCCCGTGGCCTATTTTTTGCACACGGAGGGCGTTCGCATAGTCTCGCCCCATTCCGAGTCCGGCGGACGAAGTCGGCCAGCTCCTCCCACCAAGGCTATAGCCCACCCGTTTTTTGGGCATTTTTGCGGCGGACGAACTTGGGGACGGGACCTTCGGGGGCTTATTTTTGGGCGTGGCTGTGCCCGCGACCTGTTTTTGGCACACAGAGGGCGCTCGCACAGTCTCGCCGGATTCCGAGTCCGGCGGACGAAGTGGGCCCGCCCCTCCCCCCATGGCTATAGCCCACCCGTTTTTTGGGCATTTTTGCGGCGGATGAACTTGGGGACGGGACCTTCGGGGGCTTATTTTTGGGGGCGCCGCTGTTCCCGTGGTCTATTTTTGGCACACGGAGGATGCTCGTAAATTCTCGCCCCATTCCGAGTCCGGCGGACGAAGTGGGCCAGCCCCTCCCCCCAAGGCTATAGCCCACCCGTTTTTTGGGCATTTTTGCGGCGGACGAACTTGGGGAAGGGACCTTCGGTTGCTTATTTTTGGGTGCGGCTGTGCCCATGGCCTATTTTTATCACACGGAGGCCGCTCGCAATGTCTCGCCCCATTCCGAGTCCGGCGGACGAAGTTGGCCAGCTCCTCCCCCCAAGGCTATAGCCCACCCATTTTTTGGGCATTTTTACGGCGGATGAACTTGGGGACGGGACCTTCGGGGGCTTATTATTGGGTGCGACTGTGCCCACGGCCTATTTTTGGCACACGGAGGGCGCTCGCAAAGTCTCGCCCCATTCCGAGTCCGACGGACGAAGTAGGCCAGCCCCTCCCCCCAAGGCTATAGCCCACCCGTTTTTTGGGCATTTTTGCGGCGGACGAACTTGGGAACGGGACCTTCGGGGGCTTATTTTTGGGCGCGGCTGTGCCCACGGCCTATTTTTGGCACACGGAGGCCGCTCACAAAGTCTCGCCCCATTCCGAGTCCGGCGGACGAAGTGGGCCAGCCTGTAACACCCCAAATCTAACACGTGCGGAGCACGTGAAGAAGGAGGTTACTCACAAATCATAATCTTTACTCATAAGTTTCAAACTGAAATTCCTCCAATTCTTATTCAAATAAATCCATAAATCCAAACGTCAAATACTAAATAATCTCTCTCGAGGACATATAAAAATAATAACAAAAGTCTCAAACTCCAAATTACACGTTCATAATAAAAGTAACTAAATAGAAACACAAGTCTATTCCTTCTCTTATTCAATAGCAAACGGAAACTGGAAATCACTAACTCCAAAGCTAAGTGCACCTCTCAAAAGAAACTTAATCTGCAAAAAAGTAATGACGAGGGGTGAGCCGTCAACTCGGTAAGTAAAACCATTCCTAACACACTAGGCCTATCGATACCAAAAATATTGCAAGCCTTCTTTTGTTTAAAGCATATATCATAATCCATAATTTTCATAAAACGATATATCACAATAACATAAGATAAATTCTTAATAATTCAGAATATTCAAAAGCATATTTACTTACGAAGCAAATCATGTAATACGTATACAGAAAACAAACAGGTTAGCTCATGTCACATAGTGTCACCTATAGTCCCGGTGACCCGGCCAGAAACATAATCAGAATATCGTGTGCACATTCAGAACAGAAACCCAGTACTGGTCCAGACAGATATATCGTATATTACGATCAGAATTAGAATCAGAATCAGAATAACTATGGACAATGAGCCAAAACATTAAGAATCTCATACAATCATCAATAATTGAAATCAAACATAGGTACAAAACATTCGTATCAGTTTCATAAAAGTTCATATCAATAATTTAGGCTTGCATAACATTTTATAAATAAAATCATAAAAGTAGGCATGTAACAAAATAACTTACATATTCAAAAGCATTTATAAAATACTTTGTCAAAAGAATTTAACTTAAAAACATTTACATAAAACTAATTTTATTATCAAAATCAATTAATCCTTTAAGTAGTATAAAAACATTTATACTCAAACTACTTATACATATCTAGTATACCAGGAATGAAATTACTTACCTCGACAAATGAACTTGGATTAACACACCTCTAAGCTTCTAAGAGCCTCAAACACCTTCAAAACCTTAAACAAATACAAGATATGACAATCAATAACTTATTCTAAGAATCTGATTTTCTAATTCATACCCGTACAGGTCTGATTCTCAGAATTTTAACTCTTAATCCAAGTCTCAGAATGATATAAAATCCTATGGAACCATTCTGGACATCCATGAGTACCCCATGTAAAATTTACAAGAGAATCCGATATCAAAAACATTTTAAAAACTATTTACTTCTCAGCAAATTCGAAACTGTTTTCACATAATCTAAACCAAACAGAACGGGTTCCGTGATTTTTATAAAATAAAATACTAATCAGAAAATTATGAAATTAAAACTGCGAATCCTAGACACATATATTAACATACATATAAACTTTCAGAATTTTTTGAGTTCATTTGGTGGTACAAATAGTCTTGTGAATATGATCACAATACTGGAATCGTGGATTTCCAGTGCAGTGGTTTCTATTTCCAAAATACGTATAAAATTGAAAACGAAGTTGAATTTAATGAAATAAAATTTAATCAAGAAGCCCTACATGTCTAGTTTCCAGAAATATAAATTTTATAAGAAAATTCGTTCAGAAAATATAGCTTTAAAAATTCGAGATACTCATGCTGTTCAGAATAAACGTTGTGAACTTACCCGTCGCTTTGAGTCTCTCCTAAACAAAGGTTTGAATCCTAAGATTTGGGTAGGAGCGTAAAGAGCAGCAGAGAAGAAGAATAAACGTTGTGAACTTAGGGTTATGGAAGGGGGAAAAGTATGTATTTATAGGGGATCTTAAGAAACCCTATTCAATAAGGAAAAATAGCCCTTTTCCAAAATGATCTCATAAATAACCTCTACTTAATTAGTATCCCTTTCTAAATAAGGGTTATAGGCCACCCATAATTCTCAATGAAAGCCCAATTTCCATAATTTAATATGTATGGGAATTTGTGGCGTTACAATTTCTCCCCTCCTAACAAAAATTTCGTCCTCGAAATTAAAAGGTTACCTTATGCATGGAAGAGTTGAGGATACTTCTCCAACATTTCTGCTTCTCTCTCCCAAGTGGCTTCCTCAATAGAATGATTCATCCATCGTACCTTCACTAGGGGAATAACTCTATTCCTTAATACTTGTTCGTCTCGATCGACAATCTCAATAGGCTGTTCCTCATACGACATGTCTTCATTTATCTGAATCGGTTGATAGTCTAGCACATGTAAAGGGTCTGCAATGTACTTTCTTAACACAGACACATGAAATACATTGTGAAGCCTAGACAGACTTGGTGGTAAAGCTATGCGATAGGCCACCGAACCAATTCTCTCTAAAATCTCAAATGGTCCAATAAATCTAGGGCTAAGCTTTCCTTTCTTCCCGAACCGAAACACCCCTTTCCATGGCGATACTTTCAAGAAAACAAAATCTCCTTTTTCAAATTCCAACTCACGTCTACGACGATCTGCATAACTCTTCTGTCTGCTCTGAGCTGTTTGAAGACGTCCTCTAATCAACTTGATTTTATCAACAGTAATCTGTATTAATTCTGGACCCAAAAGTTTTCTTTCACCAACTTCATCCCAGCAGATTGGGGACCTACACTTTCTTCCATATAATGCCTCAAATGGTGCCATGCCAATACTCGAATGGAAGCTATTGTTATAAGCAAATTCGATCAACATTAGGTGCTCTTCCCAACCACCACTCAAGTCTAGGACACAAGCTCGAAGCATATCCTCAAGGGTTTGAATAGTCCTTTCGGATTGCCCATCTGTCTGTGGATGAAAAGCAGTGCTAAATCTCAATTTCGTCCCCAACTCTTTATGTAAGCTAGCCCAAAATCTTGAAGTGAACAGTGGATCTCTATCAGACACTATTGACACTGGAACCCCATGAAGCCTCACTATCTCCTTAATGAACAACTTAGCTAGTTGCCCTACATTGTCTGTACTCTTCCTTGCCAAGAAATGAGCTGATTTCGTCAATCGATCAACAATTACCCAAATGCAATCACATCCCCTCCTAGAACGAGGTAATCCAGAAACGAAATCCATTGTTATGTGTTCCCATTTCCACTGAGGAATAGGAAGCGTTTGTAAAGTTCCTGCTGGTCTTTGATGCTCAATCTTTACTTGTTGGCAGACTAAACACCGAGACACAAAAGCAGCAATATCTCTCTTCATATTCCTCCACCAAAAACTTTGCTTTAGATCACGATACATCTTAGTACTACCAGGATGCATACTGTAAGATGATTCATGAGCTTCTCTTAAGATCTCTGCCTTCAACTCTTCGTCTGCTGGCACGCATAACCTTTGTCCCAACCATAATCCATCCCCATTATCAAGTCTAAATCCGGGCTTATGTCATTTGCTCACATCTTCACGGATTTTATTGAGTTCTATGTCGTTCTTCTGAGCTACCTTAACTCTATCAATTAGAGTGGGTTGGACTGTCAAATGTGCTAACACGCTTGCCCATGAGTAACTACCTCAATCCCACATCTCTTCAAGTCTTTTACCAAATGAGATTGCATGGTGATAAGATGAGCCATGCACCCAGATGATTTCCTACTCAAGGCATCCGCTACCACGTTTGCCTTACCTGGATGGTAATTAATAGAACAATCAAAATCCTTTACCAACTCCAACCATCTTCTTTGCCTCAAATTCAATTCCTTTTGAGTAAACAAGTACTTCAAACTCTTATGATCGGTGAAGATCTCACAAGTCTCCCCATACAAATAGTGTCTCCAGATTTTTAGAGCAAACACTATAGCAGCCAATTCCAAATCGTGTGTTGGGTAGTTTTGTTCATGATTCTTTAGCTGCCTAGAAGCATATGCTATAACCTTACCATGTTGCATTAAAACGCAACCCAAACCTTTTCTGGAAGCATCACTGTAAATCACAAAACCTCCACCTTCAGAAGGGAGAGTTAAAACAGGGGCAGTCACCAAATGACTCTTGAGCTCTTGAAAGCTCTTTTCACATGCCTCATCCCAATTGAACTTCACATTCTTCTTAGTCAAATTAGTCAATGGTGCTGCTATGCTAGAAAATCCTTTGACAAAGCGCCTATAATAACCTGCCAATCCTAAGAAACTCCTTACTTCACACTAGCCTTTCCCAATTCACAATTACCTCCACTTTGGCTGGATCTGCTGAAATACCATCCTTCGTCACTATATGTCCCAAAAACATCACACGATCAAGCCAAAACTCACATTTCTTAAATTTTCCATACAACTTCTTATTCCGCAATGTTTCTAATACAATCCTCAGGTGCGACTCATGCTCCTTCTTACTCTTAGAGTAAATTAATATGTCATCAATAAAGACGATGACAAATTGGTCAAGATAAGGTTGGAAGATCCTATTCATCAAATCCATGAACGCTGCAGGAGCATTAGTTAATCCAAAAGGCATAACTAAGAACTCATAGTGTCCATAACGAGTTCGAAAAGCTGTCTTCGATACATCCTCACTTCTTATTTTCAATTGATGGTAGCCAGATCGTAAATCAATTTTAGAGAATACCGCTGCACCTCGTAATTGATCAAAGAGGTCATCAATTCGGGGAAGAGGGTATTTATTCTTGACGGTAACCATATTCAACTGCCGGTAGTCAATACACAACCTCATTGAACCATCTTTCTTCTTTACGAACAAAACGGGAGCACCCCAAGGCGACACACTAGGACGAATGAAACCCTTATCTAGTAATTCTTGTAGCTGGACCTTTAGTTCTTTTAATTCAATGGGTGCCATCCGATATGGCGCCTTGGATATAGGTGTAGTACCAGGAACTAATTCTATAGTAAACTCAACCTCTCGATCTGGGGGTAGTCCCGGAAGATCTTCAGGAAATACATCAATAAACTCCCTTACAATAGGTATGTCTTCAAGGCACGCCCCATCGGGATGGTCAGCAACTATATACGCTAAAAATCCTTCACACCCCTTCTTTAGCATTTTCATTGCCTTAACCATAGAAATCAAAGCTTTATGACTCTTATGATTCCCTTGAAAATGAAATTCTTCCTCACCAGGTAGGCGAAAAATAATTTCCTTAGCAAAACAATCTATTGAAACATGGTAAGGTCCTAACCAATCCATCCCCAAAATCAAATCAAAATCGTGCATCTCTAAAGGTAGGAGATCCACAAGGAATTCTCTATCACACAATCTGATCACACATGACTTATAGACATGATCTATAAACTGGCAATCCCCCATAGGGGTACTAATTGTCACGTGAACATCCAGTGGTGTGATAGGCACATTAGCATAACGGGCAAACACACAAGATACAAATGAATGTGTAGCACCAGGATCAAAAAGAACTTTGGCTTCTCTAGAGAATAAGGACAATGCACCTGATACTACATCATTGGACACCTCGATCTTTTGTTAGTGCAAAAACACGCCTTGCACCCTCGGTTTCTTCCTCGCCTTCGTTAGTCGGAGTATTTGTAGTCTCGCTACGTCTCTTTGGGCAATCCATAATCCTATGCCCATTCTCCACAAGCAAAACAAGCTCCAGCTTTCCAATGGCATTCACCAGGGTGCCTCCTTTCACAATGTCGACAAATGGGGTAGTTCCTCCGAGCGGTGTCACCAGTAACACCCTTGTTATCCCATTTGTTACCTCCACCATTATACTTCTGGGAGTGAGTGCCCTGCCTAAAGGAACTTCCATTTCGCGGTCCACCTTGTTGATTCTTCTTATTTCTCTGATCCCTTGTAACTTGGGCTTCAAGAATATCCTTCTCCGCAAGAATTGCTCGGTCCACCAAATCGGCATAATTGTTAATCTTAAGGATGGTCAATCGCCCTTTAATGTTAGGACGTAACCCTTCCAGGAACTTCCTACACTTACTACCTTCATTAGCAACCAAGGTATGAGCAAAACGAGAGAGGGCAGTAAATTGTTCCTCATACTCCGCAACAGACTTTGTTCCTTGAGTCAACCTCAAGAAATCAGCCTCCATCTGATGTCGAACTCGTTCAGGAAAATACTTTTCATGAAAAGCCTCCAAAAATAACTCCCAAGTAATGGGTGCATCTTGCAAGCCAGCCCTTATGAGACGAGATTTGGCATCCCACCAGTGGTCTGCCTCACCCTGAAGGACAAATGAGGCTAATATTACCCTTTGATCATCATTACAACCCATAGCCACAAATATCTTCTCCATCTGTTTTAGCCATGCCTCTGCAACCATGGGATCGGCAGTCCCCTGAAAGGTAGGTGGTCCCAATTTCTTAAATCGTTCTAAGTTCACCATAGCCCCATGATCTCTTGCGCCACCTTGCCTTTCAACTGGCACATTCTCTTGTGCCCCAACTCTGCCTCTAGCCATATCTTGAATTAACTTACTTTGTTGTTCCATCAATCTAAGCATTGCGCGCATCATAGGATTTCCTTCGTTAGCCATCTCGTGCAAGGTTGGTTAAGCGTCATAAGAGATACCTAAAACATCTCTCGAGCTAGAGGCATGCCTAGCACCTCCCCTACGTGACATCTCTTGACTATAACACGGAGAATAAATAAATAATTAAAAAGGGTAAATAATTCATAGCTAAAGGTCGTGCAAGCGCGCAGAGTACTGAATAAGTAGTATAACTAAGAAAATTTGATATTGTAAACAAGAGCAATAAATATTTCATTCTACGTTAATACCAAAGATCATATAACAAGAGTTATTACAAAGTCGCAAGCAACATAGAAAGCCAAAAAGACCAAAATAAAATTACTAGTCATGAATGATTACTCCTTGCCTTAAAATATTTAATCACTCTATTAACCTCAATAAAGTCTACAGAGTTTCATGTCCTACAGCCACAAAGTTCATAGGTGTACTCAACCGGATAGGAAAACGATCTATCTTTACTTTCCTTTCCTTAGTCGTGACTCCATCTGTCTCGATTTCCTTAGGAGTTCTATAAGGTAGTTTATTTAGACCTGGAGATACCCATCCTTTGCTATAGTAAGGCTTAAATCGAGGTCCTGTCCAAAATAGGCGACGTATTACAAGCTTATTCTTGTTAGCTCCCTTGCCATAAACACGTAGTCCACGTATAGCCTCATTGAGCTTCTTTCTTGAAGCTCCAGGTCCTGGAGGAGTATCGATGTAGACCTCTATAGTCCGTCTTAGTCTATCATCCATTCGCTGCTTATGAAGTCTCCTAAGATCTTTGACAAGAACTCCTCCTAAGATAAATTGTTCGGTCCTATCAATTTCTGTCCATCCCTTATTCTTGACACTTTTCATACCCATATTGTCCTTCTTCATGTCTACAAAACAAATGTAATCGATTTAATTAGACAATCTAATTAAACCGTAAAAGAAAGTCTACAGAATCCTAACCTAGTTGCTCTGATACCACAATTGTAACACCCCAAATCTAACACGTGCGGAGCACGTGAAGAAGGAGGTTACTCACAAATCATAATCTTTACTCATAAGTTTCAAACTGAAATTCCTCCAATTCTTATTCAAATAAATCCATAAATCCAAACGTCAAATACTAAATAATCTCTCTCGAGGACATATAAAAATAATAACAAAAGTCTCAAACTCCAAATTACACGTTCATAATAAAAGTAACTAAATAGAAACACAAGTCTATTCCTCCTCTTATTCAATAGCAAACGGAAACTGGAAATCACTAACTCCAAAGCTAAGTGCACCTCTCAAAAGAAACTTAATCTGCAAAAAAGTAATGACGAGGGGTGAGCCGTCAACTCGGTAAGTAAAACCATTCCTAACACACTAGGCCTATCGATACCAAAAATATTGCAAGCCTTCTTTTGTTTAAAGCATATATCATAATCCATAATTTTCATAAAACGATATATCACAATAACATAAGATAAATTCTTAATAATTCAGAATATTCAAAAGCATATTTACTTACGAAGCAAATCATGTAATACGTATACAAAAAACAAACAGGTTAGCTCATGTCACATAGTGTCACCTATAGTCCCGGTGACCGAAACATAATCGAATATCGTGTGCACATTCGAAAACCCAAGATCTTGGTCCAGACAGGATATATCGTATATTACGATCAAATTAGAATCAGAATCAGAATAACTATGGACAATGAGCCAAAACATTAAGAATCTCATACAATCATCAATAATTGAAATCAAACATAGGTACAAAACATTCGTATCAGTTTCATAAAAGTTCATATCAATAATTTAGGCTTGCATAACATTTTATAAATAAAATCATAAAAGTAGGCATGTAACAAAATAACTTACATATTCAAAAGCATTTATAAAATACTTTGTCAAAAGAATTTAACTTAAAAACATTTACATAAAACTAATTTTATTATCAAAATCAATTAATCCTTTAAGTAGTATAAAAACATTTATACTCAAACTACTTATACATATCTAGTATACCAGGAATGAAATTACTTACCTCGACAAATGAACTTGGATTAACACACCTCTAAGCTTCTAAGAGCCTCAAACACCTTCAAAACCTTAAACAAATACAAGATATGACAATCAATAACTTATTCTAAGAATCTGATTTTCTAATTCATACCCGTACAGGTCTGATTCTCAGAATTTTAACTCTTAATCCAAGTCTCAGAATGATATAAAATCCTATGGAACCATTCTGGACATCCATGAGTACCCCATGTAAAATTTACAAGAGAATCCGATATCAAAAACATTTTAAAAACTATTTACTTCTCAGCAAATTCGAAACTGTTTTCACATAATCTAAACCAAACAGAACGGGTTCCGTGATTTTTATAAAATAAAATACTAATCAGAAAATTATGAAATTAAAACTGCGAATCCTAGACACATATATTAACATACATATAAACTTTCAGAATTTTTTTGAGTTCATTTGGTGGTACAAATAGTCTTGTGAATATGATCACAATACTGGAATCGTGGATTTCCAGTGCAGTGGTTTCTATTTCCAAAATACGTATAAAATTGAAAACGAAGTTGAATTTAATGAAATAAAATTTAATCAAGAAGCCCTACATGTCTAGTTTCCAGAAATATAAATTTTATAAGAAAATTCGTTCAGAAAATATAGCTTTAAAAATTCGAGATACTCATGCTGTTCAGAATAAACGTTGTGAACTTACCCGTCGCTTTGAGTCTCTCCTAAACAAAGGTTTGAATCCTAAGATTTGGGTAGGAGCGTAAAGAGCAGCAGAGAAGAAGAATAAACGTTGTGAACTTAGGGTTATGGAAGGGGGAAAAGTATGTATTTATAGGGGATCTTAAGAAACCCTATTCAATAAGGAAAAATAGCCCTTTTCCAAAATGATCTCATAAATAACCTCTACTTAATTAGTATCCCTTTCTAAATAAGGGTTATAGGCCACCCATAATTCTCAATGAAAGCCCAATTTCCATAATTTAATATGTATGGGAATTTGTGGCGTTACACAGCCCCTCCCCCCAAGGCTATAACCCACTGTTTTTTGGGCATTTTTGCGGCGGACGAACATGGGGATGGGACCTTCGGGGGCTTATTTTTGGATGCGGCTGTGCCCGCGGCCTATTTTTGGCAAACGGAGGGCGCTCGCAAAGTCTCGCCGCATTCCGAGTCCGGCGGACGAAGTTGGCCAGCCCCTCCCCCCAAGGCTATAGCCCACCCGTTTTTTGGGCATTTTTGCGGCGGACGAACTTGGGGACGGGACCTTCGGGGGCTTATTTTTGGGTGCGGCTGTGCCCGCGGCCTATTTTTGCACACGGAGGGCGCTCGCAAAGTGTCGCCCCATTCCGAGTCCGGCGGACGAATTTGGCCAGCCCCTCCCCCCAAGGCTATAGCCCACCCGTTTTTTGGGCATTTTTGGGGGCGGGACCTTCGGGGGCTTATTTTGGGCGCGGCTGTGCCCGCGGCCTATTTTTGGCACATGGAAGGCGCTCGCAAAGTGTCGCCCCATTCCGAGTCCGGCGGACGAAGTTGGCCAGCCCCTCCCCCCAGGGCTATAGCCCACCCGTTTTTTGGGCATTTTTGCGGCGGACGAACTTGGGGATGGGACCTTCGGGGTCTTATTTTTGGGCGCGGCTGTGCCCGCGGCCTATTTTTGGCACACGGAGGGCACTCGTAAAGTGTCACCTCATTCCGAGTCCGGCGGACGAAGTGGGCCAGGCCCTCCCCCCAAGGTTATAGCCCACCCGTTTTTTGGGCATTTTTGCGGCGGACGAACTTTGGGACGGGACCTTCGGGGGCTTATTTTGGGGTGCGGTTGTGCCTGCGGCCTATTTTTGGCACACAGAGGCCGTTGCAAAGTCTCGCCCCATTCCAAGTCCGGCGGACGAAGTTGGCCAGCCCCTCCCCCCAAGGCTATAGCCCACCCGTTTTTTGGGCATTTTTGCGGCGGACGAACTTGGGGACGGGACTTTCGGGCGCTTATTTTTTGGCGCGGCTGTGCTCGCGGCCTATTTTTGGCTCATGGAGGGCGCTCGCAAAGTGTCGCCCCATTCCGAGTCCGGCGGACGAATTGGGCCAGCCCCTCCCCCCAGGGCTATAGCCCACCCGTTTTTTGGGCATTTTTGCGGCGGACGAACTTGTGGACGGGACCTTTGGGGGTTTATTTTTGGCACGGCTGTGCCCGCGGCCTATTTTTGACACACGGAGGGCACTCGTAAAGTCTCGTCCCATTCCGAGTCCGGCGGACGAAGTTGGCCAGCCCCTCCCCCCAAGGCTATAGCCCACCCATTTTTTGGGCATTTTTGCGGCGGACGAACTTGGGGACGGGACCTTCGGAGGCTTATTTTTCTGCGCGGCTGTTTCCGCGGCCTATTTTTTGCACATGGAGGGCGCTCGTAAAGTCTCACCCCATTCCGAGTCCGGCGGACGAAGTTGGCCAGCCCCTCCCCCCAAGGCTATAGCCCACCCGTTTTTTGGGCATTTTTGCGGCGGACGAACTTGGGGACGGGACCTTCGGGGGCTTATTTTGGGGTACGGTTGTGCCCACGGCCTATTTTTGGCACACGGAGGCCGTTGCAAAGTCTCGCCCCATTCCGAGTCCAGCGGTCGAAGTTGGCCAGCCCCTCCCCCCAAGGCTATAGCCCACCCGTTTTTTGGGCATTTTTACGGCGGACGAACTTGGGGACGGGACCTTCGGGGGCTTAATTTTGGGTGCGGCTGTGCCCGCGGCCTATTTTTGGCACACGGAGGGCGCTCGCAAAGTCTCGCCCCATTCCGAGTCTGGCGGACGAAGTTGGCCAGCCCCTCCCCCCAAGGCTATAGCCTACCCGTTTTTTGGGCATTTTTGCGGCGGACGAACTCGGGGACGGGACCTTCGGGGGATATTTTTGGGCATGGCTGTGCCCGCGGCCTATTTTGGGCACACGGAGGGTGCTTGCAAAGTCTCGCCCCATTCCTAGTCCGGTGGACGAAGTTGGCCAGACCCTCCCCCCAAGGCTATAGCCCACCCGTTTTTTGGGCTTTTTTGCGGAGGACGAACTTGCGGTCGGGACTTTCGGGGGCTTATTTTTGGGCGCGGCTGGGCCCGCGGCCTATTTTTGGCACACGGAGGGCACTCGCAAAGTCTCGCCCCATTCCGAGTCCGGCGGACGAAGTTGGCCTGCCCCTCCACCCAAGGCTATAGCCCACCCGTTTTTTGGGCTTTTTTGCGGAGGACGAACTTGCGGTCGGGACTTTCGGGGGCTTATTTTTGGGCACGGCTGTGCCCGCGGCCTATTTTTGACACACGGAGGGCGCTCGCAAAGTCTCCCCCCATTTTGAGTCCGGTGGTCGAAGTTGGCCAGCCCCTCCCCCCAAGGCTATAGCCCACCCGTTTTTTGGGCATTTTTACGGCGGACGATCTCGGGGACGGGACCTTCGGGGTATATTTTTGGGCATGGCTGTGCCCGTGGCCTATTTTGGGCACACGGAGGGTGCTTGCAAAGTCTCGCCCCATTCCTAGTCCGGCGGTCGAAGTTGGCCAGCCCCTCCCCCCAAGGCTATAGCCCACCCGTTTTTTGGGCATTTTTGCGGCGGACGAACTTGGGGACGGGACCTTCGGGGGCTTATTTTTGGGCGCGGCTGTGCCCGTGGACTATTTTTGGCACACGGAGGGCGCTCGCAAAGTCTTGCCCCATTCCGAGTCCGGCGGACGAAGTTGGCAAGCCCCTCCCCCCAAGGCTATAGCCTACCCGTTTTTTGGGCATTTTTGCGGCGGACGAACTCGGGGACGGGACCTTTGGGGTATATTTTTGGGCATGGCTGTGCCCGCAGCCTATTTTGGGTACACGGAGAGTGCTTGCAAAGTCTCGCCCCATTCCTAGTCCGGCGGTCGAAGTTCGCCAGCCCCTCCCCCCAAGGCTTTAGCCCACCCGTTTTTTGGGCATTTTTGCGGCGGACGAACTTGGGGACGGGACCTTCGGGGGCTTATTTTTGGGCTCGACTGTGCCCGCGGCCTATTTTTGGCACACGGAGGGTGCTCGCAAAGTGTCGCCCGATTTTCAGTCCGGCGGACAAAGTTGGCCAGCCCCTCCCCCCAAGGCTATAGCCCACCCGTTTTTTGGGCATTTTTGCGGCAGACGAACTTGGGGACGAGACCTTCGGGGTCTTATTTTTGGATGCGGCTGTGCCCGCGGCCTATTTTTGCCCCACGGAGGCCGCTCGTAAAGTCTCGCCCCATTCCGAGTCCGGCGGACGAAGTTGGCCAGCCCCTCCCCCCAAGGCTATAGCCCACCCGTTTTTTGGGCATTTTTGCGGCGGACGAACTTGGGGACGGGACCTTCGGGGGCTTATTTTGGGGCGCGGTTGTGCCCGTGGCCTATTTTTGGCACACGGAGGCCGCTTGCAAAGTCTCGCCCCATTCCGAGTCCGGCGGTCGAAGTTGGCCAGCCCCTCCCCCCAAGGCTATAGCCCACCCGTTTTTTGGGCATTTTTACGGCGGACGAACTTCGGGACGGGACCTTCGGGGGCTTATTTTTGGGCGCGGCTGTGCCCGTGGCCTATTTTTAGCACACGGAGGACGCTCGCAAAGTCTCGCCCCATTCCGAGTCCGGCGGACGAAGTTGGCCAGCCCCTCCCCCCAAGGCTATAGCCCACCCGTTTTTTGGGCATTTTTGCGGCAGACGAACTTGGGGACGAGACCTTCGGGGTCTTATTTTTGGATGCGGCTGTGCCCGCGGCCTATTTTTGCCCCACGGAGGCCGCTCGTAAAGTCTCGCCCCATTCCGAGTCCGGCGGACGAAGTTGGCCAGCCCCTCCCCCAAAGGCTATAGCCCACCCGTTTTTTGGGCATTTTTGCGGCGGACGAACTTGGGGACGGGACCTTCGGGGGCTTATTTTGGGGCGCGGTTGTGCCCGTGGCCTATTTTTGGCACACGGAGGCCGCTTGCAAAGTCTCGCCCCATTCCGAGTCCGGCGGTCGAAGTTGGCCAGCCCCTCCCCCCAAGGCTATAGCCCACCCGTTTTTTGGGCATTTTTACGGCGGACGAACTTCGGGACGGGACCTTCGGGGGCTTATTTTTGGGCGCGGCTGTGCCCGCGGCCTATTTTTAGCACACGGAGGACGCTCGCAAAGTCTCGCCCCATTCCGAGTCCGGCGGACGAAGTTGGCCAGCCCCTCCCGCCAAGGCTATAGCCCACCCGTTTTTTGGGCTTTTTTGCGGAGGACGAACTTGCGGTCGGGACTTTCGGGGGCTTATTTTTGGGCACGGCTGTGCCCACGGCCTATTTTTGACACACGGAGGGCGCTCGCAAAGTCTCGCCCCATTCCGAGTCCGGCGGTCGAAGTTGGCCAGCCCCTCCCCCCAAGGCTATAGCCCACCCGTTTTTTGGGCATTTTTACGGCGGACGAAGTTGGGGACGGGACCTTCGGGGGCTTATTTTTGGGTGCGGCTGTGCCCGCGGACTATTTTTGGCACACGGAGGGCGCTCGCAAAGTCTCGCCCCATTCCGAGTCCGGCGGACGAAGTTGGCCAGCCCCTCCCCCCAAGGCTATAGCCTACCCGTTTTTTGGGCATTTTTGCGGCGGACGAACTCGGGGACGGGACCTTCGGGGGATATTTTTGGGCATGGCTGTGTCCGCGGCCTATTTTGGGCACATGGAGGGTGCTTGCAAAGTCTCGCCCCATTCCTAGTCCGGCGGTCGAAGTTGGCCAGCCCCTCCCCCCAAGGCTATAGCCCACCCGTTTTTTGGGCTTTTTTGCGGAGGACGAACTTGCGGTCGGGACTTTCGGGGGCTTATTTTTGGGCACGGCTGTGCCCACGGCCTATTTTTGACACACGGAGGGCGCTCGCAAAGTCTCGCCCCATTCCGAGTCCGGCGGTCGAAGTTGGCCAGCCCCTCCCCCCAAGGCTATAGCCCACCCGTTTTTTGGGCATTTTTGCGGCGGACGAACTCGGGGACGGGACCTTCGGGGGATATTTTTGGGCATGGCTGTGTCCGCGGCCTATTTTGGGCACACGGAGGGAGCTTGCAAAGTCTCGCCCCATTCCTAGTCCGGCGGTCGAAGTTGGCCAGCCCCTCCCCCCAAGGCTATAGACCACCCGTTTTTTGGGCATTTTTGCGGCGGACGAACTTGGGGACGGGACCTTCGGGGGCTTATTTTTGGGCGCGGCTGTGCCCGCGGCCTATTTTTGGCACACGGAGGGTGCTCGCAAAGTGTCGCCCTATTTTGAGTCCGGCGGACAAAGTTGGCCAGCCCCTCCCCCCAAGGCTATAGCCCACCCGTTTTTTGGGCATTTTTGCGGCAGACGAACTTGGGGACGAGAACTTCGGGGTCTTATTTTTGGATGCGGCTGTGCCCGCGGCCTATTTTTGCCCCACGGAGGGCGCTCGAAAAGTCTCGCCCCATTCCGAATCCGGCGGACGAAGTTGGCCAGCCCCTCCCCCCAAGGCTATAGCCCACCCGTTTTTTGGGCATTTTTACGGCGGACGAACTTGGGGACGGGACCTTCGTGGGATTATTTTTGGACGCAGCTGTGCCCGCGGCCTATTTTTAGCACACGGAGGGCGCTCGCAAAGTCTCGTCCCATTCCGAGTCCGGCGGACGAAGTTGGCCAGCCCCTCCCCCCAAGGCTATAGCCCACCCGTTTTTTGGGCTTTTTTGCGGAGGACGAACTTGCGGACGGGACCTTCGGGGGCTTATTTTTGGGCGCGGCTGTTACCACGGCCTACTTTTGGCACACGGAGGGCGCTCACAAAGTCTCGTCCCATTCCGAGTCCGCCGGACGAAGTTGGCCAGCCCCTCCCCCCAAGGCTATAGCCCACCCGTTTTTTGGGCATTTTTACGGCGGACGAAGTTGGGGACGGGACCTTCGGGGGCTTATTTTTATGCGCGGCTGTGCCCGCGGCCTATTTTTGGCACACGGAGGGCGCTCGCAAAGTCTCGCCCCATTCCGAGTCCGGCGGACGAAGTTGGCCAGCCCCTCCCCCCAAGGCTATAGCCTACCCGTTTTTTGGGCATTTTTGCGGCGGACGAACTCGGGGACGGGACCTTCGGGGGATATTTTTGGGCATGGCTGTGTCCGCGGCCTATTTTTGGTACACGGAGGGTGCTTGCAAAGTCTCGCCCCATTCCTAGTCCGGCGGTCGAAGTTGGCCAGCCCCTCCCCCCAAGGCTATAGCCCACCCGTTTTTTGGGCATTTTTGCGGCGGACGAACTTGGGGACGGGACCTTCGGGGGCTTATTTTTGGGCGCGGCTGTGCCCGTGGCCTATTTTTGGCACACGGACGGCGCTCGTAAAGTCTCACCCCATTCCGTGTCTGGTGGACGAAGTTGGCCAGCCCCTCCCCCCAAGGCTATAGCCCACCCGTTTTTTGGCATTTTTGCCGCGGATGAACTTGGGGACGGGACCTTCGTGGGCTTATTTTTGGGCGCGGCTGTGCCCGCGGCCTATTTTTGGCACACGGAGGGTTCTTGTAAACTCTCGCCCCATTCCGAGTCCGGCGGACGAAGTTGGCCAGCCCCTCCCCCCAAGGCTATAGCCCACCCGTTTTTTGGCATTTTTGCCGCGGACGAACTTGGGGACGGGACCTTCGGGGGCTTATTTTTGGGCGCGGCTGTGCCCGTGGCCTATTTTTGGCACACGGAGGGTGCTCGTAAACTCTCGCCCCATTCCGAGTCCGGCGGACGAAGTTGGCCAGCCCCTCCCCCCAAGGCTATAGCCCACCCGTTTTTTGGGCATTTTTGCGGCGGACGAACTTGGGGACGGGACCTTCAATGGCTTATTTTTGGGGGCGGCTGTGCCGGCACACACGGAGGGTGCTCTCTCGCCCCATTCCGAGTCCGGCGGACGAAGTTGGCCAGCCCTCCCCCAAGGCTATAGCCCACCCGTTTTTGGCATTTTTTGGGGACGGGACCTTCGGGGGCTTATTTTTGGGCGCGGCTGTGCCCGTGGCCTATTTTTGGCACACGGAGGGTGCTCGTAAACTCTCGCCCCATTCCGAGTCCGGCGGACAAAGTTGGCCAGCCCCTCCCCCCAAGGCTATAGCCCACCCGTTTTTTGGGCATTTTTGCGGCGGACGAACTTGGGGACGGGACCTTGGGGGGCTTATTTTTGGGTGCGGCTGTGTCTGCGGTCTATTTTTGGAACACGGAGGGCGCTCGCAAAGTCTCGCCCTATTCCGAGTCCGGCGGACGAAGTTGGTCAGGCCCTGCCCCCAAGGCTATAGCCCACCCGTTTTTTGGACATTTTTGCGGGGGACGAACTTGGGGACGTGACCTTCGGGGGCTTATTTTTGGGCGCGGTTGTGCCCACGGCCTATTTTTGGTACGCGGAGGGCGTTAGTAAAGTCTCGCCCCATTCCGAGTCCGGCGGACGAAGTTGGCCAGCCCCTCCCCCCAAGGCTATAGCCCACCCGTTTTTTGGGCATTTTTGCGGCGGACGAACTTGGGGACGGGACGTTCGGGGACTAATTTTTGGGCGCGGCTGTGCCCGCGGCCTAGTTTTGGCACACGGAGGGCGCTCGCAAAGTCTCGCCCCATTCCGAGTCCGGCGGACGAAGTGGGCCAGCCCCTCCCCCCAAGGCTATAGCCCACCCGTTTTTTGGGCATTTTTGTGGCGGACAAACTTGGGGACGGGACCTTCGGGGGCTTATTTTTGGGCGCGGCTGAGCCCGCGGCCTATTTTTGGCACATGCTGGGCGCTCACAAAGTCTCACCCCATTCCGAGTCCGGCGGACGAAGTTGGCCAGCCCCTCCCCCCAAGGCTATAGCCCACCCGTTTTTTGGGCATTTTTACGGCGGACGAACATGGGGACGGGACCTTCGGGGGCTTATTTTTGGGAGCGGCTGTGCCCGCGGCCTATTTTTGGCACACAGAGGGCCCTCGCAAAGTCTCCCCCAATTCGAGTCCGGCGGACGAAGTTGGCCAGCCCCTCCCCCCAAGGCTATAGCCCACCCGTTTTTTGGCATTTTTGCCGCGGACGAACTTGGGGACGGGACCTTCGGGGGCTTATTTTTGGGCGCGGCTGTGCCCGTGGCCTATTTTTGGCACACGGAGGGTGCTCGTAAACTCTCGCCCCATTCCGAGTCCGGCGGACGAAGTTGGCCAGCCCCTCCCCCCAAGGCTATAGCCCACCCGTTTTTTGGCATTTTTGCCGCGGACGAACTTGGGGACGGGACCTTCGGGGGCTTATTTTTATTTTTTTAGGAGGGCGCTTCTCGCCCCATTCCGAGTCCGGCGGACGAAGTTGGCCTCCCCAAGGCTATAGCCCACCCGTTTTTGGGCATTTACGAACTTGGGGACGGGACCTTCGGGGCTTATTTTTGGGCGCCGGGCCTATTTTTGGCCCGCCCCAGTCCGGCGGACGAAGTTGGCCAGCCCCTCCCCCAAGGCTATAGCCCACCCGTTTTTGGGCATTTTGCGGCGGACGAACTTGGGGACGGGACCTTCGGGGCTTATTTTTGGGCGCGGCTGTGCCTATTTTTTGGCACACGGAGGGCGCTCGCAAAGTCTCGCCCCATTCCGAGTCCCCAGCCCCTCCCCCAAGGCTATAGCCCACCCGTTTTTGGGCATTTTTGGCGGACGAACTTGGGGACGGGACCTTCGGGGGCTTATTTTTTGGGCGCGGCTTTTTATAGCATACACGACTGAAATTTTTGTTTGGCCAGCCCCTCCCCCCAAGGCTATATCCCACCCGTTTTTTGGGCATTTTTGCGGAGGACGAACTTGGGGACGGGACCTTGGGGGGCTTATTTTTGGGCGCGGCTGTGCCCGCGGCCTATTTTTGGCACACGGAGGGCGCTCGCAAAGGCTCGCCCCATTCCGAGTCCGGCGGACGAAGTTGGCCAGCCCCTCCCCCCAAGGCTATAGCCCACCCGTTTTTTGGGCATTTTTGCGGCGGACGAACTTGGGGAAGGGACCTTCGGGGGCTTATTTTTGGGCGCGGCTGTGCCCGCGGCCTATTTTTGGCACACGGAGGCCGCTCGCAAAGTCTCGCCCCATTCCGAGTCCGGCGGACGAAGTTGGCCAGCCCCTCCCCCCAAGGCGATAGCCCACCCGTTTTTTGGGCATTTTTGCGGCGGACGAACTTGGGAACGGGACCTTCGGGGGCTTATTTTTGGGTACGACTGTGCCCGCGGCCTATTTTTGGCACACGGAGGGCGCTCGTAAAGGCTCGCCCCATTCCGAGTCCGGCGGACGAAGTTGGCCCGCCCCTCCCCCTAAGGCTATAGCCCACCCGTTTTTTGGGCATTTTTGGGGCGGACGAACTTGGGGACGGGACCTTCGGGGGCTTATTTTTGGTCGAGGCTGTGCCTGCGGCCTATTTTTGGCACACGGAGGGCGCTCGCAAAGGCTCGCCCCATTCCGAGTCCGGTGGACGAAGTTGGCCAGCCCCTCCCCCCAAGGCTATAGCCCACCCGATTTTTGGGCATTTTTGATGCGGACGAACTTGGGGACGGGACCTTCGGGGCTTGTTTTGGGCGCGGCTGTGCCAACGGCCTATTTTTGGCACACAGAGGGCGCTCGCAAAGTCTCGCCGGATTCCGAGTCCGGCGGACGAAGTTGGCCAGCCCCTCCCCCCAAGGCTATAGCCCACCCGTTTTTTTGGCATTTTTGCGGCGGACGAACTTGGAGATGGGACCTTCGGGGGCTTATTTTTGGGGGCGCGGCTTTTCCTGCGGTCTATTTTTGGCACACGGAGGGTGCTCGCAAAGTCTCGCCCCATTCCGAGTCCGGCGGACGAAGTTGGCCAGCCCCTCCCCCCAAGGCTATAGCCCACCCGTTTTTTGGGCATTTTTACGGCGGACGAACTTGGGGACGGGACCTTCGGGGGCTTATTTTTGGGTGTGGCCGTGCCCGTGGCCTATTTTTTACACACGAAGGGTGCTCACAAAGTCTTGCCTCATTCTGAGTCCGGCGGACGAAGTTGGCCAGCCCCTCCCCCCAAGGCTATAGCCCACCCGTTTTTTGGGCATTTTTACAGCGGACGAACTTGGGGACGGGACCTTCGGGGGCTTATTTTTGGGCGCGGATGTGCCCGTGGCCTATTTTTGGCACACAGAGGGCGCTCGAAAAGTCTCGCCCCATTCAGAGTCCGGCGGACGAAGTTGGCCAGCCCCTCCCCCCAAGGCTATAGCCCACCCGTTTTTTGGGACTTTTTACGGCGGAAGAACTTGGGGATGGGACCTTCGGGGGCTTATTTTTTGGCGCAGCTGTGCCCACGGCTTATTTTTGGCACACGGAGGGTGCTCGCAAAGTCTCGCCCCATTCCGAGTCCGGCGGAAGAAGTGGGCCAGCTCCTCCCCCCATGGCGATAGCCCACCCGTTTTTTGGGCATTTTTGCGGCTGTACCCGCGGCCTATTTTTGGCACACGGAGGCCGCTCGCAAAGTCTCGCCCCATTCCGAGTCCGGCGGACGAAGTTGGCCAGCCCCTCCCCCCAAGGCGATAGCCCACCCATTTTTTGGGCATTTTTGCGGCGGACGAACTTGGGAACGGGACCTTCGGGGGCTTATTTTTGGGTACGACTGTGCCCGCGGCCTATTTTTGGCACACGGAGGGCGCTCGTAAAGGCTCGCCCCATTCCAAGTCCGGCGGACGAAGTTGGCCCGCCCCTCCCCCTAAGGCTATAGCCCACCCGTTTTTTGGGCATTTTTGGGGCGGACGAACTTGGGGACGGGACCTTCGGGGGCTTATTTTTGGTCGAGGCTGTCCCTGCGGCCTATTTTTGGCACATGGAGGGCGCTCGCAAAGTCTCGCCGGATTCCGAGTCCGGCGGACGAAGTTGGCCAGCCCCTCCCCCCAAGGCTATAGCCCACCCGTTTTTTGAGCATTTTTGCGGCGGACGAACTTGTGGATGGGACCTTCGGGGGCTGATTTTTGGGCGCGGCTGTGACCGTGGCCTATTTTGGCACACAGAGGCCGCTCGAAAAGTATCGCGCCATTCTGAGTCCGGCGGACGAAGTTGGCCAGCCCCACCCCCCAAGGCTATAGCCCACCCGTTTTTGTGGCCTTTTTCCGCTGGACGAACTTGGAGCCCCGGCCTTCGGGCGGTTATTTTTGGGCGCGGCTGTGACCGCATCCTATTTTTGGCACACAGATTCTGTTCGAAAAGTATCGCGCCATTCCGAGTCCGTCGGACGAAGTTGGCCAGCCCCACCCCCCAAGGCTATAGCCCACCCGTTTTTGTGGCCTTTTTCCGCTGGACGAACTTGGCGCCCCGGCCTTCCGGCGGTTATTTTTGGGCGCGGCTGTGGCCGCGGCCTATTTTTGGCACACGGAGGCCGCACGCAAAGTCTCGCGCCATTCCGAGTCCGGCGGACGAAGTTGGCCAGCCCCACCCCCCAAGGCTATAGCCCACCCGTTTTTGTGGCCTTTTTCCGCTGGACGAACTTGGCGCCCCGGCCTTCGGGCGGTTATTTTTGGGCGCGGCTGTGACCGCAGCCTATTTTTGGCACACGGAGGCCGCTCGAAAAGTATCGCGCCATTCCGAGTCCGGCGGACGAAGTTGGCCAGCCCCACCCCCCAAGGCTATAGCCCACCCGTTTTTGTGGCCTTTTTCCGCTGGACGAACTTGGCGCCCCGGCCTTCGGGCGGTTATTTTTGGGCGCGGCTGTGACCGTAGCCTATTTTTGGCACACGGAGGCCGCTCGAAAAGTATCGCGCCATTCCGAGTCCGGCGGACGAAGTTGGCCAGCCCCACCCCCCAAGGCTATAGCCCACCCGTTTTTGTGGCCTTTTTCCGCTGGACGAACTTGGAGCCCCGGCCTTCGGGCGGTTATTTTTGGGCGCGGCTGTGATCGGATCCTATTTTTGGCACACAGATTCCACTCGAAAAGTATCGCGCCATTCCGAGTCCGGCGGACGAAGTTGGCCAGCCCCACCCCCCAAGGCTATAGCCCACCCGTTTTTGTGGCCTTTTTCCGCTGGACGAACTTGGCGCCCCGGCCTTCCGGCGGTTATTTTTGGGCGCGGCTGTGGCCGCGGCCTATTTTTGGCACACGGAGGCCGCTCGAAAAGTATCGCGCCATTCCGAGTCCGGCGGACGAAGTTGGCCAGCCCCACCCCCCAAGGCTATAGCCCACCCGTTTTTGTGGCCTTTTTCCGCTGGACGAACTTGGCGCCCCGGCCTTCGGGCGGTTATTTTTGGGTGCGGCTATGACCGCAGCCTATTTTTGGCACACGGAGGCCGCTTGAAAAGTATCGCGCCATTCCGAGTCCGGCGGACGAAGTTGGCCAGCCCCACCCCCCAAGGCTATAGCCCACCCGTTTTTGTGGCCTTTTTCCGCTGGACGAACTGGGAGCCCCGGCCTTCGGGCGGTTATTTTTGGGCGCGGCTGTGACCGCATCCTATTTTTGGCGCACAGATTCCGCTCGAAAATATCGCGCCATTCCGAGTCCGGCGGACGAAGTGGGCCAGCCCCACCCCCCAAGGCTATAGCCCACCCGTTTTTGTGGCCTTTTTCCGCTGGACGAACTTGGCGCCCCGGCCTTCCGGCAGTTATTTTTGGGCGCGGCTGTGAACGCAGCCTATTTTTGGCACACGGAGGCCGCTTGGAAAGTCTCGTGCCATTCCGAGTCCGGCGGACGAAGTCGGCCAGCCCCACCCCCCAAGGTTATAGCCCACCCATTTTTGTGGCCTTTTTCCGCTGGACGAACTTGGCGCCCCAGCCTTCGGGCGGTTATTTTTGGGCACGGCTGTGACCGCAGGCTATTTTTGGCACACGGAGGCCGCTCGGACAGTCTCGTGCCATTCCGAGTCCGGCGGACGAAGTCGGCCAGCCCCACCCCCCAAGGTTATAGCCCACCCGTTTTTGTGGCCTTTTTCCGCTGGACGAAATTGGCGCCCCGGCCTTCGGGTGGTTATTTTTGGGCGCGGCTGTGCCCGCAGCCTATTTTTGGCACACGGAGGCCGCTCGAAAAGTATCGCGCCATTCCGAGTCCGACGGACGGAGTCGGCCAGCCCCACCCCCCAAGGCTATAGCCCACCCGTTTTTATGGCCTTTTTCCGCTGGACGAACATGGCGCCGCGGCCTTCGGGCGGTTATTTTTGGACGCGGCTGTGCCCGTGGCCTTTTTTTGGCACACCGAGGCCGCTCGCAAAGTATCGTGCTATTCCGAGTCCGGCGGACGAAGTCGTCCAGCCCCACCCCACAAGGCTATAGCCCACCCGTTTTTATGGCCTTTTTCCGCTGGACGAACATGGCGCCCCGGCCTTCGGGCGGTTATTTTTGGGCGCGGCTGTGGCCGCGGCCTATTTTTGGCACACGGAGGCCGCTCGCAAAGTCTCGCGCCATTCCGAGTCCGGCGGACGAAATCGGCCAGCCCCACCCCCCAAGGCTATAGCCCACCCGTTTTTATGGCCTTTTTCCGCTGGACGAACATGGCACCCCGGCCTTCGGGCGGTTATTTTTGGGCGCGGCTGTGGCCGCGGCCTATTTTTGGCACACGGAGGCCGCTCGCAAAGTCTCGCGCCATTCCGAGTCCGACGGACGAAGTCGGCCAGCCCCACCCCCCAAGGCTATAGCCCACCCGTTTTTATGGCCTTTTTCCGCTGGACGAACATGGCGCCCCGCCCTTCGGGCGGTTATTTTTGGGCGCGGCTGTGCCCGCGGCCTTTTTTTGGCACACCGAGGCCGCTCGCAAAGTATCGCGCCATTCCGAGTCCGGCGGACGAGCCCCACCCCCAAGGCTATAGCACACCCGTTTTATGGCCAAGGCCAGGGCGATAGCCCACCCGTTTTGTGGCCTTTTTCTGCTGGACGGACTTGGCGCCCGGCCTTTGGGCGGTTATTTTTGGCTGTGCCCGCGGCTTATTTTTGGCACACGGAGGCCGCTCGCAAAGTCTCACGCCATTCCGAGTCCGGCGGACGAAGTCGGCCAGCCCCACCCCCCAAGGTTATAGCCCACCCATTTTTGTGGCCTTTTTCCGCTGGACGAACTTGGCGCCCCAGCCTTCGGGCGGTTATTTTTGGGCACGGCTGTGACCGCAGGCTATTTTTGGCACACGGAGGCCGCTCGGACAGTCTCATGCCATTCCGAGTCCGGCGGACGAAGTCGGCCAGCCCCACCCCCCAAGGTTATAGCCCACCCGTTTTTGTGGCCTTTTTCCGCTGGACGAACTTGGCGCCCCGGCCTTCGGGTGGTTATTTTTGGGCGCGGCTGTGCCCGCAGCCTATTTTTGGCACACGGAGGCCGCTCGCAAAGTCTCGCGCCATTCCGAGTCCGGCGGACGAAGTCGGCCAGCCCCACCCCCCAAGGCTATAGCCCACCCGTTTTTATGGCCTTTTTCCGCTGGACGAACATGGCGCCCCGGCCTTCGGGCGGTTATTTTTGGGTGCGGCTGTGCACGCGGCCTATTTTTGGCACACCGAGGCCGCTCGCAAAGTCTCACGCTATTCCGAGTCCGGCGGACGAAGTCGTCCAGCCCTACCCCCCAAGGCTATAGCCCACCCGTTTTTATGGCCTTTTTCCGCTGGACGAACATGGCGCCCCGGCCTTCGGGCGGTTATTTTTGGGTGCGGCTGTGGCCGCGGCCTATTTTTGGCACACGGAGGCCGCTCGCAAAGTCTCGCGCCATTCCGAGTCCGGCGGACGAAATCGGCCAGCCCCACCCCCCAAGGCTATAGCCCACCCGTTTTTATGGCCTTTTTCTGCTGGACGAACATGGCGCCCCGGCCTTCGGGTGGTTATTTTTGGGCGCGGCTGTGCCCGCGGCCTATTTTTGGCACACGGAGGCCGCTCACAAAGTCTCGCGCCATTCCGAGTCCGGCGGACGAAGTTGGCCAGCCCCACCCCCAAGGCTATAGCCCACCCGTTTTTGTGGCCTTTTTGCGCTGGACGAACTTTGCGCCCCGGCCTTCGGGCGTTTATTTTTGGGCGCCGCTGTGCCCGCGGCCTATTTTTTGCAGGCGGAGGCCGCTCGCAAAGTCTCGCTCCATACCGAGTCCGGCGGACGAAGTTGGCCATCCCCACCCCCCAAGGCTATAGCCCACCCGTTGTTGTGGCCTTTTTCCGCTGGACGAACTTGGCGCCCCGGCCATTGGGCGGTTATTTTTGGGCGCGGCAGTGACCGCGGCCTATTTTTGGCACACGGAGGCCGCTCGCAAAGTCTCGCGCCATTCCGAGGCCGGCGGACGAAGTTGGCCAGCCCCACCCCCCAAGGCGATAGCCCACCCATTTTTGTGGCCTTTTTCCGCTGGACGAACTTGGCGCCCCAGCCTTCGGGCGGTTATTTTTGGGCACGGCTGTGACCGCAGGCTATTTTTGGCACACGGAGGCCGCTCGGACAGTCTCGTGCCATTCCGAGTCCGGCGGACGAAGTCGGCCAGCCCCACCCCCCAAGGTTATAGCCCACCCGTTTTTGTGGCCTTTTTCCGCTGGACGAACTTGGCGCCCCGGCCTTCGGGTGGTTATTTTTGGGCGCGGCTGTGCCCGCAGCCTATTTTTGGCACACGGAGGCCGCTCGCAAAGTCTCGCGCCATTCCGAGTCCGACGGACGAAGTCGGCCAGCCCCACCCCCCAAGGCTATAGCCCACCCGTTTTTATGGCCTTTTTCCGCTGGACGAACATGGCGCCCCGGCCTTCGGGCGGTTATTTTTGGGCGCGGCTGAGCACGCGGCCTATTTTTGGCACACCGAGGCCGCTCGCAAAGTCTCACGCTATTCCGAGTCCGGCGGACGAAGTCGTCCAGCCCTACCCCCCAAGGCTATAGCCCACCCGTTTTTATGGCCTTTTTCCGCTGGACGAACATGGCGCCCCGGCCTTCGGGCTGTTATTTTTGGGTTCGGCTGTGGCCGCGGCCTATTTTTGGCACACGGAGGCCGCTCGCAAAGTCTCGCGCCATTCCGAGTCCGGCGGACGAAATCGGCCAGCCCCACCCCCCAAGGCTATAGCCCACCCGTTTTTATGGCCTTTTTCTGCTGGACGAACATGGCGCCCCGGCCTTCGGGTGGTTATTTTTGGGCGCGGCTGTGCCCGCGGCCTATTTTTGGCACACGGAGGCCGCTCACAAAGTCTCGCGCCATTCCGAGTCCGGCGGACGAAGTTGGCCAGCCCCACCCCCAAGGCTATAGCCCACCCGTTTTTGTGGCATTTTTGCGCTGGACGAACTTTGCGGCCCGGCCTTCGGGCGTTCATTTTTGGGCGCCGCTGTGCCCGCGGCCTATTTTTTGCAGGCGGAGGCCACTCGCAAAGTCTCGCTCCATACCGAGTCCGGCGGACGAAGTTGGCCATCCCCACCCCCCAAGGCTATAGCCCACCCGTTGTTGTGGCCTTTTTCCAATGGACGAACTTGGCGCCCCGGCCATTGGGGGGTTATTTTTGGACGCGGCAGTGACCGCGGCCTATTTTTGGCACACGGAGTCCGCTCGCAAAGTCTCGCGCCATTCCGAGGCCGGCGGACGAAGTTGGCCAGCCCCACCCCCCAAGGCGATAGCCCACCCATTTTTGTGGCCTTTTTCCGCTGGACGAACTTGGCGCCCCAGCCTTCGGGCGGTTATTTTTGGGCACGGCTGTGACCGCAGGCTATTTTTGGCACACGGAGGCCGCTCGGACAGTCTCGTGCCATTCCGAGTCCGGCGGACGAAGTCGGCCAGCCCCACCCCCCAAGGTTATAGCCCACCCGTTTTTGTGGCCTTTTTCCGCTGGACGAACTTGGCGCCCCGGCCTTCGGGTGGTAATTTTTGGGCGCGGCTGTGCCCGCAGCCTATTTTTGGCACACGGAGGCCGCTCGCAAAGTCTCGCGCCATTCCGAGTCCGACGGACGAAGTCGGCCAGCCCCACCCCCCAAGGCTATAGCCCACCCGTTTTTATGGCCTTTTTCCGCTGGACGAACATGGCGCCCCGGCCTTCGGGCGGTTATTTTTGGGCGCGGCTGTGCCCGCGGCCTATTTTTGGCACACCGAGGCCGCTCGCAAAGTCTCGCGCTATTCCGAGTCCGGCGGACGAAGTCGTCCAGCCCCACCCCCCAAGGCTATAGCCCACCCGTTTTTATGGCCTTTTTCCGCTGGACGAACATGGCGCCCCGGCCTTCGGGCGGTTATTTTTGGGCGCGGCTGTGGCCGCGGCCTATTTTTGGCACACGGAGGCCGCTCGCAAAGTCTCGCGCCATTCCGAGTCCGGCGGACGAAATCGGCCAGCCCCACCCCCCAAGGCTATAGCCCACCCGTTTTTATGGCCTTTTTCTGCTGGACGAACATGGCGCCCCGGCCTTCGGGCGGTTATTTTTGGGCGCGGCTGTGCCCGCGGCCTATTTTTGGCACACGGAGGCCGCTCACAAAGTCTCGCGCCATTCCGAGTCCGGCGGACGAAGTTGGCCAGCCCCACCCCCCAAGGCTATAGCCCACCCGTTTTTGTGGCCTTTTTGCGCGGGACGAACTTGGGGCCCCGGCCTTGGGCGTTTATTTTTGGCGCCGCTGTGCCTATTTTTGGCACACGGAGGCCGCTCACAAAGTCTCGCGCCATTCCGAGTCCGCGGACGAAGTTGGCCAGCCCACCCCCAAGGCTATAGCCCACCCGTTTTGTGGCCTTTTGCGCTGGACGAACTTTGCGCCCCGGCCTTCGGGCGTTTATTTTTGGGCGCCGCTGTGCCCGCGGCCTATTTTTTGCAGGCGGAGGCCGCTCGCAAAGTCTCGCTCTATACCGAGTCCGGCGGACGAAGTTGGCCATCCCCACCCCCCAAGGCTATAGCCCACCCGTTGTTGTGGCCTTTTTCCGCTGGACGAACTTGGCGCCCCGGCCATTGGGCGGTTATTTTTGGGCGCGGCAGTGACCGCGGCCTATTTTTGGCACACGGAGGCCGCTCGCAAAGTCTCGCGCCATTCCGAGGCCGGCGGACGAAGTGGGCCAGCCCTACCCCCCAAGGCGATAGCCCACCCGTTTTTGTGGCCTTTTTCTGCTGGACGGACGTGGCGCCCCGGCCTTTGGGCGGTTATTTTTTGGCGCGGCTGTGCCCGCGGCCTCTTCTAGGCACAAGGAGGCCGCTCGCAAAGTCTCGCGCCATTCCGAGTCCGGCGGACGAAGTTGGCCAGCCCCACCCCCCAAGGCTATAGCCCACCCGTTTTTGTGGCCTTTTTCCGCTGGACGAACTTGGCGCCCCGGCCTTCGGATGGTTATTTTTTGGCGCGGCTGTGTCCGTGGCCTATTTATGGCACACGGAGGCCGTTCGCAAAGTCTCGTGCCATTCCGAGTCCGGCGGATGAAGATGGCCAGCCCCACCCCCCAAGGCTATAGCCCACCCGTTTTTGTGGCCTTTTTCCGCTGGACGAACTTGGCGCCCCGGCCTTTGGGCAGTAATTTTTGGGCGCGGCTATGCCCGCGGCCTCTTCTTGGCACACGGAGGCCGCTCGCAAAGTCTCGCGCCATTCCGTGTCCGGCGGACGAAGTTGGCGAGCCCCACCCCCCAATGCTATAGCCCACCCGTTTTCGTGGCCTTTTTCCGCTGGACGAACTTGTCGCCCCGGCCTTCGGGCAGTTATTTTTGGGAAGGGCTGTGACCGTGGCCTATTTTTGGCACACGGATGCCGCTCGCAAAGTCTCGCGCCATTCCGAGTCCGGCGGACGCAGTGGGCCAGCCATACCCCCCAAGGCTATAGCCCACCCGTTTTTGTGGCCTTTTTCTTCTGGACGAACTTGGCGCCCCGGCCTTCGGGCAGTTATTTTTGGGCGCGGCTGTGCCCGCGGCCTATTTTTGGTACACAGAGGCCACTCGCAAAGTCTCGCGCCATTCCGAGTCCGGCGGACGAAGTTGGCCAGCCCCACCCCCCAAGGCAATAGCCCACCCGTTTTTGTGGCCTTTTTCCGCAGGACGAACTTGGCGCCCCGGACTTCGGGCTGTTATTTTTGGGTGCGGCTATGCCCGCGGCCTCTTCTTGCCACACGGAGGCCACTCGTAAAGTCTCGCGCCATTCCGAGTCCGGCAGACGAAGTTGGCCAGCCCCACCCCCCAAGGCTATAGCCCACCCGTTTTTGTGGCCTTTTTCCGCTGGACGAACTTGGCGCCCCAGCCTTCGGGCGGTTATTTTTGGGTGCGGCTGTGACCGTAGCCTTTTTTTGGCACACGGAGGCCGCTCGAAAGTCTCGCTCCATTCCGATCCCGGCGGACAAAGTTGGCCATCCCCACCCCCCAAGTGTATAGCCCACCCGTTGTTGTGGCCTTTTTCCATGGGAACTTGGAGCCCCTGCCTTCGGGCGGTTATTTTTGGGCGCGGCTGTGCCTGTGGCCTATTTTGGGCACACGGAGGCCGCACACAATGTCTCGCGCCATTCCGAGTCCGGCGGACGCAGTGGGCCAGCCATACCCCCCAAGGCTATAGCCCACCCGTTTTTGTGGCCTTTTTCTTCTGGACGAACTTGGCGCCCCGGCCTTCGGGCAGTTATTTTTGGGCGCGGCTGTGGCCGCGGCCTATTTTTGGTACACAGAGGCCACTCGCAAAGTCTCGCGCCATTCCGAGTCCGGCGGACGAAGTTGGCCAGCCCCACCCCCCAAGGCAATAGCCCACCCGGTTTTGTGGCCTTTTTCCACTTGGGGCGAGACTTGGCGCCCCGGACTTCGGGCTGTTATTTTTGGGTGCGGCTATGCCCGCGGCCTCTTCTTGCCACACGGAGGCCACTCGTAAAGTCTCGCGCCATTCCGAGTCCGGCAGACGAAGTTGGCCAGCCCCACCCCCCAAGGCTATAGCCCACCCGTTTTTGTGGCCTTTTTCCGCTGGACGAACTTGGCGCCCCGGCCTTAGGGCGGGTATTTTTGGGGGCGGCTGGGACCGTTGCCTTTTTTTGGCACACGGAGGCCGCTCGAAAGTCTCGCACCATTCCGAGTCCGGCGGACGAAGTTGGCCAGCCCCACCCCCCAAGGCTATAGCCCACCCGTTTTTGTGGTCTTTTTCCGCTGGACGAACTTGGCGGCCCGGCCTTAAGGCGGTTATTTTTGGGCTCGGCTGTGCCCGCGGCCGATTTTTGGCACACGGAGGCCGCTCGCATAGTCTCACGCCATTCCGAGTCCGGCGGACGAAGTGGGCCAGCCCCACCCCCCAAGGCTATAGCTCACCCGTTTTTGTGGCCTTTTTCCGCTGGACGAACTTGGCGCCCCGGCCTTCGGGCGGTTATTTTTAGGTGCGGCTATGCCCGCGGCCTCTTCTTGGCACACGGGGGCCGCTCGCAAAGTCTCGCGCCATTCCGAGCCCGGCGGACGAAGTTGGCCATCCCCACCCCCCAAGGCTATAGCCCACCCGTTGTTGTGGCCTTTTTCCGCTGGACGAACTTGGCGCCCCGGCCTTCGGGCGGTTATTTTTGGGCGCGGCTTTGACCGCAGCCTATTTTTGGCACACAGAGGCCGCTTCAAAAGTATCGCGCCATTCCGAGTCCGGCGGATGAAGTTGGCCAGCCCCACCCCCCAAGGCTATAGCCCACCCGTTGTTGTGGCCTTTTTCCGATGGACGAACTTGGCGCCCCGGCCTTCGGGCGGTTATTTTTGGGCGTGGCTGTGCCCGCGACCTATTTTTGGTACACGGAGGCCGCTCGCAATGTCTCGCGCAATTCCGTGTCCGGCGGACGAAGTTGGCCAGCCCCACCCCCCAAGGCTATAGCCCACCCGTTTTTGTTGTCTTTTTCCGCAGGACGAACTTGGCGCCCCGGACTTCGGGCTGTTATTTTTGGGTGCGGCTATGCCCGCGGCCTCTTCTTGCCACACGGAGGCCACTCGTAAAGTCTCGCGCCATTCCGAGTCCGGCAGACGAAGTTGGCCAGCCCCACCCCCCAAGGCTATAGCCCACCCGTTTTTATGGCCTTTTTCCGCTGGACGAACTTGGCGCCCCAGCCTTCGGGCGGTTATTTTTGGGTGCGGCTGTGACCGTAGCCTTTTTTTGGCACACGGAGGCCGCTCGAAAGTCTCGCTCCATTCCGAGCCCGGCGGACAAAGTTGGCCATCCCCACCCCCCAAGTGTATAGCCCACCCGTTGTTGTGGCCTTTTTCCGCAGGACGAACTTGGTGCCCCGGCCTTCGGGCGGTTATTTTTGGGCGCGGCTGTGCCTGTGGCCTATTTTTGGCAGACGGAGGCCGCTCGTAAAGTCTCGCTCCATTCCGAGCCCGGCGGACGAAGTTGGCCATCCCCACCCCCCAAAGCTATAGCCCACCCGTTGTTGTGGCCTTTTTCCGCAGGACGAACTTGGCGCCCCGGCCTTCGGGCAGTTATTTTTGGGCGCGGCTGTGACCGCGGCCTTTTCTTGGCACACGGAGGCCGCTCGCAAAGTCTCGCGCCATTCTGAGTCCGGCGGACGAAGTTGGCCAGCCGCACCCCCCAAGGCTATAGCCCACCCGTTTTGTGGCCTTTTTCCGCTGGACGAACTTGGCGCCACGGCCTTCGGGAGGTTATTTTTGGGCGCGGCTGTGGCCGCGGCCTATTTTTGGCACACGGAGGCCGCACGCAAAGTCTCGCGCTATTCCGAGTCCGGCGGACGAAGTTGGCCAGCCCCACCCCCCAAGGCTATAGCCCACCCGTTTTTGTGGCCTTTTTCCGCTGGACGAACTTGGCGCCCCGGCCTTCGGGCGGTTATTTTTGGGCGCGGCTGTGCCCGCGGCCTATTTTTTGCAGATGGAGGCCGCTCGCAAAGTCTTGCTCCATTCCGTGTCCGGCGGACGAAGTTGGCCAGCCCCACCCCCCAAGGCTATAGCCCACCCGTTTTTGTGGCCTTTTTCCGCTGGACGAACTTGGCGCCACGGCCTTTGGGCGGTTATTTTTGGGCGCGGCTGTGGCCGCGGCCTATTTTTGGCACATGTAGGCCGCACACAATGTCTCGCGCCATTCCGAGTCCGGCGGACGAAGTTGGCCAGCCCCACCCCCCAAGGCTATAGCCCACCCGTTTTTGTGGCCTTTTTCCGCTGGACGAACTTGGCGCCCCGGCCTTCGGGTGGTTATTTTTAGGTACGGCTATGCCCGCGGCCTCTTCTTGGCACACGGAGGCCGTTCGCAAAGTCTCGCGCCATTCCGAGCCCGGCGGACGAAGTTGGCCATCTCCACCCCCCAAGGCTATAGCCCACCCGTTGTTGTGGCCTTTTTCCGCTGGACGAACTTGGCGCCCCGGCCTTCGGGCGGTTATTTTTGGGCACGGCTGTGACCGCAGCCTATTTTTGGCAGACGGAGGCCACTCGCAAAGTATCGCGCTATTCCGATCCCGGCGGACTAAGTTAGCCATCCCCACCCCCCAAGGCTATAGCCCACCCGTTTTTGTGGCCTTTTTCCGCAGGACGAACCTGGCGCCCTGGCCTTCGGGTGGTTATTTTTGGGCCCGGCTGAGACCGCAGCCTATTTTGGCACACGGCGGCCGCCCGATCACTATCGCGCCATTCCGAGTCCGGCGGACGAAGTCGGCCAGCCCCACCCCCCCAGGCTATAGCCCACCCATTTTTGTGGCCTTTTTCCGCTGGGCCGAACTTGGTGCCCCGGCCTTCGGGCAGTTATTTTTGGGCGCGGCTATGCGCGCCGCCTCTTCTTGGCACACGGAGGCCGCTCGCAAAGTCTCGCACCATTCCGAGTCCGGCGGACGAAGTTGGCCAGCCCCACCCCCCAATGCTATAGCCCACCCGTTGTTGTGGCCTTTTTCCGCTGGACGAACTTGGCGCCCCGGCCTTCGGGCGGTTATTTTTGGGCACGGCTGTGACCGCAGCCTATTTTTGGCAGACGGAGGCCGCTCGAAAAGTATCGCGCTATTCCGAATCCGGCGGACAAAGTTAGCCAGCCCCACCCCCCAAGGCTATAGCCCACCCGTTTTTGTGGCCTTTTTCCGCTGGACGAACCTGGCGCCCCGGCCTTCGGGTGGTTATTTTTGGACGCGGCTGTGACCGCAGCCTATTTTTGGCACACGGAGGCCGCTCGAAAAGTATCGCGCCATTCCGAGTCCGGCGGACGAAGTTGGCCAGCCCCACCCCCCAAGGCTATAGCCCACCCGTTTTTGTGGCCTTTTTCCGCTGGACGAACTTGGTGCCCCGGCCTTCGGGCAGTTATTTTTGGGCACGGCTATGCTCGCGGCCTCTTCTTGGCACACGGAGGCCGCTCGCAAAGTCTCGCACCATTCCGAGTCCGGCGGACGAAGTTGGCCAGCCCCACCCCCCAATGCTATTGCCCACCCGTTTTTGTGGCCTTTTTCCGCTGGACGAACTTGGCGCCCCGGCCTTCGGGCGGTTATTTTTGGGCACGTCTGTGCCCACGGCCTCTTCTTGGCACACGGAGGCCGCACGCAAAGTCTCGCGCCATTCCGAGTCCGGCGGACGAAGTTGGCCAGCCGCACCCCACAAGGCTATAGCCCACCCGTTTTGTGGCCTTTTTCCGCTGGACGAACTTGGCGCCCCGGCCTTCGGCCGTTAATTTTTGGGCGCGGATGTGCCCGCGGCCTATTTTTGGCACACGGCCCCCGCTCACAAAGTCTCACGCCATTCCGAGTCCGGCGGACGAAGTTGGCCAGCCCCACCCCCCAAGGCTATAGCCCACCCGTTTTTGTGGCCTTTTTCCGCTGGACGAACTTGACGCCCCGGCCTTCGGCGGTTATTTTTGGGCGCGGCTGTGACCGCAACCTATTTTTGGTACACGGAGGCCGCTCGAAAAGTATCGCGCAATTCCGAGTCCAGCGGACGAAGTTGGCCAGCCCCACCCCCCAAGGCTATAGCCCACCCGTTTTTCTGGCCTTTTCCGCTGGGCCGAACTTAGCGCCCCTGCCTTGGGCGGTTATTTTTGGCGCAGCTATGACCGCAGCCTATTTTGGTACACGGAGGCCGCTCGAAAAGTATCGCGCCATTCCGAGTCCGGCGGACGAAGTCGGCCAGCCCCACCCCCCAAGGCTATAGCCCACCCGTTTTTGTGGCCTTTTTCCGCTGGACGAACTTGGCGCCCCGGCCTTCGGGCGGTTATTTTTGGGCACGGCTGTGACCGCAGCCTATTTTTGGCAGACGGAGGCCACTCGCAAAGTCTAACTCCATTCCGAGCCCGTCGGACGAAGTTGGCCCTCCCCACCCCCCTAGGCTATAGCCCACCCGTTTTTGTGGCCTCTTTCCGCTGGACGAACTTGACGCCCCGGCCTTCGGGCGGTTATTTTTGGGAGCGGCTGTTTCCGCGGCCTATATTTGGCACACGGAGGCCGCTCGCAAAGTCTCGCGCCATTCCGAGTCCGGCGGACGAAGTTGGCCAGCCCCACCCCCCAAGGCTATAGCCCACCCGTTTTTGTGGCCTTTTTCCGCTGGACGAACTTGGTGCCCCGGCCTTCGGGCGGTTATTTTTTGGCGCAGCTGTGCCCGCGGCCTATTTTTGGCACACCGAGGCCGCTCGCAAAGTCTCGCGGCATTCCGAGTCCGGCGGACGAAGTGGGCCAGCCCCACCCCCCAAGGCTATAGCCCACCCGTTTTTGTGGCCTTTTTCCGCAGGACGAACTTGGCGCCCCGGCCTTCGGGCGGTTATTTTTGGGCGCGGCTGTGCCCGCGGCCTATTTTTGGCAGACGGAGGCCGCTCGCAAAGTCTCGCTCCATTCCGAGCCCGGCGGACGAAGTTGGCCCTCCCCACCCCCCTAGGCTATAGCCCACCCGTTTTTGTGGCCTCTTTCCGCTGGACGAACTTGACGCCCCGTCCTTCGGGCGGTTATTTTTGGGAGCGGCTGTATCCGCGGCCTATATTTGGCACACAGAGGCCGCTCGCAAAGTCTCGCGCCATTCCGAGTCCGGCGGACGAAGTTGGCCAGCCCCACCCCCCAAGGCTATAGCCCACCCGTTTTTGTGGCCTTTTTCCGCTGGACGAACTTGGTGCCCCGGCCTTCGGGCGGTTATTTTTTGGCTCAGCTGTGCCCGCGGCCTATTTTTGGCACACCGAGGCCGCTCGCAAAGTCTCGCGCCATTCCGAGTCCGGCGGACGAAGTTGGCCAGCCCCACCCCCCAAGGCTATAGCCCACCCGTTTTTGTGGCCTTTTTCCGCTGGACGAACTTGGCCCGGCCTTGGCGGTTATTTTTGGCGCGGCTGTGACCGCAGCCTATTTTGGCACACGGAGGCGCTCGAAAAGTATCGCGCCATTCGAGTCCAGCGGACGAAGTTGGCCAGCCCCACCCCCAAGGCTATAGCCCACCCGTTTTTGTGGCCTTTTCCGCTGGGCGAACTTGCGCCCCTGCCTTCGGGCGGTTATTTTTGGGCGCAGCTGTGACCGCAGCCTATTTTTGGCACACAGAGGCCGCTGGAAAAGTATCGCGCCATTCCGAGTCCGGCGGACGAAGTTGGCCAGCCCCACCCCCCAAGGCTATAGCCCACCCGGTTTTGTGGCCATTTTACGCTGGAAGAACTTGGAGCCACAGCCTTCGGGCGGTTATTTTTGGGCGCTGCTGTGACCTCTGCCTATTTTTGGCACATGGAGGCCGCTCGCAAAGTCTCGCGCCATTCCGAGTCCGGCGGACAAAAATGGCCAGCCCCACCCCCCAATGCTATAGCCCACCCGCTTTTGTGGCCATTTTCCGCTGGATGAACTTGGCGCCCCAGCCTTCGGGCGGTTATTTTTTGGGCGCGGCTGTGCCCGCGGCCTATTTTTGGAACATGGAGACCGCTCGCAAAGTCTCGCGCCATTCCGAGTCCGGCGGACGAAGTTGGCCAGCCCCACCCCCCAAGGCTATAGCCCACCCGCTTATGTGGCCTTTTTCCGCTGGACGAACTTGGCGCCCCGGCCTTCGGGCGGTTATTTTTGGGCGCGGCTGTGCCCGAAGCCTATTTTTGGCACACGGAGACGGCTCGCAAAGTCTCGCGACATTCCGAGTCCGGCGGACGAAGTGGGCCAGCCCCACCCCCCAATGCTATAGCCCACCCGTTTTCGTGACCTTTTTCCGCTTGCCGAACTTGGCGCCCCGGCCTTCGGGCGGTTATTTTTGGGTGCAGCCGTGCCTGCGGCCTATTTTTGGCACACGGAGTCCGCTTGCAATGTCTCGTACCATTCCGAGTCCGGCGGACGAAGTTGGCCAGCCCCACCCCCAAAGGCTATAGCCCACCCGTTTTTGTGGCCTTTTTCCGCTGGACGAACTTGGCGCCCTGGCCTTCGGGCTGTTATTTTTGGGCGCGGCTGTGCCCGCGGCCTATTTTTGGCACACGGAGGCTGCTCGCAAAGTCTCGCGCCATTCCGAGTCCGGCGGACGAAGTTGGCCAGCCCCACCCCCCAAGGCAATAGCCCACCCGTTTTTGTGGCCTTTTTCCGCTGGACGAACTTGGCGCCCCGGCCTTCGGGCGGTTAATTTTGGGCACGGCTGTGCCCGTGGCCTATTTTTGGCACACAGAGGCCGCTCGCAAAGTCTTGCGCCAGTCCGAGTCCGGCGGACGAAGTGGGCCAGCCCCACCCCCCAAGGCTATAGCCCACCCGCTTTTGTGGCCTTTTTCCGCTGGACGAACTTGGCGCCCCGGCCTTCGGGCGGTTATTTTTGGGTGCGGCTGTGCCCGCGGGCTATTTTTGGCACACGGAGGCCGCTCGCAAAGTCTCGCGCAATTCTGAGTCCGGCGGACGAAGTTGGCCAGCCCCACCCCCCAAGGCTTTAGCCCACCCGTTTTTGAGGCCTTTTCCGCTTGACGAACTTGGCGCCCGGCCTTCGGGCGGTTATTTTTAGGCGCGGCTGTGCCTCGGCCTATTTTGGCACCACGGAGGCCGCTCGCAAAGTCTCGCGCCATTCCGAGTCCGGCGGACGAGTGGGCCAGCTCCACCCCCAAGGCTATAGGTCACCCGTTTTGTGGCCTTTTCCGCTGGCCGAACTTATCGCCCGGCCTTCGGGTTGTTATTTTTGGCGCGGCTGTGCCTGCAGCCTATTTTGGCACCACGGAGGCCACTCGCAAAGTCTCGCGCCATTCCGAGTCCGGACGAGTTGGCCAGCCCCACCCCCAAGGCTATAGCCCACCCGCTTTTGTGGCCTTTTCCGCTGGGCCGAACTTGGCGCCCGGCCTTGGGCGGTTATTTTTACGGCTGTGCCCGGGCTATTTTGGCACACGGAGGCCGCTCGCTAAGTCACGCGCCATTCCGAGTCTGGCGGACGAAGTGGGCCAGCCCCACCCGCCAAGGCTTTAGCCCACCCGTTTTTGTGGCCTTTTTCCGCTTGACGAACTTGGCGCCCCGGCCTTGGAGCGGTTATTTTTGGGCGCGGCTGTGCCTACGGCCTAATTTTGGCACACGGAGGCCGCTCGCAAAGTCTCGCGCCATTCCGAGTCCGAGCGGACGAAGTGGGCCAGCTCCACCCCCAAGGCTATAGGTCACCCGTTTTTGTGGCCTTTTCCGCTGGCCGAACTTGGCGCCCCGGCCTTCGGGTTGTTATTTTTGGGCGCGGCTGTGCCTGCGGCCTATTTTTGGCACACGGAGTCCACTCGCAAAGTCTCGCGCCATTCCGAGTCAATGGACAGAAGTTGGCCAGCCCCACCCCCAAGGCTTTAGCCCACCCGTTTTGTGGCCTTTTCCGCTGGGCGAACTTGGCGCCCGGCCTTCGGGCGGTTATTTTGGGCGCGGCTGTGCCTCGGCCTATTTTTGCAAGCGGAGGCCGCTCGCAAAGTCTCGCGCCATTCCGAGTCCGAGCGGACGAAGTGGGCCAACTCCACCCCCAAGGCTATAGGTCACCCGTTTTTGTGGCCTTTTCCGCTGGCGAACTTGGCGCCCGGCCTTCGGGTTGTTATTTTTGGCGCGGCTGTGCCTGCGGCCTATTTTTGGCACCACGGAGGCCACTCGCAAAGTCTCGCGCCATTCCGAGTCCGGCGGACGAGTTGGCCAGCCCACCCCCAAGGCTATAGCCCACCCGCTTTTGTGGCCTTTTTCCGCTGGGCAGAACTTGGCGCCCGGCCTTCGGGCGGTTATTTTGGGTGCGGCTGTGCCCGCGGGCTATTTTGGCACACGGAGGCCGCTCGCAAAGTCTCGCACCATTCCGAGTCCGGCGGACAGAAGTTGGCCAGCCCCACCCCCAAGGCTTTAGCCCACCCGTTTTGTGGCCTTTTCCGCTGGGCCGAACTTGGCGCCCGGCCTTCGGGCGGTTATTTTTAGGCGCGGCTGTGCCTCGGCCTATTTTGGCACCACGGAGGCCGCTCGCAAAGTCTCGCGCCATTCCGAGTCCGGCGGACTAAGTGGGCCAGCTCCACCCCCAAGGCTATAGGTCACCCGTTTTGTGGCCTTTTCCGCTGGCGAACTTGGCGCCCGGCCTTCGGGTTGTTATTTTGGCGCGGCTGTGCCTGCGGCCTATTTTTGGCACGGAGTCCACTCGCAAAGTCTCGCGCCATTCCGAGTCCGGCGGACGAAGTTGGCCAGCCCCACCCCCAAGGCTATAGGTCACCCGTTTTTGTGGACTTTTCCGCTGGGCCGAACTTGGCGACCCGGCCTTGGGCTGTTATTTTTAGGCGCGGCTGTGCCGCAGCCTATTTTGGCACGGAGACCGCTCGCAAAGTCTCGCGCCATTCCGAGTCCGGCGGACAAAGTTGGCCAGCCCCACCCCCCAAGGCTATAGGTCACCCGTTTTTGTGGCCTTTTTCCGCTGGCCGAACTTGGCGCCCCGGCCTTCGGGCGGTTATTTTTGGGTGCAGCCGTGCCTGCGGCCTATTTTTGGCACACGGAGTCCGCTTGCAAAGTCTCGTACCATTCCGAGTCCGGCGGACGAAGTGGGCCAGCCCCACCCCCAAAGGCTATAGCCCACCCGTTTTTGTGGCCTTTTTCCGCTGGACGAACTTGGCGCCCTGGCCTTCGGGCAGTTATTTTTGGGCGCGGCTGTGCCCGCGGCCTATTTTTGGTACACAGAGGCCACTCGCAAAGTCTCGCGCCATTCCGAGTCCGGCGGACGAAGTTGGCCAGCCCCACCCCCCAAGGCAATAGCCCACCCGTTTTTGTGGCCTTTTTCCGCTGGACGAACTTGGCGACCCGGCCTTCGGGCTGTTATTTTTGGGCGCGGCTGTGCCCGCAGCCTAATTTTGGCACACGGAGGCCGCTCGCAAAGTCTCGCGCCATTCCGAGTCCGGCGGACGAAGTTGACCAGCCCCACCCCCCAAGGCTATAGGCCACCCATTTTTGTGGCCTTTTTCCGCTGGACGAACTTGGCGGCCCACCCTTCGGGCGTTTATTTTTGGGCGAGGCTGTGCCCGGGGCCTATTTTTGGCACACGGAAGCCGCTTGGAAAGTCTCGCGCCATTCCAAGTCCGGCGGACGAAGTTTGCCAGCCCCACTCCCAAAGGCTATAGCCCACCCGTTTTTGTGGGCTTTTTCCATGTGAACTTGGCGCCCGGCCTTCAGGAGGTTATTTTTGGGCGCGGCTGTGCCCGCGGCCTATTTTTGGCACAAGGAGGCCGCTCGCAAAGTCTCGACCCATTCCGATTCCGGCGGACGTAGTGGGCCAGCCCGACCCCCCAAGGCTATAGCCCACCCGTTTTGTGGCCTTTCCGCGGACGAACATGGCGCCCGGCCTTGGGCGGTTATTTTTGGGCGCGGCTGTGACCGCGGCCTATTTTTGGCACACGGAGGGCGCTCGCAAAGTCTCGCCCCATTCCGAGTCCGGCGGACGTAGTGGGCCAGCCCGTCCCCCCAAGGCTATAGCCCACCCGTTTTTTGGGCATTTTTACGGCGGACTAACTTGGGGACGGGACCTTCGAGCTTATTTTTGGAGTGCGGCTGTGCCGCGCCTACAGCACACGGAGGGCGCTCGCAAAGTCTCGCCCCATTCCGAGTCCGGCGGACGAAGTTGGCCAGCCCCTCCCCTCAAGGCTATTGCCCACCCATTTTTTGGGCATTTTTGTGGCGGACGAACTTGGGGACGGGACCTTCGGGGGCTTATTTTTGGGCGCGATTGTGCCCGCGGCCTATTTTTGGCACATGGAGGGCGCTCGCAAAGTCTCGCCCCATTCCGAGTCCCGCGGACGAAGTGGGCCAGCCCCTCCCCCCAAGGCTATAGCCCACCCATTTTTTGGGCATTTTTGCGGCGGACGAACTTGGGGACGGGACCTTCGGGGGCTTATTTTTGGGCGCGGCTGTTCCCGCGGCCTATTTTTTGCACACGGAGGGCGCTCGCAAAGTCTCGCCGCATTCCGAGTCCGGTGGACGAAGTGGGCCAGCCCCTCCCCCCAAGGCTATAGCCCACCCATTTTTTGGGCATTTTTGCGGCGGACGAACTTGGGGACGGGACCTTCGGTGGCTTATTTTTGGGTGCGGCTGTGCCCACGGCCTATTTTTTGCACATGGAGGGCGCTCGCAAAGTCTCGCCCCATTCCGAGTCCGGCGGACGAAGTGGGCCAGCCCGTCCCCCCATGGCTATAGCCCACCCGTTTTTTGGGCATTATTGCGGCGGACGAACTTGGGGACGGGACCTTCGGGGGCTTATTTTTGGGCGCGGCTGTTCCCGCGGCCTATTTTTGGCACACCGAGACCGTTCACAAAGTCTCGCCCCATTCCGAGTCCGGCGGACTAAGCGGGCCAGCCCCTCCCCCCAAGGCTATAGCCCACCCGTTTTTTGGGCATTTTTGCGGCGGACGAACTTGGGGACGGGACCTTCGGGGGCTTATTTTTAGTGCGGCTGTGCACGCTGCCTATTTTTGGCACACGGAGGGCGCTCGCAAAGTGTCGCCCCATTCCGAGTCAGGCGGACGAATTTGGCCAGCCCCTCCCCCCAAGGCTATAGCCCACCCGTTTTTTGGGCATTTTTGCGGCGGACGAACTTGGGGACGGGACCTTCGGGGGCTTATTTTTGGGTACGGCTGTGCCCGCAGCCTGGCACACACCACGGAGGGTGCTCGCAAAGTCTCGCCCCATTCCGAGTCCGGCGGACGAAGTGGGCCAGCCCCTCCCCCAAGGCTATAGCCCACCCGTTTTTTGGGCATTTTTGCGGCGGACGAACTTGGGGACGGGACCTTCGGGGGCTTATTTTTGGGTGCGGCTGTGCCCGCTGCCTATTTTTGCCACACGGAGCGCTCACAAAGTCTCGCCTCATTCCGAGTCCGGCGGACGGTTTGACCAGCCCCTCCCCCCAAGGCGCTAGACCACCCGTGTTTTGGGCATTGTTGCGGCGGACGAACGTGCGGACGGGACCGTCGGGGGCGTATTTTTGGGTACGGCTGTGCCCGCTGCCTATTTTGCACACGGAGGCGCTCACAAAGTCTCGCCTCATTCCGAGTCCGGCGGATTTGACCAGCCCCTCCCCAAGGCTATAGCCCACCCGTTTTTGGGCATTTTGCGGCGGATGAACTTGGGGGCGGGACCTTCGGGGCTTATTTTGGAGTGCAGCTGTGCCCGCTGCCTATTTTGCCACACGGAGGCGCTCACAAAGTCTCTCCCCATTCCGAGTACGGCGGATGAAGTGGGCCAGCCCCTCCCCCAAGGCTATAGCCCACCGTTTTGGGCATTTTGCGTTCGAACTTGGGGCGGGACCTTCGGGGCTTATTTTGGGCGTGGCTGTGCCCTATTTTGGCAGGGGTGCTCACAAAGTCTCGCCCCATTCCGAGTCCGGCGGACGAAGTCGGCCCCTCCCCAAGGCTATAGCCAACCAGTTTTTGGGCATTTTGCGGCGGACGAACTTGGGGACGGGACCTTCGGGGGCTTATTTTTGGGCGCGCCTATTCCCGCGGCCTATTTTTGGCACACGGAGGGCGCTCGCAAAGTCTCGCCCCATTCCGAGTCCGGCGGACGAAGTTTGCCAGCCCCTCCCCCCAAGGCTATAGCCCACCGGTTTTTTGGGCATTTTTGCGTGCGACGAACTTGGGGACGGGACCTTCGGGGGCTTATATTTGGGCGCGGCTGTGCCCACGGCCTGGCACACGGACGGCGCTCGCAAAGTCTCGTCCCATTCCGAGTCCGGCGGACGAATTTGCCCAGCCCTCCCCCCAAGGCTATAGCCCACCCATTTTTTTGGCATTTTTGCGGCGGACGAACTTGGGGACGGGACCTTCGGGGGATTATTTTTGGGCGCAGCTGTGCCCGCGGCCTATTTTTGGCACACGGAGACCGCTCGCAAAGTCTCGCCCCATTCCGAGTCCGGCGGACGAAGTTGGCCAGCCCCTCCCCCCAAGGCTATAGCCCACCCGTTTTTTGGGCATTTTTGCGTTCGACGAACTTGGGACGGGACGTTCGGGGGCTTATTTTTGGGCACGGCTGTGCCGCTGACCTATTTTTGCACACGGACGGCGCTCGTAAAGTCTCGCCCCATTCCGAGTCCGAGCGGACCAGTTGGCCAGCCCTCCCCCAAGGCTATAGCCCTCCCATTTTTGGGCATTTTGCGGGCGACGAACTTGGGGACGGGACCTTCGGGGGCTTATTTTTTGGCGCGGCTGTGCCCGCGGCCTATTTTTTGCAAACGGAGGCGCTCACAAATCTCGCCCATTCCGAGTCCGAGCGGACGAAGTAGGCCAGCCCCTCCCCCCAAGGCTATAGCCCACCCGTTTTTTGGGTATTTTTGCGGCGGACGAACTTGGGGACGGGTCCTTCGGGGGCTTATTTTTGGGTTCGGCTGTGCTCGCGGCCTATTTTTGGCACACGGAGGCCGCTCGCAAGGTCTCGCACCATTCCGAGTCCGGCGAAGGAAGTTGGCCCGCCCCCCCCCCCCAGGCTGCAGCCCACCCGTTTTTTTGGCCTTTTTCCGCTGGACAAACTTGGCGCCCCGGCCCTTGCGCTGTTATTTTTGGGCACTGCTGTGCCCGTGGCCTCTTCTTGGCACACGGAGGCCGCTCGCAAAGTCTCGCGCCATTCCGAGTCCTGCGGACGAAGTTGGCCAGCCCCTCCCCCCAAGGCTATAGCCCACCCGTTTTTTGGGCATTTTGCAGCGGACGAACTTGGGAAGGGACCTTCGGGGGCTTATTTTTGGGTGCCGCTGTGCCCGTGGCTTATTTTTGGCACACGGAGGGTGTTCGCAAAGTCTCGGCCCATTCTGAGTCCGGCGGACGAAGTTGGCCAGCCCCTCCCCCCAAGGCTATAGCCCTCCCATTTTTTGGGCATTTTTGCGGCGGACGAAGTTGGGGACGGGACCTTGGGGCTTATTTTTAGTGCGGCTGTGCCCGTGGCGATTTTAGCACACGGAGCGCTCGCAAAGTCTCGCCCCATTCCGAGTCCGAGCGGACGAGTTGGCCAGCCCCTCCCCCAAGGCTATAGCCCACCCGTTTTTGGGCATTTTGCGGCGGATGAACTTGGTGGCGGGACCTTCGGGGCTTATTTTGGGCGCGACTGTGCCCGCGGCCCCCAGCACACGGAGGCGCTCACAAAGTCTCGCCCCATTCCGAGTCCGGCGGACGAAGTTGGCCAGCCCTTCCCCCAAGGCTATAGCCCACCCGTTTTGGGTATTTTGCGGCGGATGAACTTGGGGACGGGACCTTCGGGGGATTATTTTTGGGCGCGCATGTGCCCGCGGCCTATTTTTGGCACACGGACGGTGCTCGCAAAGTCTCGCCCCATTCCGAGTCCAGGCGGACGAATTTGCCCAGCCCTCCCCCCAAGGCTATAGCCCACCCATTTTTTTGGCATTTTGCGGCGGACGAACTTGGGACGGGACCTTCGGGGATTATTTTTGGGCGCCGCTGTGCCCGTGGCCTATTTTGGCACAGCACACGGAGACCGCTCACAAAGTCTCGCCCCATTCCGAGTCCGGCGGACGAAGTTGGCCAGCCCGTCCCCCAAGGCTATAGCCCACCGTTTTTGGGCATTTTTGCGTTCGAACTTGGGACGGGACCTTCTTGGGCTTATTTTTGGGCGCAGCTGTCTCAGCCTATTTTGGCACACGGACGGCGCTCGCAAAGTCTCGCCCGATTCCGAGAACGGCGGACAGAGTTGGCCAGCCCCTCCCCCAAGGCTATAGCCCACCCGTTTTGGGCATTTTGCGGCGGATGAACTTGGTGTGGGACCTTCGGGGCTTATTTTTGGGTGCGGCTGTGCCCGCGGCCTATTTTTGGCACACGGAGGGCGCTCGTAAAGTCTCGCCCCATTCCGAGTCCGGCGGACGAAGTTGGCCAGCCCCTCCCCCCAAGGCTATAGCCCACCTGTTTTTTGGGCATTTTTGCAGCAGACGAACTTGGGGACGGGACCTCCGGGGGCTTATTTTTGGGCGCGGCTGCGCCTGTGGTCTCTTATTGGCACACGGAGGGCGCTCGCAAAGTCTCGCCCCATTCCGAGTCCGGCGGACGAAATTGGGCATCCCCTCCCCCAAAGGCTATAGCCCCCCGTTTTTGTGGCCTTTTTCCGCTGGACGAACTTGGCGCACCGGCCTTCGGGCGGTTATTTTTGGGCACGGCTGTGACCGCGGCCTATTTTTGGCACACGGAGGCCGCTCGCAAGGTCTCGCACCATTCCGAGTCCGGCGAAGGAAGTTGGCCAGCCCCACCCCCCAATGCTACAGCCCACCCGTTTTTGTGGCCTTTTTCCGCTGGACAAACTTGGCGCCCCGGCCTTCGGGCTGTTATTTTTGGGCGCAGCTGTGCCCGCGGCCTCTTCTTGGCACACGGAGGCCGCTCGCAAAGTCTCGCGCCATTTCGAGTCCGGCGGACGAAGTTGGCCAGCCCCACCCCCCAAGGCTATAGCCCACCCGTTTTTGTGGCCTTTTTCCGGTGGACGAAATTGGCGCCCCGGCCTTCGGGCGGTTATTTTTGGGCACGGCTGTGCCCGTGGCCTATTTTTAGAAGACGGAGGCCGCTCGCAAAGTCTCGCTCCATTCCGAGTCCGGCGGACGAAGTTGGCCATCCCCACCCCCCAAGGCTATAGCCCACCCGTTGTTGTGGCCTTTTTCCGCTGGACGAACTTGGCGCACCGGCCTTCGGGCGGTTATTATTGGGCGCCTGTGACCGCGGCCTATTTTTGGCACACGGAGGCTGCTCGAAAAGTATCGCGCCATTCCGAGTCCGGCGGACGAAGTTGGCCAGCCCCACCCCCCAGGGCTATAGCCCACCCGTTTTTGTGGCCTTTTTCCGCTGGACGAACCTGGCGCCCCGGCCTTCGGGCTGTTATTTTTGGGTGCGGCTGTGCCTGCGGCCTCTTCTTGGCACACGGAGGCCGCTCGAAAAGTCTCGCGCCATTCCGAGTCCGGCGGACGAAGTTGGCCAGCCCCACCCCCCGAGGCTATAGCCCACCCGTTTTTGTGGCCTTTTTCCGCTGTACGGACTTGGCGCCCCGGCCTTCGGGCAGTTTTTTTTTGGCGCGGCTGTGCCCGCGGCTTATTTTTGGCATACGGAGGCCGCTCGCAAAGTCTCGCGCCATTCCGAGTCCGGCGAACGAAGTTGGCCAGCCCCACCCCCCAATGCTATAGCCCACCCGTTTTTGTGGCCTTTTTCCGCTGGACGAACTTGGCGCCCCGGCCTTCGGGCTGTTATTTTTGGGCGCGGCTGTGCCCGTGGCCTCTTCTTGGCACACCGAGGCCGCTCGTAAACTCTCGCGCCATTCCGAGTCCGGCGGACGAAGTTGGCCAGCCCCACCCCCCGAGGCTATAGCCCCCCCCAGTTTGTGGCCTTTTCCGCTGTACGGTCTTGGCGCCCCTGCCTTCGGGCGGTTATTTTTGGCCGCGGCTGTGCCCGCGGCCTATTTTTGGCACATGGAGGCCGCTCACAAAGTCTCGCGCCATTCCGAGTCCGGCGGACGAAGTTGGCCATCCCCACCCCCCAAGGCTATAGCCCACCCATTGTTGTGGCCTTTTTCCGCTGGACGAACTTGGCGCCCCGGCCTTCGGGCGGTTATTTTTGGGCGCGGCTGTGACCGCAGCCTATTTTTGGCACTCGGAGGCCACTCGCAAAGTCTCGCGCCATTCCGAGTCCGGCGGACGAAGTGGGCCAGCCCCACCCCCCAAGGCTATAGCCCACCCGTTTTCGTGGCCTTTTTCCGCTGGACGAACTTGGCGCCCCGGCCTTCGGGCGGTTATTTTTGGGCCCGGCTGTGCCCGCGGCCTATTTTTGGCACACGGAGGCTGCTCGCAAAGTCTCGCGCCATTCCGAGTCCGGCGGACGAAGTTGGCCAGCCCCACCCCCCAAGGAAATAGCCCACCCGTTTTTGTGGCCTTTTTCCGCTGGACGAACTTGGCGCCCCGGCCTTCGGGCGGTTATTTTTTGGTGCGGCTGTGCCCGCTTCAGATATTTGACACACGGAGGCTGCTCGCAAAGTCTCACGCCATTCTGAGTCCGGAGGACGTAGTTGGCCAGACCCACCCCCCCAGGCAATAGCCCACCCGTTTTTGTGGCCTTTTTCCGCTGGACGAACTTGGCGACCCAGCCTTCGGGCGGTTATTTTTGGGCGCGGCAGTGCCCGCAGCCTGGCACCACGGAGGCCGCGCGCGTCTCGCGCCATTCCGAGTCCGCGGACGAGAGTTGCCCAGCCCCACCCCCCAAGGCTATAGCCCACCCGTTATTGTGGCCTTTTTCCGCTGGACGAACTTGGCGCCCAGGCCTTCGGGCGGTTAATTTTGGGTACGGCTGTGTCCGCGGCTTATTTTTGGCACACGGAGGCCGCTCGCAAAGTCTTGCGCCATTCCGAGTCCGGCGGACGAAGTTGGCCAGCCCCACCGCCCAAGGCTATAGTCCACCCGCTTTTGTGGCCTTTTTCCGCTGGACGAACTTGGCGCCCCGGCCTTCGGGCGGTTTTTTTTGGGCGCGGCTGTGCCCGCGGCCTATTTTTGGCACACGGAGGGCGCTTGCAAAGTCACTCCCCATTCTGAGTCCGGCGGACGAATTTGGCCAGCCCCTCCCCCCAAGGCTATAGCCCACCCGTTTTTTGGGCATTTTTGCGGCGGACGAACTTGGGGACGGGACCTTCGGGGGCTCATTTTTGGGCGCGGCTGTGCCCGCGGCCTATTTTTGGCACATGGAGGGCGCTCGCAAAGTCTCGACGCATTCCGAGTCCGGCGGAAGAATTGGGCCAGCCCCTCCCCCCAAGGCTATAGCCCACCCATTTTTTGGGCATTTTTGCGGCGGACGAACTTGGGGCGGGACCTTCGGGGGCTTATCTTTGGGCGCGGCTATGCCTGCGGCATATTTTTGGCACACGGAGGGCGGTCGCAAAGTCTCGCCCCATTCCAAGTCCGGCGGACGAAGTTGGCCAGCACCTCCCCCCAAGGCTATAGACCACCCATTTTATGGGCATTTTACGGCGGGCGAACTTGGGGGCGGACCTTCGGGGGCTTATTTTTGGCGCGGCTGCGCCCGCGGCTACACACGGAGGGCGCTCGCAAAGTCTCGCCCCATTCCAAGTCCGGCGGACGAAGTTGGCCAGCTGGTCCCCCCAAGGCTATAGCCCACCCATTTTTTGGGCATTTTTGCGGCGGACGAACTTGGGGACGGGACCTTCCGGGGCTTATTTTTGGACGCGGCTGTGCCTGCACCCTATTTTTGGCACACGGAGGGCGCTCGCAAACTCTCGCCCCATTCCGAGTCCGGCGGACGAAGTTGGCCAGCCCCTCCCCCCAAGGCTATAGCCCACCCGTTTTTTGGAAATTTTTGCAGCGGATGAAATTGGGGACGGGACCTTAGGGGGCTTATTTTTGGGTGCGGCTGTACCCGTGGCCTATTTTTGACACACGGAGGCCGGTCACAAAGTCTCGCCCCATTCCGAGTCCGGCGGACGAAGTTGGCCAGCCCCTCACCCCAAGGCTATAGCCCTCCCGTTTTATGGGAATTTTTGCGGCGGACGAACTTGGGGACGGGACCTTCGGGGGCTTATTTTTGGGTGAGGCTGTGCCCACGGCCTATTTTTGGCACACGGAGCCCGCTTACAAAGTCTCGCGTCATTCCAGTCCGAGGGACGAAGTTTGCCAGCCCCACCCCCAAGGCTATAGCCCACCCGTTTTGAGGCCTTTTTCCGCTTGGCCGACTTGGCGCCCGGCCTTGGCCCGGTTAATTTTGGCACGTCTGTGTCCGCGGCCTATTTTGGCACCACGGAGGCCACTCGTAAGTCTCGCGCCATTCCGAGTCCGGCGGACGAGTTCGCCAGCCCCACCCCCAAGGCTATAGCCCACCCGTTTTTGTGGCCTTTTCCGCTGGGCGAACTTGGCGCCCAGGCCTTGATGTTAATTTTGGGAATGGCTGTGCCCGCGGCTTATTTTGGCACACGGAGGCCGCTCGCAAAGTCTTGCGCCATTCCGAGTCCGAGCGGACAGTTGGCCAGCCCCACCCCCAAGGCTATAGCCCACCCGCTTTTGTGGCCTTTTCCGCTGGACGAACTTGGCGCCCGGCCTTGGGCGGTTATTTTTACGGCTGTGCCCGCAGCCTATTTTGGCACATGGAGCCGCTCACAAAGTCTCGCTCCATTCGAGTCCGAGCGGACGAAGTTGGCCAGCCCACCCCCAAGGCTATAGCCTACCCGTTTTTGTGGCCTTTTCCGCTGGGCGAGCTTGGCGCCCCGGCCTTGGGCGGTTATTTTTAGGCGCGGCTGTGCCCTTCCTATTTTGACACACGGAGGCCGCTCGCAAAGTCTCGCGCCATTCTGAGTCCGAGCGGACGGACGAGTTGGCTAGCCACCCGTTTTTGTGGCCTTTTCCGCTGGGCCGAACTTGGCGCCCCGGCCTTCGGGCTGTTATTATTAAGCGCGGCTGTGCCCGCTTCCTATTTTTGACACACGGAGGCCGCTCAAAAAGTCTCGCCCCATTCCGAGTCCGGCGGATGAAGTTGGCCAGCCCCTCCCTCCAAGGCTATAGCCCTCCCGTTTTATGGGCATTTTTGCGGCGGACGAACTTGGGGACGGGACCTTCGGGGGCTTATTTTTGGGCGCGGCTGTGCCCCCGGCCTAGTTTTGGCACACGGAGGGTGCCGCAAAGTCTCGCCCCATTCCGAGTCTGGCGGACGAAGTTGGCCAGCCCCTCCCCCCAAGGCTATAGCCCACCCGTTTTTTGGGCATTTTTGCGGCGGACGAACTTGGGGACGGGACCTTCGGGGGCTTATTTTTTAGCGTGGCTGTGCCTGCGGCCTATTTTTGGCACACGGAGGGCGCTCGCAAAGTCTCGTCCCATTCCGAGTCCGGCAGACGAAGTTGGCCAGCCCCTCCCCCCATGGCTATAGCCCACCCGTTTTTTGGGCATTTTTGCGGCGGACGAACTTGGGGACGGGACCTTCGGGGGCTTATTTTTGGGCAAGGCTGTGCCCGCGGCCTATTTTTGGCACACGGAGGCCGCTCGCAAAGTCTCGTCCCATTCCGAGTCCGGCGGACGAAGTTGGCCAGCCCCTCCGCCCATGGCTATAGCCCACCCGTTTTTTGGGCATTTTGCGTAGACGAACTTGGGGACGGGACCTTCGGGGGCTTATTTTTGGGCAAGGCTGTGCCCGCGGCCTATTTTTGGCACACGGAGGCCGCTCGCAAAGTCTCGTCCCATTCCGAGTCCGGCGGACGAAGTTGGCCAGCCCCTCCCCCCAAGGATATAGCCCACCCGTTTTTTGGGCATTTTTGCGGCGGACGAACTTGGTGACGGGACCTTCGGGGGCTTATTTTTGGGTGCGGCTGATTCCGTGGCCTATTTTTTTCAGACGGAGGGCGCTCACAAAGTCTCGCCCCATTCCGAGTCCGGCGGACGAAGTTGGCCAGCCCCTCCCCCAAAGGCTATAGCCCACCCGTTTTTTGGGCATTTTTGCGTTCGACGAACTTGGGGACGGGACCTTCGGGGGCTTAGTTTTGGGCGTGGCTGTGCCCATGGCCTAGTTTTGGCACACGGAGGGCGCTCGCAAAGTCTCGCCCCATTCCGACTCTGGCGGACGAAGTGGGCCAGCCCCTCCCCCCAAGGCTATAGCCCACCCGTTTTTTGGGCATTTTTCCGGCGGACGAACTTGGGGACGGGTCCTTCGGGGGCTTATTTTTGGGCGCGGCTGTGCCGTGGCCTGTCCACAGCACGGAGGCGCTCACAAAGTCTCGCCCCATTCCGAGTCCGAGCGGATGAAGTTGGCCAGCCCCTCCCCCCAAGGCTATAGCCCACCTGTTTTTTGGGCATTTTTGCGTTCGACGAACTTGGGGACGGGACCTTCGGGGGCTTAGTTTTGGGCGCGGCTGTACCCGTGGCCTAGTTTTGGCACTCAGAGGGCGCTCGCAAAGTCTCGCCCCATTCCGAGTCCGGCGGACGAAGTTGGCCAGCCCCTCCCCCCAAGGCTATAGCCCACCCGTTTTTGGGCATTATTGCGGAGGACGAACTTGGGGACGGGACCTTCGGGGGCTTATTTTTGGGCGCGGCTGTGCCCACGGCCTATTTTTGGCACACGGAGGGTGCTCGCAAAGTCTCGCCCCATTCCGAGTCCGGCGGACGAAGTGGGCCAGCCCCTCCCCCCAAGGCTATAGCCCACCCGTTTTTTGGGCATTTTTGCGGCGGACGAACTTGGGGACGGGACATTCGGGGGCTTATCTTTGGGCGTGGCCGTGCTCGTGGCCTATTTTTAGTACACGGAGGGCGTTCGCAAAGTCTCGCCCCATTCCGAGTCCGGCGGACGAAGTTGGCCAGCCCCTCCCCCCAAGGCTATAGCCCACCCGTTTTTTGGGCATTTTTGCGGCGGACGAACTAGGGGAAGGGACCTTCGGGGGCTTATTTTTTGGGCGCGGCTGTGCCCGTGGCCTATTTTTGGCACACGGAGGCGCTCGCAAAGTCTCGTCCCATTCCGAGTCCGGCGGACGAAGTTGGCCAGCCCCTCCCCCCAAGGCTATAGCCCACCCGTTTTTTGGGCATTTTTGCGGCGGTCGAACTTGGGGACGGGACCTTCGGGGGCTTATTATTGGGTACGGCTGTGCCCGCGGCCTATATTAGGCACACGGAGGGCGCTTGCAAAGTCTCGCCCCATTCCGAACCCGGCGGACGAAGTTGGCCAGCCCCTCCCCCCAAGGCTATAGCCCACCCGTTTTTTGGGCATTTTTGTGGCGGACGAACTTGGGGACGGGACCTTCGGGGTCTTATTTTTGGGCGCGACTCTGCCCGCAGCCTATTTTTGGCACACGGAGGGCGCTCGTAAAGTATCGCCCCATTCCGAGTCCGGCGGACGAAGTTGGCCAGCCCCTCCCCCCAAGGCTATAGCCCACCCGTTTTTTTGGCATTTTGCGGCGACGAACTTGGGACGGGACATTCGGGGCTTATCTTTGGGCACGCCCGTGCCGTGGCCTATTTTGGCACACGGAGCGTTCACAAAGTCTCGCCCCATTCCAGTCCGGCGGACGAGTGGGCCAGCCTCTCCCCCAAGGCTATAGCCCACCCGTTTTTGGGCATTTTGCGGGCGAGACGAACTAGAGGACGGGACCTACGGGGGCTTATTTTTGGGCGCGGCTGTGCCGTGGCTATTTTGGCACACGGGAGCGCTGCAAAGTCTCACCCCATTCCGAGGTCCGGCCCGGACAGAGTTGGCCAGCCCCTCCCCCAAGGCTATAGCCCACCCGTTTTTGGGCATTTTGCGGCGGACGAACTTGGGGACGGGACCTTGAGGATTATTATTGGGTGCGGCTGTGCCAGCGGCCTATTTACAGCACACGGAGCGCTTGCAAAGTCGCCCCATTCCGAGCCGAGCGGACGGTTGGCCAGCCCCTCCCCCAAAGGCTATAGCCCACCCGTTTTTTGGGCATTTTTGTGGCGGACGAACTTGGGGACGGGACCTTCGGGGTCTTATTTTTGGGCGCGACAGTGCCCGCGGCCGATTTTTGGCACACGGAGGGCGCGCGTAAAGTATCGCCCCATTCCGAGTCCGAGACGGAAGTTGGCCAGCCCCTCCCCCCAAGGCTATAGCCCACCCGTTTTTTGGGCATTTTTGCGGCGGACGAACTAGGGGAAGGGATCTTCGGGGGCTTATTTTTTGGGCGCGGCTGTGCCCGTGGCTATTTTTGGCACACGGAGGTCGCTCGCAAAGTCTCGTCCCATTCCGAGTCCGGCGGACGAAGTTAGCCAGCCCCTCCCCCCAAGGCTATAGCCCACCCGTTTTGGGCATTTTACGGCGGTCGAACTTGGGGGGACCTTGGGGCTTATTATTCGGTGCGGCTGTGCCCGCGGCCTATATTCGGCACACGGAGGCGCTTGCAAGTCTCGCCCCATTCCGGACCCGAGCGGACGAGTTGGCCAGCCCTCCCAAGGCTATAGCCCACCCGTTTTGGCATTTTGTGGCGGACGAACTTGGGGAGGGACCTTGGGGACTTATTTTTGGGCGCGACTCTGCCCGCAGCCTATTTTGGCACACGGAGGCGCTCGTAAGTATGTCGCCCCATTCCGAGTCCGAGCGGACGAGTTGGCCAGCCTCCCCAAGGCTATAGCCCACCCGTTTTGTGGGGAGGTTGGCGGCGGACGAACTTGGGGACGGGACATTCGGGGGCTTATCTTTGGGCACGGCCGTGCCCGTGGCCTATTTTTGGCACACGGAGGGCGTTCGCAAAGTCTCGCCCCATTCCGAGTCCGGCGGACGAAGTGGGCCAGCCCCTCCCCCCAAGGCTATAGCCCACCCGTTTTTTGGGCATTCTGCTGTCGGACGAACTTGGGGACGGGACCTTCGGGGGCTTATTTTTGGGCTCGGCTGTGCCCGTGGCCTATTTTGCACGCTTAGTCTCGCCCCATTCCGAGTCCGGCGGCCGACGTTGGCCAGCCCCTCCCCCCAACGCTATAGCCCACCCGTTTTTTCGGCATTTTTGCGTCGGACGAACTTGGGGACGGGACCTTCGGGGGCTTATTTTTGGGCGCGGCTGTGCCCGCGGCCTATTTTTAGGCACACGGAGGCGCTTGCAAAGTCTCGCCCCATTCCGAGCCGAGCGGACGAGTTGGCCAGCCCCTCCCCCAAGGCTATAGCCACCGTTTTTAGGCATTTTGTGGCGGACCCAGAACTTGGGGGGGACCTTGGGGTCTTATTTTTGGGCGCGACTGTGCCTTGGCCTATTTTGGCACACGGAGGCGCTCGTAAAGTGTCGCCCCATTCCGAGTCAGCCCGGACGAGTCGGCCAGCCCCTCCCCCAAGGCTATAGCTCACCCGTTTTTGGGTATTTTTGCGGCGGACGAACTTGAGGACGGGACCTTCGAGGGGCTCATTTTTGGGCGCGGCTGTGCCCAGCCTATTTTGGCACACGGAGGGCGATCGCAAAGTCTCACCCCATTCCGAATCCGGCGGACGAAGTTTGCCATCCCCTCCCCGCAAGGCTATAGCCCACCCGTTTTTTGGGCATTTTTGCGGCGGACGAACTTGGGGATGGGAGCTTCGTGGGCTTATTTTTGGGTACAGCTATGCCCGGCCTATTTTTAGCACACAGAGGCGCTCACAAAGTCTCGCCCCATTCCAAGTCCGAGGCGGACGAAGTGGGCCAGCCCACTCCCCGCAGGCTATAGCCCACCCATTTTTGGGCATTTTGCGGTTGAACTTGGGGATGGGACCTTCGGGGAACTTATTTTTGGGCGTGGCTCTGTCCATGGCTTATTTTGGCACACGGAGGGTGCTGCAAGAATCTCGCCCCATTCCGAGCCCGGCGGACGAGTTGGCCAGCCCTCCCCCCAGCCCACCCATTTTGGGATTTTGCGGCGGACGAACTTGGGGCGGGACCTTCGAGGGATTATTTTTGGGGTGACTGTGCCCAGCCTATTTTTGCCACACGGAGGCGCTGCCGTGTCGATCCATTCCGAGTCCGGCGGACGAAGTTGGCCAGCCCTCCCGCAAGGCTATAGCCCACCCGTTTTTGGGCATTTTGCGGCGAGACTTTAGGGAGGCGGGACCTTGCGGTCTTATTTTTGGGTACAGCTGTGCCGCGACCTATTTTGGCACCTGAAGGCGCTCGCAAAGTCTCGCCCCATTCGAATCCGGCGGACGAAGTTGGCCCAGCCCCTCCACAAGGCTATAGCCCACCCCGTTTTTGGGCATTTTGCGGCGGACGAACTTGGGGCGGGACCTTCGGGGGGCTTATTTTGGGGTACAGCTGTGCCACGGCCTATTTTGGCACACGGAGGCGCTGCAAAGTCTGCGCCCCAGTCCGAGTCCGGCGGACGAAGTGGGCCAGACCCTCCCCCCAAGGCTATAGCCCACCCATATTTTGGGAATATATGCGGCGGACGGACGTGGTGATTCGACCATTGGGGGCTTAAATTTGGGTGCGTCTGTGCCCGCGGCTATTATTGGCACACGGAGCGCTCGCAAAGTCTCACCCCATTCCGAGTCCGAGCGGACGAAGTTGGCCAGCCCCTCCCCCCATGGCTATAGCCCACACGTTTTTTGGGCATATTTGCGGCGGACGGAGTTGGGGATGGTACCTGCGGGGGCTTTATTTTTGGTGCGGCTGTGCCCACGTCCTATTTTTGGCACACGGAGGATGCTCGCAAAGTCTCGCCCCATTCCGAGTCCGAGCGGACGAAGTTGGCCAGCCCCTCCCGCAGGCTATAGCCCACCCGTTTTTGGGCATTTTGCGGCGGACGAACTTGGGGAGACGGGACCTTCGCGGTCTTATTTTTGGGTACAGCTGTGCCACGCGGCCTATTTTGGCACACGAAGGCGCTCGCAAAGTCTCGCCCCATTCCGAATCCGGGCGGACGAAGTTGGCCAGCCCCCTCCCGCAAGGCTATAGCCCACCCGTTTTTGGGCATTTTGCGGCGGACGAACTTGGGGCCAGGGACCTTCGGGGCTTATTTTGAGGGTACAGCTGTGCTGGCCTATTTTTGGCACACGGAGGCGCTCGCAAAGTCTCGCCCCATTCCGAGTCCGGCGGACGAAGTTGGCCAGCCCCTCCCCCAAGGCTATAGCCCACCCATTTTTAGGCATTTTTGCGGCGGACGAACTTGGGGAGGGACCATTGGGGCTTATTTTTGGGTGCGTCTATGCCCGCGGCCTATTATTGGCACACGGAGGTTGCACGCAAAGTCTAACCCAATAACGAGTCATGCGGACGAAGAGGGCAAGCCCCTCCCACCAAGGCTATAGCCCACCCGTGTTTTGGGCATTTGTGCGGCGGACGAACTGGGCGGGGACCTTGAGGGCTTATCTTTGGGGCGCGCCTGTGCCCGTGGCCTATTTTTGGCACACGGAGGGTGCTCGCAAAGTCTCGCCCCATTTCGAGTCTGGCGGACGAAGTGGGCCAGCCCCTCCCCCCAAGGCTATAGCCCACCCGTTTTTTGGGCATTTTTGCGGCGGACGAACTTGGGGACGGGACCTTCGGTGGCCTATTTTTGGGTGCGGCTGTGCCCGCGGCCTATTTTTGGCACACGGAGGGCGCTTGCAAAGTATCGCCCCATTCCGAGCCCGGCGGACGAAGTTGGCCAGCCCCTCCCCCCAAGGTTATAGCCCACCCATTTTTGTGGCCTTTTTCCGCTGGACGAACTTGGCGCCCCAGCCTTCGGGCGGTTATTTTTGGGCGCGGCTGTGACCGCATCCTATTTTTGGCGCACAGATTCCGCTCGAAAATATCGCGCCATTCCGAGTCCGGCGGACGAAGTGGGCCAGCCCCACCCCCCAAGGCTATAGCCCACCCGTTTTTGTGGCCTTTTTCCGCTGGACGAACTTGGCGCCCCGGCCTTCCGGCAGTTATTTTTGGGCGCGGCTGTGAACGCAGCCTATTTTTGGCACACGGAGGCCGCTTGGAAAGTCTCGTGCCATTCCGAGTCCGGCGGACGAAGTCGGCCAGCCCCACCCCCCAAGGTTATAGCCCACCCGTTTTTGTGGCCTTTTTCCGCTGGGCCGAACTTGGCGCCCCAGCCTTCGGGCGGTTATTTTGGGCACGGCTGTGACCGCAGGCTATTTTGGCACACGGAGGCCGCTCGGACAGTCTCGTGCCATTCCGAGTCCGGCGGACGAGTCGGCCAGCCCCACCCCCAAGGTTATAGCCCACCCGTTTTTGTGGCCTTTTCCGCTGGGCCAGAAATTGGCGCCCGGCCTTCGGGTGGTTATTTTGGCGCGGCTGTGCCCGCAGCCTATTTTTGGCACACGGAGGCCGCTCGAAAAGTATCGCGCCATTCCGAGTCCGACGGACGAAGTCGGCCAGCCCCACCCCCCAAGGCTATAGCCCACCCGTTTTTATGGCCTTTTTCCGCTGGACGAACATGGCGCCGCGGCCTTCGGGCGGTTATTTTTGGGCGCGGCTGTGCCCGTGGCCTTTTTTTGGCACACCGAGGCCGCTCGCAAAGTATCGTGCTATTCCGAGTCCGGCGGACGAAGTCGTCCAGCCCCACCCCACAAGGCTATAGCCCACCCGTTTTTATGGCCTTTTTCCGCTGGACGAACATGGCGCCCCGGCCTTCGGGCGGTTATTTTTGGGCGCGGCTGTGGCCGCGGCCTATTTTTGGCGTACGGAGGCCGCTCGCAAAGTCTCGCGCCATTCCGAGTCCGGCGGACGAAATCGGCCAGCCCCACCCCCCAAGGCTATAGCCCACCCGTTTTTATGGCCTTTTTCTGCTGGACGAACATGGCACCCCGGCCTTCGGGCGGTTATTTTTGGGCGCGGCTGTGGCCGCGGCCTATTTTTGGCACACGGAGGCCGCTCGCAAAGTCTCGCGCCATTCCGAGTCCAGACGAAGTCAGCCAGCCCCACCCCCAAGGCTATAGCCCACCCGTTTTTATGGCCTTTTTCCGCTGGACGAACATGGCGCCCCGCCCTTCGGGCGGTTATTTTTGGGCGCGGCTGTGCCCGCGGCCTTTTTTTGGCACACCGAGGCCGCTCGCAAAGTATTGCGCTATTCCGAGTCCGGCGGATGAAGTCGTCCAGCCCCACCCCACAAGGCTATAGCCCACCCGTTTTTATGGCCTTTTCCGCTGGACGAACATGGCACCCGGCCTTGGGCGGTTATTTTGGCGCGGCTGTGGCGCGCCTATTCACACCGAGGCCGCTCGCAAAGTCTCGCGCCATTCCGAGTCCGGCGGACGAAATCGGCCAGCCCCACCCCCCAAGGCTATAGCCCACCCGTTTTTATGGCCTTTTTCTGCTGGACGAACATGGCGCCCCGGCCTTCGGGCGGTTATTTTTGGGCGCGGCTGTGGCCGCGGCCTATTTTTGGCACACGGAGGCCGCTCGCAAAGTCTCGCGCCATTCCGAGTCCGGCGGACGAAATCGGCCAGCCCCACCCCCCAAGGCTATAGCCCACCCGTTTTTATGGCCTTTTTCTGCTGGACGAACATGGCGCCCCGGCCTTCGGGCGGTTATTTTTGGGCGCGGCTGTGCCCGCGGCCTATTTTTGGCACACGGAGGCCGCTCACAAAGTCTCGCGCCATTCCGAGTCCGGCGGACGAAGTTGGCCAGCCCCACCCCCAAGGCTATAGCCCACCCGTTTTTGTGGCATTTTTGCGCTGGACGAACTTTGCGCCCCGGCCTTCGGGCGTTTATTTTTGGGCGCCGCTGTGCCCGCGGCCTATTTTTTGCAGGCGGAGGCCGCTCGCAAAGTCTCGCTCCATACCGAGTCCGGCGGACGAAGTTGGCCATCCCCACCCCCCAAGGCTATAGCCCACCCGTTGTTGTGGCCTTTTTCCGCTGGACGAACTTGGCGCCCCGGCCATTGGGCGGTTATTTTTGGGCGCGGCAGTGACCGCGGCCTATTTTTGGCACACGGAGGCCGCTCGCAAAGTCTCGCGCCATTCCGAGGCCGGCGGACGAAGTTGGCCAGCCCCACCCCCCAAGGCGATAGCCCACCCGTTTTTGTGGCCTTTTTCTGCTGGACGGACTTGGCGCCCCGGCCTTTGGGCGGTTATTTTTGGGTACGGCTGTGCCCGCGGCTTATTTTTGGCACACGGAGGCCGCTCGCAAAGTCTCACGCCATTCCGAGTCCGGCGGACGAAGTCGGCCAGCCCCACCCCCCAAGGTTATAGCCCACCCATTTTTGTGGCCTTTTTCCGCTGGACGAACTTGGCGCCCCAGCCTTCGGGCGGTTATTTTTGGGCACGGCTGTGACCGCAGGCTATTTTTGGCACACGGAGGCCGCTCGGACAGTCTCATGCCATTCCGAGTCCGGCGGACGAAGTCGGCCAGCCCCACCCCCCAAGGTTATAGCCCACCCGTTTTTGTGGCCTTTTTCCGCTGGACGAACTTGGCGCCCCGGCCTTCGGGTGGTTATTTTTGGGCGCGGCTGTGCCCAGCCTATTTTGGCACACGGAGGCCGCTCGCAAAGTCTCGCGCCATTCCGAGTCCGGCGGACGAAGTCGGCCAGCCCCACCCCCCAAGGCTATAGCCCACCCGTTTTTATGGCCTTTTCCGCTGGACGAACATGGCGCCCCGGCCTTCGGGCGGTTATTTTTGGGTGCGGCTGTGCCGCGGCCTATTTTGGCACACCGAGGCCGCTCGCAAAGTCTCACGCTATTCCGAGTCCGGCGGACGAAGTCGTCAGCCCTACCCCCAAGGCTATAGCCCACCCGTTTTATGGCCTTTTTCCGCTGGACGAACATGGCGCCCGGCCTTCGGGCGGTTATTTTGGTGCGGCTGTGGCCGCGGCCTATTTTTGGCACACGGAGGCCGCTCGCAAAGTCTCGCGCCATTCCGAGTTCGGCGGACGAAATCGGCCAGCCCCACCCCCCAAGGCTATAGCCCACCCGTTTTTATGGCCTTTTTCTGCTGGACGAACATGGCGCCCCGGCCGTCGGGGGGTTATTTTTTGGCGCGGCTGTGCCCGCGGCCTATTTTTGGCACACGGAGGCTGCTCACAAAGTCTCGAGCCATTCCGAGTCCGGCGGACGAAGTTGGCCAGCCCCACCCCCAAGGGTATAGGCCCACCGGTTTTGTGGCATTTTTGCGCTGGACGAACTTTTGCGCCCGGCCTTGGGCGTTTATTTTGGGCGCCGCTGTGCCCGCGGCCTATTTTTTGCAGGCGGAGGCCACTCGCAAAGTCTCGCTCCATACCGAGTCCGGCGGACGAAGTTGGCCATCCCCACCCCCCAAGGCTATAGCCCACCCGTTGTTGTGGCCTTTTTCCGCTGGACGAACTTGGCGCCCCGGCCATTGGGCGGTTATTTTTGGGCGCGGCAGTGACCGCGGCCTATTTTTGGCACACGGAGGCCGCTCGCAAAGTCTCGCGCCATTCCGAGGCCGGCGGACGAAGTTGGCCAGCCCCACCCCCGAAGGCGATAGCCCACCCATTTTTGTGGCCTTTTTCCGCTGGACGAACTTGGCGCCCCAGCCTTGGGCGGTTATTTTTGGGCACGGCTGTGACCGCAGGCTATTTTGGCACACGGAGGCCGCTCGGACAGTCTCGTGCCATTCCGAGTCCAGCGGACGAAGTCGGCCAGCCCCACCCCCAAGGTTATAGCCCACCCGTTTTTGTGGCCTTTTTCCGCTGGACGAACTTGGCGCCCGGCCTTCGGGTGGTTATTTTTAGGCGCGGCTGTGCCCGCAGCCTATTTTTGGCACACGGAGGCCGCTCGCAAAGTCTCGCGCCATTCCGAGTCCGACGGACGAAGTCGGCCAGCCCCACCCCCCAAGGCTATAGCCCACCCGTTTTATGGCCTTTTTCCGCTGGACGAACATGGCGCCCGGCCTTGGGCGGTTATTTTTGGCGCGGCTGAGCACGCGGCCTATTTTTGGCACACCGGGCCGCTCGCAAAGTCTCACGCTATTCCGAGTCCGGCGGAAGTCGTCCCAGCCCTACCCCCAAGGCTATAGCCCACCCGTTTTATGGCCTTTTCCGCTGGACGAACATGGCGCCCGGCCTTCGGGCTGTTATTTTGGTTCGGCTGTGGCGCGGCCTATTTTTGGCACACGGAGGCCGCTCGCAAAGTCTCGCGCCATTCCGAGTCCGCGGACGAAATCGGCCAGCCCCACCCCCAAGGCTATAGCCCACCCGTTTTATGGCCTTTTTCTGCTGGAATGAACATGGCGCCCGGCCTTCGTGTGGTTATTTTGGGCGCGGCTGTGCCCGCGGCCTATTTTTGGCACACGGAGGCCGCTCACAAAGTCTCGCGCCATTCCGAGTCCGGCGGACGAGTTGGCCAGCCCCACCCCAAGGCTATAGCCCACCCGTTTTGTGGCATTTTGCGCTGGACGAACTGCGGCCCGGCCTTCGGGCGTTCATTTTTGGGCGCCGCTGTGCCCATGACCTATTTTTGCAGGCGGAGGCCACTCGCAAAGTCTCGCTCCATACCGAGTCCGGCGGACGAAGTTGGCCATCCCCACCCCCCAAGGCTATAGCCCACCCGTTGTTGTGGCCTTTTTCCGATGGACCGAACTTGGCGCCCGGCCATTGGCGGTTATTTTGGCGCGGCAGTGACCTTTGGCCTATTTTTGGCACACGGAGGCCGCTCGCAAAGTCTCGCGCCATTCCGAGGCCGGCGGACGAAGTTGGCCAGCCCCCCCCCCCAAGGCGATAGGCCACCCATTTTGTGGCCTTTTCCGCTTGAAGAACTTGGCGCCCCAGCCTTCGGGCGGTTATTTTTGGGCACGGCTGTGACCTCAGGCTATTTTTGGCACACGGAGGCCGCTCGGACAGTCTCGTGCCATTCCGAGTCCGGCGGACGAAGTCGGCCAGCCCCACCCCCCAAGGGTATAGCCCACCCGTTTTTGTGGCCTTTTTCCGCTGGACGAACTTGGCGCCCCGGCCTTCGGGTGGTAATTTTTGGGCGCGGCTGTGCCCGCAGCCTATTTTTGGCACACGGAGGCCGCTCGCAAAGTCTCGCGCCATTCCGAGTCCGACGGACGAAGTCGGCCAGCCCCACCCCCCAAGGCTATAGCCCACCCGTTTTTATGGCCTTTTTCCGCTGGACGAACATGGCGCCCCGGCCTTCAGGCGGTTATTTTTTGGCGCGGCTGTGCCCGCGGCCTATTTTTGGAACACCGAGGCCGCTCGCAAAGTCTCGCGCTATTCCGAGTCCGGCGGACGAAGTCGTCCAGCCCCACCCCCCAAGGCTATAGCCCACCCGTTTTTATGGCCTTTTTCCGCTGGACGAACATGGCGCCCCGGCCTTCGGGCGGTTATTTTTGGGCGCCGCTGTGGCCGCGGCTATTTTGTCACACGTAGGCCGCTCGCAAAGTCTCGCGCCATTCCGAGTCCGCGGACGAAATCGGCCAGCCCCACCCCCCAAGGCTATAGCCCACCCGTTTTTATGGCCTTTTTCTGCTGGACGAACATGGCGCCCCGGCCTTCGGGCGGTTATTTTTGGGCGCGGCTGTGCCCGCGGCCTATTTTTGGCACACGGAGGCCGCTCACAAAGTCTCGCGCCATTCCGAGTCCGGCGGACGAAGTTGGCCAGCCCCACCCCCAAGGCTATAGCCCACCCGTTTTTGTGGCCTTTTTGCGCTGGACGAACTTTGCGCCCCGGCCTTCGGGCGTTTATTTTTGGGCGCCGCTGTGCCCGCGGCCTATTTTTGGCACACGGAGGCCGCTCACAAAGTCTCGCGCCATTCCGAGTCCGGCGGACGAAGTTGGCCAGCCCCACCCCCAAGGCTATAGCCCACCCGTTTTTGTGGCCTTTTTGCGCTGGACGAACTTTGCGCCCCGGCCTTCGGGCGTTTATTTTTGGGCGCCGCTGTGCCCGCGGCCTATTTTTTGCAGGCGGAGGCCGCTCGCAAAGTCTCGCTCTATACCGAGTCCGGCGGACGAAGTTGGCCATCCCCACCCCCCAAGGCTATAGCCCACCCGTTGTTGTGGCCTTTTCCGCTGGGAACTTGGCGCCCGGCCATTGGGCGGTTATTTTTGGGCGCGGCAGTGACCGCGGCCTATTTTTGGCACACGGAGGCCGCTCGCAAAGTCTCGCGCCATTCCGAGGCCGGCGGACGAAGTGGGCCAGCCCCACCCCCCAAGGCGATAGCCCACCCGTTTTTGTGGCCTTTTTCTGCTGGACGGACGTGGCGCCCCGGCCTTTGGGCGGTTATTTTTTGGCGCGGCTGTGCCCGCGGCCTCTTCTAGGCACAAGGAGGCCGCCCGCAAAGTCTCGCGCCATTCCGAGTCCGGCGGACGAAGTTGGCCAGCCCCACCCCCCAAGGCTATAGCCCACCCGTTTTTGTGGCCTTTTTCCGCTGGACGAACTTGGCGCCCCGGCCTTCGGATGGTTATTTTTTGGCGCGGCTGTGTCCGTGGCCTATTTATGGCACACGGAGGCCGTTCGCAAAGTCTCGTGCCATTCCGAGTCCGGCGGATGAAGATGGCCAGCCCCACCCCCCAAGGCTATAGCCCACCCGTTTTTGTGGCCTTTTTCCGCTGGACGAACTTGGCGCCCCGGCCTTTGGGCAGTAATTTTTGGGCGCGGCTATGCCCGCGGCCTCTTCTTGGCACACGGAGGCCGCTCGCAAAGTCTCGCGCCATTCCGTGTCCGGCGGACGAAGTTGGCGAGCCCCACCCCCCAATGCTATAGCCCACCCGTTTTCGTGGCCTTTTTCCGCTGGACGAACTTGTCGCCCCGGCGTTCGGGCAGTTATTTTTGGGAAGGGCTGTGACCGTGGCCTATTTTTGGCACACGGATGCCGCTCGCAAAGTCTCGCGCCATTCCGAGTCCGGCGGACGCAGTGGGCCAGCCATACCCCCCAAGGCTATAGCCCACCCGTTTTTGTGGCCTTTTTCTTCTGGACGAACTTGGCGCCCCGGCCTTCGGGCAGTTATTTTTGGGCGCGGCTGTGCCCGCGGCCTATTTTTGGTACACAGAGGCCACTCGCAAAGTCTCGCGCCATTCCGAGTCCGGCGGACGAAGTTGGCCAGCCCCACCCCCCAAGGCAATAGCCCACCCGTTTTTGTGGCCTTTTTCCGCAGGACGAACTTGGCGCCCCGGACTTCGGGCTGTTATTTTTGGGTGCGGCTATGCCCGCGGCCTCTTCTTGCCACACGGAGGCCACTCGTAAAGTCTCGCGCCATTCCGAGTCCGGCAGACGAAGTTGGCCAGCCCCACCCCCCAAGGCTATAGCCCACCCGTTTTTGTGGCCTTTTTCCGCTGGACGAACTTGGCGCCCCAGCCTTCGGGCGGTTATTTTTGGGTGCGGCTGTGACCGTAGCCTTTTTTTGGCACACGGAGGCCGCTCGAAAGTCTCGCTCCATTCCGATCCCGGCGGACAAAGTTGGCCATCCCCACCCCCCAAGTGTATAGCCCACCCGTTGTTGTGGCCTTTTTCCGCAGGACGAACTTGGCGCCCCGGCCTTCGGGCGGTTATTTTTGGGCGCGGCTGTGCCTGTGGCCTATTTTGGGCACACGGAGGCCGCACACAATGTCTCGCGCCATTCCGAGTCCGGCGGACGCAGTGGGCCAGCCATACCCCCCAAGGCTATAGCCCACCCGTTTTTGTGGCCTTTTTCTTCTGGACGAACTTGGCGCCCCGGCCTTCGGGCAGTTATTTTTGGGTGCGGCTTTGCCCGCGGCCTATTTTTGGTACACAGAGGCCACTCGCAAAGTCTCGCGCCATTCCGAGTCCGGCGGACGAAGTTGGCCAGCCCCACCCCCCAAGGCAATAGCCCACCCGTTTTTGTGGCCTTTTTCCGCAGGACGAACTTGGCGCCCCGGACTTCGGGCTGTTATTTTTGGGTGCGGCTATGCCCGCGGCCTCTTCTTGCCACACGGAGGCCACTCGTAAAGTCTCGCGCCATTCCGAGTCCGGCAGACGAAGTTGGCCAGCCCCACCCCCCAAGGCTATAGCCCACCCGTTTTTGTGGCCTTTTTCCGCTGGACGAACTTGGCGCCCCAGCCTTCGGGCGGTTATTTTTGGGTGCGGCTGTGACCGTAGCCTTTTTTTGGCACACGGAGGCCGCTCGAAAGTCTCGCACCATTCCGAGTCCGGCGGACGAAGTTGGCCAGCCCCACCCCCCAAGGCTATAGCCCACCCGTTTTTGTGGTCTTTTTCCGCTGGACGAACTTGGCGGCCCGGCCTTAAGGCGGTTATTTTTGGGCTCGGCTGTGCCCGCGGCCGATTTTTGGCACACGGAGGCCGCTCGCATAGTCTCACGCCATTCCGAGTCCGGCGGACGAAGTGGGCCAGCCCCACCCCCCAAGGCTATAGCCCACCCGTTTTTGTGGCCTTTTTCCGCTGGACGAACTTGGCGCCCCGGCCTTCGGGCGGTTATTTTTAGGTGCGGCTATGCCCGCGGCCTCTTCTTGGCACACGGGGGCCGCTCGCAAAGTCTCGCGCCATTCCGAGCCCGGCGGACGAAGTTGGCCATCCCCACCCCCCAAGGCTATAGCCCACCCGTTGTTGTGGCCTTTTTCCGCTGGACGAACTTGGCGCCCCGGCCTTCGGGCGGTTATTTTTGGGCGCGGCTTTGACCGCAGCCTATTTTTGGCACACGGAGGCCGCTTCAAAAGTATCGCGCCATTCCGAGTCCGGCGGACGAAGTTGGCCAGCCCCACCCCCCAAGGCTATAGCCCACCCGTTGTTGTGGCCTTTTTCCGATGGACGAACTTGGCGCCCCGGCCTTCGGGCGGTTATTTTTGGGCGCGGCTGTGCCCGCGACCTATTTTTGGTACACGGAGGCCGCTCGCAATGTCTCGCACAATTCCGTGTCCGGCGGACGAAGTTGGCCAGCCCCACCCCCCAAGGCTATAGCCCACCCGTTTTTGTTGTCTTTTTCCGCAGGACGAACTTGGCGCCCCGGACTTCGGGCTGTTATTTTTGGGTGCGGCTATGCCCGCGGCCTCTTCTTGCCACACGGAGGCCACTCGTAAAGTCTCGCGCCATTCCGAGTCCGGCAGACGAAGTTGGCCAGCCCCACCCCCCAAGGCTATAGCCCACCCGTTTTTGTGGCCTTTTTCCGCTGGACGAACTTGGCGCCCCAGCCTTCGGGCGGTTATTTTTGGGTGCGGCTGTGACCGTAGCCTTTTTTTGGCACACGGAGGCCGCTCGAAAGTCTCGCTCCATTCCGAGCCCGGCGGACAAAGTTGGCCATCCCCACCCCCCAAGTGTATAGCCCACCCGTTGTTGTGGCCTTTTTCCGCGGGACGAACTTGGCGCCCCGGCCTTCGGGCGGTTATTTTTGGGCGCGGCTGTGCCCGTGGCCTATTTTTGGCAGATGGAGGCCGCTCATAAAGTCTCGCTCCATTCCGAGCCCGGCGGACGAAGTTGGCCATCCCCACCCCCCAAAGCTATAGCCCACCCGTTGTTGTGGCCTTTTTCCGCAGGACGAACTTGGCGCCCCGGCCTTCGGGCGGTTATTTTTGGGCGCGGCTGTGACCGCGGCCTTTTCTTGGCACACGGAGGCCGCTCGCAAAGTCTCGCGCCATTCTGAGTCCGGCGGACGAAGTTGGCCAGCCGAACCCCCCAAGGCTATAGCCCACCCGTTTTGTGGCCTTTTTCCGCTGGACGAACTTGGCGCCACGGCCTTCGGGAGGTTATTTTTGGGCGCGGCTGTGGCCGCGGCCTATTTTTGGCACACGGAGGCCGCACGCAAAGTCTCGCGCCATTCCGAGTCCGGCGGACGAAGTTGGCCAGCCCCACCCCCCAAGGCTATAGCCCACCCGTTTTTGTGGCCTTTTTCCGCTGGACGAACTTGGCGCCCCGGCCTTCGGGCGGTTATTTTTGGGCGCGGCTGTGGCCGCGGCCTATTTTTGGCACATGGAGGCCGCACACAATGTCTCGCGCCATTCCGAGTCCGGCGGACGAAGTTGGCCCGCCCCACCCCCCAAGGCTATAGGCCACCCGTTTTTGTGGCCTTTTTCCGCTGGACGAACTTGGCGCCCCGGCCTTCGGGTGGTTATTTTTAGGTACGGCTATGCCCGCGGCCTCTTCTTGGCACACGGAGGCCACTCGCAAAGTCTCGCGCCATTCCGAGCCCGGCGGACGAAGTTGGCCATCTCCACCCCCCAAGGCTATAGCCCACCCGTTGTTGTGGCCTTTTTCCGCTGGACGAACTTGGCGCCCCGGCCTTCGGGCGGTTCTTTTTGGGCACGGCTGTGACCACAGCCTATTTTTGGCAGACGGAGGCCGCTCGAAAAGTATCGCGCTATTCCGAATCCGGCGGACAAAGTTAGCCAGCCCCACCCCCCAAGGCTATAGCCCACCCGTTTTTGTGGCCTTTTTCCGCAGGACGAACCTGGCGCCCTGGCCTTCGGGTGGTTATTTTTGGACGCGGCTGTGACCGCAGCCTATTTTTGGCACACGGAGGCCGCTCGAAAAGTATCGCGCCATTCCGAGTCCGGCGGACGAAGTTGGCCAGCCCCACCCCCCAAGGCTATAGCCCACCCGTTTTTGTGGCCTTTTTCCGCTGGACGAACTTGGTGCCCCGGCCTTCGGGCAGTTATTTTTGGGCGCGGCTATGCTCGCGGCCTCTTCTTGGCACACGGAGGCCGCTCGCAAAGTCTCGCACCATTCCGAGTCCGGCGGACGAAGTTGGCCAGCCCCACCCCCCAATGCTATAGCCCACCCGTTGTTGTGGCCTTTTTCCGCTGGACGAACTTGGCGCCCCGGCCTTCGGGCGGTTATTTTTGGGCACGGCTGTGACCGCAGCCTATTTTTGGCAGACGGAGGCCGCTCGAAAAGTATCGCGCTATTCCGAATCCGGCGGACAAAGTTAGCCAGCCCCACCCCCCAAGGCTATAGCCCACCCGTTTTTGTGGCCTTTTTCCGCTGGACGAACCTGGCGCCCCGGCCTTCGGGTGGTTATTTTTGGACGCGGCTGTGACCGCAGCCTATTTTTGGCACACGGCGGCCGCACGAAAAGTAGCGCGCACTGCCGACTCCGGCGGACGACGTGTGCCAGCCCCACCCCCCAATGCTATAGCACACACGTTGTTGTGGCCTTTTTCCGCTGGACGAACTTGGTGCCCCGGCCTTCGGGCAGTTATTTTTGGGCGCGGCTATTCTCGCGGCCTCTTCTTGGCACACGGAGGCCGCTCGCAAAGTCTCGCACCATTCCGAGTCCGGCGGACGAAGTTGGCCAGCCCCACCCCCCAATGCTATAGCCCACCCGTTTTTGTGGCCTTTTTCCGCTGGACGAACTTGGCGCCCCGGCCTTCGGGCGGTTATTTTTGGGCACGTCTGTGCCCACGGCCTCTTCTTGGCACACGGAGGCCGCACGCAAAGTCTCGCGCCATTCCGAGTCCGGCGGACGAAGTTGGCCAGCCGCACCCCACAAGGCTATAGCCCACCCGTTTTGTGGCCTTTTTCCGCTGGACGAACTTGGCGCCCCGGCCTTCGGGCGGTTATTTTTGGGCGCGGCTGTGCCCGCGGCCTATTTTTGGCACACGGAGCCCGCTCACAAAGTCTCACGCCATTCCGAGTCCGGCGGACGAAGTTGGCCAGCCCCACCCCCCAAGGCTATAGCCCACCCGTTTTTGTGGCCTTTTTCCGCTGGACGAACTTGACGCCCCGGCCTTCGGCGGTTATTTTTGGGCGCGGCTGTGACCGCAACCTATTTTTGGTACACGGAGGCCGCTCGAAAAGTATCGCGCAATTCCGAGTCCAGCGGACGAAGTTGGCCAGCCCCACCCCCCAAGGCTATAGCCCACCCGTTTTTGTGGCCTTTTTCCGCTGGACGAACTTGACGCCCCTGCCTTCGGGCGGTTATTTTTGGGCGCAGCTATGACCGCAGCCTATTTTTGGCACACGGAGGCCGCTCGAAAAGTATCGCGCCATTCCGAGTCCGGCGGACGAAGTCGGCCAGCCCCACCCCCCAAGGCTATAGCCCACCCGTTTTTCTGGCCTTTTTCCGCTGCACGAACTTGGCGCCCCGGCCTTCGGGCGGTTATTTTTGGGCGCGGCTGTGGCCGCGGCCTATTTTTGGCAGACGGAGGCCACTCGCAAAGTCTAACTCCATTCCGAGCCCGTCGGACGAAGTTGGCCCTCCCCACCCCCCTAGGCTATAGCCCACCCGTTTTTGTGGCCTCTTTCCGCTGGACGAACTTGACGCCCCGGCCTTCGGGCGGTTATTTTTGGGAGCGGCTGTATCCGCGGCCTATATTTGGCACACGGAGGCCGCTCGCAAAGTCTCGCGCCATTCCGAGTCCGGCAGACGAAGTTGGCCAGCCCCACCCCCCAAGGCTATAGCCCACCCGTTTTTGTGGCCTTTTTCCGCTGGACGAACTTGGTGCCCTGGCCTTCGGGCGGTTATTTTTTGGCGCAGCTGTGCCCGCGGCCTATTTTTGGCACACCGAGGCCGCTCGCAAAGTCTCGCGGCATTCCGAGTCCGGCGGACGAAGTGGGCCAGCCCCACCCCCAAGGCTATAGCCCACCCGTTTTTGTGGCCTTTTTAGGGCCAGACTTGGCGCCCCGGCCTTCGGGCGGTTATTTTTGGGCGCGGCTGTGCCCGCGGCCTATTTTTGGCGGACGGAGGCCGCTCGCAAAGTCTCGCTCCATTCCGAGCCCGGCGGACGAAGTTGGCCCTCCCCACCCCCCAAGGCTATAGCCCACCCGTTTTTGTGGCCTCTTTCCGCTGGACGAACTTGACGCCCCGGCCTTCGGGCGGTTATTTTTGGGAGCAGCTGTATCCGCGGCCTATATTTGGCACACAGAGGCCGCTCGCAAAGTCTCGCGCCATTCCGAGTCCGGCGGACGAAGTTGGCCAGCCCCACCCCCCAAGGCTATAGCCCACCCGTTTTTGTGGCCTTTTTCCGCTGGACGAACTTGGCGCCCCGGCCTTCGGGCGGTTATTTTTTGGCTCAGCTGTGCCCGCGGCCTATTTTTGGCACACCGAGGCCGCTCGCAAAGTCTCGCGCCATTCCGAGTCCGGCGGACGAAGTTGGCCAGCCCCACCCCCCAAGGCTATAGCCCACCCGTTTTTGTGGCCTTTTTCCGCTGGACGAACTTGACGCCCCGGCCTTCGGCGGTTATTTTTGGGCGCGGCTGTGACCGCAGCCTATTTTTGGCACACGGAGGCCGCTCGAAAAGTATCGCGCCATTCCGAGTCCAGCGGACGAAGTTGGCCAGCCCCACCCCCCAAGGCTATAGCCCACCCGTTTTTGTGGCCTTTTTCCGCTGGACGAACTTGACGCCCCTGCCTTCGGGCGGTTATTTTTGGGCGCAGCTGTGACCGCAGCCTATTTTTGGCACACAGAGGCCGCTGGAAAAGTATCGCGCCATTCCGAGTCCGGCGGACGAAGTTGGCCAGCCCCACCCCCCAAGGCTATAGCCCACCCGTTTTTGTGGCCTTTTTCCGCTGGACGAACTTGGCGCCCCGGCCTTCGGGCGGTTATTTTTGGGCGCGGCTGTGACCACGGCCTATTTTTGGCACATGGAGGCCGCTCGCAAAGTCTCGCGCCATTCCGAGTCCGGCGGACAAAAATGGCCAGGCCCACCCCCCAAGGCTATAGCCCACCCGCTTTTGTGGCCATTTTCCGCTGGATGAACTTGGCGCCCCAGCCTTCGGGCGGTTATTTTTTGGGCGCGGCTGTGCCCGCGGCCTATTTTTGGAACATGGAGACCGCTCGCAAAGTCTCGCGCCATTCCGAGTCCGGCGGACGAAGTTGGCCAGCCCCACCCCCCAAGGCTATAGCCCACCCGCTTATGTGGCCTTTTTCCGCTGGACGAACTTGGCGCCCCGGCCTTCGGGCGGTTATTTTTGGGCGCGGCTGTGCCCGAAGCCTATTTTTGGCACACGGAGACGGCTCGCAAAGTCTCGCGACATTCCGAGTCCGGCGGACGAAGTGGGCCAGCCCCACCCCCCAATGCTATAGCCCACCCGTTTTCGTGACCTTTTTCCGCTTGCCGAACTTGGCGCCCCGGCCTTCGGGCGGTTATTTTTGTGTGCAGCGGTGCCTGGGTCCTATTTTTGGGAGAGGGAGTTCGCTTGCAATGTCTCGTTCCATTCCGAGTCCGGCGGACGAAGTTGGCCAGCCCCACCCCCAAAGGCTATAGCCCACCCGTTTTTGTGGCCTTTTTCCGCTGGACGAACTTGGCGCCCCGGCCTTCGGGCTGTTATTTTTGGGCGCGGCTGTGCCCGCGGCCTATTTTTGGCACACGGAGGCCGCTCGCAAAGTCTCGCGCCATTCCGAGTCCGGCGGACGAAGTTGGCCGGCCCCACCCCCGAGGCAATAGCCTACCCGTTTTTGTGGCCTTTTTCCGCTGGACGAACTTGGCGCCCCGGCCTTCGGGCGGTTAATTTTGGGCACGGCTGTGCCCGTGGCCTATTTTTGGCACACAGAGGCCGCTCGCAAAGTCTTGCGCCAGTCCGAGTCCGGCGGACGAAGTGGGCCAGCCCCACCCCCCAAGGCTATAGCCCACCCGCTTTTGTGGCCTTTTTCCGCTGGACGAACTTGGCGCCCCGGCCTTCGGGCGGTTATTTTTGGGTGCGGCTGTGCCCGCGGGCTATTTTTGGCACACGGAGGCCGCTCGCAAAGTCTCGCGCAATTCTGAGTCCGGCGGACGAAGTTGGCCAGCCCCACCCCCCAAGGCTTTAGCCCACCCGTTTTTGTGGCCTTTTTCCGCTGGACGAACTTGGCGCCCCGGCCTTCGGGCGGTTATTTTTGGGCGCGGCTGTGCCTACGGCCTATTTTTGGCACACGGAGGCCGCTCGCAAAGTCTCGCGCCATTCCGAGTCCGGCGGACGAAGTGGGCCAGCTCCACCCCCCAAGGCTATAGGTCACCCGTTTTTGTGGCCTTTTTCCGCTGGCCGAACTTGTCGCCCCGGCCTTCGGGTTGTTATTTTTGGGCGCGGCTGTGCCTGCGGCCTATTTTTGGCACACGGAGGCCACTCGCAAAGTCTCGCGCCATTCCGAGTCCGGCGGACGAAGTTGGCCAGCCCCACCCCCCAAGGCTATAGCCCACCCGTTTTTGTGGCCTTTTTCCGCTGGCCGAACTGGGCTCCCCGGCCGTGGTGCGGTTATTTTTGGGAGCGGCTGTGCCCGCGGGCTATTTTAGGCACACGGAGGCCGCAAAGTCTCGCGCCATTCGAGTCCGGCGGACGAAGTTGGCCAGCACCACCCCCCAACGCTATAGCCCCCCCGCTTTTGTGGCCCTTTTCCGCTGGACGCACTTGGCGCCCCGGCCTTCGGGCGGTTATTTTTGGGCGCGGCTGTGCCTACGGCCTATTTTTGGCACACGGAGGCCGCTCGCAAAGTCTCGCGCCATTCCGAGTCCGGCGGACGAAGTGGGCCAGCTCCACCCCCCAAGGCTATAGGTCACCCGTTTTTGTGGCCTTTTTCCGCTGGCCGAACTTGGCGCCCCGGCCTTCGGGTTGTTATTTTTGGGCGCGGCTGTGCCTGCGGCCTATTTTTGGCACACGGAGGCCACTCGCAAAGACTCGCGCCATTCGAGTCCGGACGAAGTTGGCCAGCCCCACCCCCAAGGCTTTAGCCCACCCGTTTTGTGGCCTTTTCCGCTGGACGAACTTGGCGCCCGGCCTTCGGGCGGTTATTTTGGGCGCGCTGTGCCTACGGCCTATTTTTGGCAAGCGGAGGCCGCTCGCAAAGTCTCGCGCCATTCCGAGTCGGCGGACGAGTGGGCCAGCTCCACCCCCAAGGCTATAGGTCACCCGTTTTTGTGGCCTTTTCCGCTGGCGAACTTGGCGCCCCGGCCTTCGGGTTGTTATTTTTGGGCGCGGCTGTGCCTGCGGCCTATTTTTGGCACACGGAGGCCACTCGCAAAGTCTCGCGCCATTCCGAGTCCGGCGGACGAAGTTGGCCAGCCCCACCCCCCAAGGCTATAGCCCACCCGGTTTTGTGGCCTTTTTCCGCTGGACGAACTTGGCGCCCCGGCCTTCGGCGGTTATTTTGGGTGCGGCTGTGCCGCGGGCTATTTTGGCACACGGAGGCCCCTCGCAAAGTCTCGCTCCATTCCGAGTCCGGCGGACGAAGTTGGCCAGCCCCACCCCCCTAGGCTATAGCCCACCCGTTTTTGTGGCCTCTTTCCGCTGGACGAACTTGACGCCCCGTCCTTCGGGCGGTTATTTTTGGGAGCGGCTGTATCCGCGGCCTATATTTGGCACACAGAGGCCGCTCGCAAAGTCTCGCGCCATTCCGAGTCCGGCGGACGAAGTTGGCCAGCCCCACCCCCCTAGGCTATAGCCCACCCGTTTTTGTGGCCTTTTTCCGCTGGACGAACTTGGCGCCCCGGCCTTCGGGCGGTTATTTTTTGGCTCAGCTGTGCCCGCGGCCTATTTTTGGCACACGGAGGCCGCTCGCAAAGTCTCGCGCCATTCCGAGTCCGGCGGACGAAGTTGGCCAGCCCCACCCCCCAAGGCTTTAGCCCACCCGTTTTTGTGGCCTTTTTCCGCTGGACGAACTTGGCGCCCCGGCCTTCGGGCGGTTATTTTTGGGCGCGGCTGTGCCTACGGCCTATTTTTGGCACACGGAGGCCGCTCGCAAAGTCTCGCGCCATTCCGAGTCCGGCGGACGAAGTGGGCCAGCTCCACCCCCCAAGGCTATAGGTCACCCGTTTTTGTGGCCTTTTTCCGCTGGCCGAACTTGGCGCCCCGGCCTTCGGGTTGTTATTTTTGGGCGCGGCTGTGCCTGCGGCCTATTTTTGGCACACGGAGGCCACTCGCAAAGTCTCGCGCCATTCCGAGTCCGGCGGACGAAGTTGGCCAGCCCCACCCCCCAAGGCTTTAGCCCACCCGTTTTTGTGGCCTTTTTCCGCTGGACGAACTTGGCGCCCCGGCCTTCGGGCGGTTATTTTTGGGCGCGGCTGTGCCTACGGCCTATTTTTGGCAAACGGAGGCCGCTCGCAAAGTCTCGCGCCATTCCGAGTCCGGCGGACGAAGTGGCCCAGCTCAACACACCAAGGCTATAGCCCACACGGTTTTGTGGCCTTTTTCAGCTGGACGAACTTGGCCCGACCTTCGGTTATTTTGGGCGCGGCTGTGACCGCAGCCTATTTTTGCACCACGGAGGCCGCTCGAAAAGTATCGCGCCATTCCGAGGTCAGCGGACGAAGTTGGCCAGCCCCACCCCCAAGGCTATAGCCCACCCGTTTTTGTGGCCTTTTCCGCTGGGCGAACTTGAGCGCCCCTGCCTTGGGCGGTTATTTTTGGGCGCAGCTGTGACCGCAGCCTATTTTTGGCACACAGAGGCCGCTGGAAAAGTATCGCGCCATTCCGAGTCCGGCGGACGAAGTTGGCCAGCCCCACCCCCCAAGGCTATAGCCCACCCGTTTTTGTGGCCTTTTTCCGCTGGACGAACTTGGCGCCCCGGCCTTCGGGCGGTTATTTTTGGGCGCGGCTGTGACCACGGCCTATTTTTGGCACATGGAGGCCGCTCGCAAAGTCTCGCGCCATTCCGAGTCCGGCGGACAAAAATGGCCAGGCCCACCCCCCAAGGCTATAGCCCACCCGCTTTTGTGGCCATTTTCCGCTGGATGAACTTGGCGCCCCAGCCTTCGGGCGGTTATTTTTGGGCGCGGCTGTGCCCGAAGCCTATTTTTGGAACATGGAGACCGCTCGCAAAGTCTCGCGCCATTCCGAGTCCGGCGGACGAAGTTGGCCAGCCCCACCCCCCAAGGCTATAGCCCACCCGCTTATGTGGCCTTTTTCCGCTGGACGAACTTGGTGCCCTGGCCTTCGGGCGGTTATTTTTTGGCGCTGCTGTGCCCATGACTATTTTGGCCCACCGCGCCCGCTCGCAACGTCTCGCGGCATTCCGAGTCCGGCGGACGACGTGGGCCAGCCCCACCCCCAAGGCTATAGCCACCCGTTTTGTGGCCTTTTTCCGCAGGACAGACTTGGCGCCCGGCCTTCGGGGGGTTATTTTTGGGCGCGGCTGTGACCTCTGCCTATTTTTGGCAGACGGAGGCCGTTCGCAAAGTCTCGATCCATTCCGAGCCGAGCGGACAGTTGGCCCTCCCACCCCCTAGGCTATAGCCCACCCGTTTTTGTGGCCTCTTTCCGCTGGACGAACTTGACGCCCCGTCCTTGGGCGGTTATTTTGGGAGCGGCTGTATCCATGCCCTATATTTGGCACACAGAGGCCGCTCGCAATGTCTCGCGCCATTCCGAGTCCGGCGTACGGAGTTGGCCAGCCCCACCCCAAGGCTATAGCCCACCCGTTTTTGTGGCCTTTTTCCGCTGGGCCGAACTTGGCGCCCGGCCTTGGGCGGTTATTTTTGCTCAGCTGTGCCCTGCCTATTTTTGGCACACCGAGGCCGCTGCAAAGTCTCGCGCCATTCCGAGTCCGGCGGACGAGTTGGCCAGCCCCACCCCCAAGGCTATAGCCCACCCGTTTTTGTGGCCTTTTCCGCTGGACGAACTTGGCGCCCGGCCTTCGGCGGTTATTTTGGCGCGGCTGTGACCGCAGCCTATTTTTGGCACACCACGGAGGCGCTCGAAAAGTATCGCGCCATTCCGAGTCCAGCGGACGAGTTGGCCAGCCCCACCCCCAAGGCTATAGCCCACCCGTTTTTGTGGCCTTTTTCCGCTGGGCCAGAACTTGACGCCCCTGCCTTGGGCGGTTATTTTGGGCGCAGCTGTGACCGCAGCCTATTTTTGGCACACAGAGGCCGCTGGAAAGTATCGCGCCATTCCGAGTCCGGGCGGACGGTTGGCCAGCCCACCCCCAAGGCTATAGCCCACCCGTTTTGTGGCCTTTTTCCGCTGGGCGAACTTGGCGCCCGGCCTTGGGCGGTTATTTTTGGGCGCGGCTGTGACCACCCTATTTTTGGCACATGGAGCCGCTCGCAAAGTCTCGCGCCATTCCGAGTCCGGCGGACAAAAATGGCCAGGCCCACCCCCCAAGGCTATAGCCCACCCGCTTTTGTGGCCATTTTCCGCTGGATGAACTTGGCGCCCCAGCCTGCGGGCGGTTATGTTTTGGGCGGGGAGGTGCCGGCGGCCTATTTTTGGAACCGGGAGACCGCTCGCAAGGGCGCGCGCCATTCCGAGTCCGGACGAGTTGGCCAGCCCCACCCCCAAGGCTATAGCCCACCCGCTTTTGTGGCCTTTTTCCGCTGGACGAACTTGGCGCCCCGGCCTTCGGGCGGTTATTTTTGGGCGCGGCTGTGCCCGAAGCCTATTTTTGGCACACGGAGACGGCTCGCAAAGTCTCGCGACATTCCGAGTCCGGCGGACGAAGTGGGCCAGCCCCACCCCCCAATGCTATAGCCCACCCGTTTTCGTGACCTTTTTCCGCTTGCCGAACTTGGCGCCCCGGCCTTCGGGCGGTTATTTTTGGGTGCAGCCGTGCCTGCGGCCTATTTTTGGCACACGGAGTCCGCTTGCAATGTCTCGTACCATTCCGAGTCCGGCGGACGAAGTTGGCCAGCCCCACCCCCAAAGGCTATAGCCCACCCGTTTTTGTGGCCTTTTTCCGCTGGACGAACTTGGCGCCCTGGCCTTCGGGCTGTTATTTTTGGGCGCGGCTGTGCCCGCGGCCTATTTTTGGCACACGGAGGCTGCTCGCAAAGTCTCGCGCCATTCCGAGTCCGGCGGACGAAGTGGGCCAGCCCCACCCCCCAAGGCAATAGCCCACCCGTTTTTGTGGCCTTTTTCCGCTGGACGAACTTGGCGCCCCGGCCTTCGGGCGGTTAATTTTGGGCACGGCTGTGCCCGTGGCCTATTTTTGGCACACAGAGGCCGCTCGCAAAGTCTTGCGCCAGTCCGAGTCCGGCGGACGAAGTGGGCCAGCCCCACCCCCCAAGGCTGTAGCCCCCGCGCTTTGGTGGCCGTTTTGCGCGGGACGAACTTGGCGCGGCCTTCGGGCGGTTATTTTTGGTGCGGCTGTGCCTGGCTATTTTTGGCACACGGAGCCGCTCGCAAAGTCTAGCGCAATTCTGAGTCCGGCGGACGAAGTTGGCCAGCCCCACCCCCCAAGGCTTTAGCCCACCCGTTTTTGTGGCCTTTTTCCGCTGGACGAACTTGGCGCCCCGGCCTTCGGGCGGTTATTTTTGGGCGCGGCTGTGCCTACGGCCTATTTTTGGCACACGGAGGCCGCTCGCAAAGTCTCGCGCCATTCCGAGTCCGGCGGACGAAGTGGGCCAGCTCCACCCCCCAAGGCTATAGGTCACCCGTTTTGTGGCCTTTTTCCGCTGGCGAACTTGTCGCCCGGCCTTCGGGTTGTTATTTTTGGCGCGGCTGTGCCTGCGGCCTATTTTGGCACACGGAGGCCACTCGCAAAGTCTCGCGCCATTCCGAGTCTTGGCCAGCCCACCCCCAAGGCTGCCCACCCGCTTTTGTGGCCTTTTTCCGCTGGACGAACTTGGCGCCCGGCCTTCGGGCGGTTATTTTAGCGGCTGTGCCATTTTTGGCACACGGAGGCCACTCGCAAAGTCTCGCGCCATTCCGAGTCCGGCGGACGAAGTTGGCCAGCCCCACCCCCCAAGGCTTTAGCCCACCCGTTTTTGTGGCCTTTTTCCGCTGGCCGAACTTGGCGCCCCGGCCTTCGGGTTGTTATTTTTGGGCGCGGCTGTGCCTGCGGCCTATTTTTGGCACACGGAGGCCACTCGCAAAGTCTCGCGCCATTCCGAGTCCGGCGGACGAAGTTGGCCAGCCCCACCCCCCAAGGCTTTAGGTCACCCGTTTTTGTGGCCTTTTTCCGCTGGACGAACTTGGCGCCCCGGCCTTCGGGCGGTTATTTTTGGGCGCGGCTGTGCCTACGGCCTATTTTTGGCACACGGAGGCCGCTCGCAAAGTCTCGCGCCATTCCGAGTCCGGCGGACGAAGTGGGCCAGCTCCACCCCCCAAGGCTATAGGTCACCCGTTTTTGTGGCCTTTTTCCGCTGGCCGAACTTGGCGCCCCGGCCTTCGGGTTGTTATTTTTGGGCGCGGCTGTGCCTGCGGCCTATTTTTGGCACACGGAGGCCACTCGCAAAGTCTCGCGCCATTCCGAGTCCGGCGGACGAAGTTGGCCAGCCCCACCCCCCAAGGCTATAGCCCACCCGCTTTTGTGGCCTTTTTCCGCTGGACGAACTTGGCGCCCCGGCCTTCGGGCGGTTATTTTTGGGTGCGGCTGTGCCCGCGGGCTATTTTTGGCACACGGAGGCCGCTCGCAAAGTCTCGCGCCATTCCGAGTCCGGCGGACGAAGTTGGCCAGCCCCACCCCCCAAGGCTTTAGCCCACCCGTTTTTGTGGCCTTTTTCCGCTGGACGAACTTGGCGCCCCGGCCTTCGGGCGGTTATTTTTGGGCGCGGCTGTGCCTACGGCCTATTTTTGGCACACGGAGGCCGCTCGCAAAGTCTCGCGCCATTCCGAGTCCGGCGGACTAAGTGGGCCAGCTCCACCCCCCAAGGCTATAGGTCACCCGTTTTTGTGGCCTTTTTCCGCTGGCCGAACTTGGCGCCCCGGCCTTCGGGTTGTTATTTTTGGGCGCGGCTGTGCCTGCGGCCTATTTTTGGCACACGGAGTCCACTCGCAAAGTCTCGCGCCATTCCGAGTCCGGCGGACGAAGTTGGCCAGCCCCACCCCCCAAGGCTATAGGTCACCCGTTTTTGTGGACTTTTTCCGCTGGACGAACTTGGCGACCCGGCCTTCGGGCTGTTATTTTTGGGCGCGGCTGTGCCCGCAGCCTATTTTTGGCACACGGAGACCGCTCGCAAAGTCTCGCGCCATTCCGAGTCCGGCGGACGAAGTTGGCCAGCCCCACCCCCCAAGGCTATAGGTCACCCGTTTTTGTGGCCTTTTTCCGCTGGCCGAACTTGGCGCCCCGGCCTTCTGGCGGTTATTTTTGGGTGCAGCCGTGCCTGCGGCCTATTTTTGGCACACGGAGTCCGCTTGCAAAGTCTCATACCATTCCGAGTCCGGCGGACGAAGTGGGCCAGCCCCACCCCCAAAGGCTATAGCCCACCCGTTTTTGTGGCCTTTTTCCGCTGGACGAACTTGGCGCCCTGGCCTTCGGGCAGTTATTTTTGGGCGCGGCTGTGCCCGCGGCCTATTTTTGGTACACAGAGGCCACTCGCAAAGTCTCGCGCCATTCCGAGTCCGGCGGACGAAGTTGGCCAGCCCCACCCCCCAAGGCAATAGCCCACCCGTTTTTGTGGCCTTTTTCCGCTGGACGAACTTGGCGACCCGGCCGTCGGGCGGGTTTGTTTGGGCGCGGCGGTGCCCGCAGCCTAATTTTGCACACGGAGGCCGCTGCAAAGTCTCGCGCCATTCCGAGTCCGGCGGACGAAGTTGACCAGCCCCACCCCCCAAGGCTATAGGCCACCCATTTTTGTGGCCTTTTTCCGCTGGACGAACTTGGCGGCCCACCCTTCGGGCGTTTATTTTTGGGCGAGGCTGTGCCCGGGGCCTATTTTTGGCACACGGAAGCCGCTTGGAAAGTCTCGCGCCATTCCAAGTCCGGCGGACGAAGTTTGCCAGCCCCACTCCCAAAGGCTATAGCCCACCCGTTTTTGTGGCCTTTTTCCGCTTGACGAACTTGGCGCCCCGGCCTTCAGGAGGTTATTTTTGGGCGCGGCTGTGCCCGCGGCCTATTTTTGGCACATGGAGGCCGCTCGCAAAGTCTCGTGCCATTCCGATTCCGGCGGATGATGTTGGCCAGCCCCACCCCCCAAGGCTATGGCCCACCCGTTTTTGTGGCCTTTTTCCGCCGGACGAACATGGCGCCCCGGCCTTCGGGCGGTTATTTTTGGGCGCGGCTGTGACCGCGGCCTATTTTTGGCACACGGAGGGCGCTCGCAAAGTCTCGCCCCATTCCGAGTCCGGCGGACGAAGTGGGCCAGCCCGTCCCCCCAAGGCTATAGCCCACCCGTTTTTTGGGCATTTTTACGGCGGACTAACTTGGGGACGGGACCTTCGGGGGCTTATTTTTGGGTGCGGCTGTGCCCGCGGCCTATTTTTGGCACACGGAGGGCGCTCGCAAAGTCTCGCCCCATTCCGAGTCCGGCGGACGAAGTTGGCCAGCCCCTCCCCCCAAGGCTATTGCCCACCCATTTTTTGGGCATTTTTGTGGCGGACGAACTTGGGGACGGGACCTTCGGGGGCTTATTTTTGGGCGCGATTGTGCCCGCGGCCTATTTTTGGCACATGGAGGGCGCTCGCAAAGTCTCGCCCCATTCCGAGTCCCGCGGACGAAGTGGGCCAGCCCCTCCCCCCAAGGCTATAGCCCACCCATTTTTTGGGCATTTTTGCGGCGGACGAACTTGGGGACGGGACCTTCGGGGGCTTATTTTTGGGCGCGGCTGTTCCCGCGGCCTATTTTTTGCACACGGAGGGCGCTCGCAAAGTCTCGCCGCATTCCGAGTCCGGTGGACGAAGTGGGCCAGCCCCTCCCCCCAAGGCTATAGCCCACCCATTTTTTGGGCATTTTTGCGGCGGACGAACTTGGGGACGGGACCTTCGGTGGCTTATTTTTGGGTGCGGCTGTGCCCACGGCCTATTTTTTGCACATGGAGGGCGCTCGCAAAGTCTCGCCCCATTCCGAGTCCGGCGGACGAAGTGGGCCAGCCCGTCCCCCCATGGCTATAGCCCACCCGTTTTTTGGGCATTATTGCGGCGGACGAACTTGGGGACGGGACCTTCGGGGGCTTATTTTTGGGCGCGGCTGTTCCCGCGGCCTATTTTTGGCACACCGAGACCGTTCACAAAGTCTCGCCCCATTCCGAGTCCGGCGGACTAAGCGGGCCAGCCCCTCCCCCCAAGGCTATAGCCCACCCGTTTTTTGGGCATTTTTGCGGCGGACGAACTTGGGGACGGGACCTTCGGGGGCTTATTTTTAGTGCGGCTGTGCACGCTGCCTATTTTTGGCACACGGAGGGCGCTCGCAAAGTGTCGCCCCATTCCGAGTCAGGCGGACGAATTTGGCCAGCCCCTCCCCCCAAGGCTATAGCCCACCCGTTTTTTGGGCATTTTTGCGGCGGACGAACTTGGGGACGGGACCTTCGGGGGCTTATTTTTGGGTACGGCTGTGCCCGCAGCCTATTTTTGGCACACGGAGGGCGCTCGCAAAGTCTCGCCCCATTCCGAGTCCGGCGGACGAAGTGGGCCAGCCCCTCCCCCAAGGCTATAGCCCACCCGTTTTTTGGGCATTTTTGCGGCGGACGAACTTGGGGACGGGACCTTCGGGGGCTTATTTTTGGGTGCGGCTGTGCCCGCTGCCTATTTTTGCCACACGGAGGGCGCTCACAAAGTCTCGCCTCATTCCGAGTCCGGCGGACGAATTTGACCAGCCCCTCCCCCCAAGGCTATAGCCCACCCGTTTTTTGGGCATTTTTGCGGCGGACGAACTTGGGGACGGGACCTTCGGGGGCTTATTTTTGGGTACGGCTGTGCCCGCTGCCTATTTTTGGCACACGGAGGGCGCTCACAAAGTCTCGCCTCATTCCGAGTCCGGCGGACGAATTTGACCAGCCCCTCCCCCCAAGGCTATAGCCCACCCGTTTTTTGGGCATTTTTGCGGCGGATGAACTTGGGGACGGGACCTTCGGGGGCTTATTTTTGGGTACGGCTGTGCCCGCTGCCTATTTTTGCCACACGGAGGGCGCTCACAAAGTCTCTCCCCATTCCGAGTACGGCGGATGAAGTGGGCCAGCCCCTCCCCCCAAGGCTATAGCCCACCCGTTTTTTGGGCATTTTTGCGTTCGACGAACTTGGGGACGGGACCTTCGGGGGCTTATTTTTGGGCGTGGCTGTGCCCGCGGCCTATTTTTGGCACACGGAGGGTGCTCGCAAAGTCTCGCCCCATTCCGAGTCCGGCGGACGAAGTCGGCCGGCCCCTCCCCCCAAGGCTGTAGCCAACCAGTTTTTTGGGCATTTTTGCGGCGGACGAACTTGGGGACGGGACCTTCGGGGGCTTATTTTTGGGCGCGCCTATTCCCGCGGCCTATTTTTGGCACACGGAGGGTGCTCGCAAAGTCTCACCCCATTCCGAGTCCGGCGGACGAAGTTTGCCAGCCCCTCCCCCCAAGGCTATAGCCCACCTGTTTTTTGGGCATTTTTGCGTTCGACGAACTTGGGGACGGGACCTTCGGGGGCTTATATTTGGGCGCGGCTGTGCCCACGGCCTATTTTCGGCACACGGACGGCGCTCGCAAAGTCTCGTCCCATTCCGAGTCCGGCGGACGAATTTGCCCAGCCCTCCCCCCAAGGCTATAGCCCACCCATTTTTTTGGCATTTTTGCGGCGGACGAACTTGGGGACGGGACCTTCGGGGGATTATTTTTGGGCGCGGCTGTGCCCGCGGCCTATTTTTAGCACACGGAGGGCGCTCACAAAGTCTCGCCCCATTCCGAGTCCGGCGGACGAAGTTGGCCAGCCCTTCCCCCCAAGGCTATAGCCCACCCGTTTTTGGGTATTTTTGCGGCGGATGAACTTGGGGACGGGACCTTCGGGGGCTTATTTTTGGGCGCGGCTGTGCCATTTTACACACGGACGGTGCTGCAAAGTCTCGCCCCATTCCGAGTCCGGCGGACGAATTGGCCCAGCCCTCCCCCCCAGGCTATAGCCCACCCATTTTTTTGGCATTTTTGCGGCGGACGAACTTGGGGACGGGACCTTCGGGGGATTATTTTTGGGCGCCGCTGTGCCCGTGGCCTATTTTTGGCACACGGAGACCGCTCACAAAGTCTCGCCCCATTCCGAGTCCGGCGGACGAAGTTGGCCAGCCCCTCCCCCCAAGGCTATAGCCCACCCGTTTTTTGGGCATTTTTGCGTTCGACGAACTTGGGGACGGGACCTTCTTGGGCTTATTTTTGGGCGCAGCTGTCTCCGCGGCCTATTTTTGGCACACGGACGGCGCTCGCAAAGTCTCGCCCCATTCCGAGTCCGGCGGACGAAGTTGGCCAGCCCCTCCCCCCAAGGCTATAGCCCACCCGTTTTTTGGGTATTTTTGCGGCGGACGAACTTGGGGACGGGTCCTTCGGGGGCTTATTTTTGGGTTCGGCTGTGCTCGCGGCCTATTTTTGGCACACGGAGGCCGCTCGCAAGGTCTCGCACCATTCCGAGTCCGGCGAAGGAAGTTGGCCAGCCCCACCCCCCAATGCTACAGCCCACCCGTTTTTGTGGCCTTTTTCCGCTGGACAAACTTGGCGCCCCGGCCTTCGGGCTGTTATTTTTGGGCACAGCTGTGCCCGTGGCCTCTTCTTGGCACACGGAGGCCGCTCGCAAAGTCTCGCGCCATTCCGAGTCCTGCGGACGAAGTTGGCCAGCCCCTCCCCCCAAGGCTATAGCCCACCCGTTTTTTGGGCATTTTTGCAGCGGACGAACTTGGGGAAGGGACCTTCGGGGGCTTATTTTTGGGTGCCGCTGTGCCCGCGGCTTATTTTTGGGACACGGAGGTGTTCGCAAAGTCTCGGCCCATTCTGAGTCCGGGCGGACGAGTTGGCCAGCCCTCCCCCAAGGCTATAGCCCTCCCATTTTTGGGCATTTTGCGGCGGACGAAGTTGGGGCGGGACCTTCGGGGGCTTATTTTAGAATGCGGCTGTGCCCGTGGCGATTTTAGCACACGGAGGCGCTCGCAAAGTCTCGCCCCATTCCGAGTCCGGCGGACAGGTTGGCCAGCCCCTCCCCCAAGGCTATAGCCCACCCGTTTTTGGGCATTTTGCGGCGGATGAACTTGGTGACGGGACCTTCGGGGCTTATTTTTGGGCGCGACTGTGCCCGCGGCCGATTTTTAGCACACGGAGGGCGCTCACAAAGTCTCGCCCCATTCCGAGTCCGGCGGACGAAGTTGGCCAGCCCTTCCCCCCAAGGCTATAGCCCACCCGTTTTTGGGTATTTTTGCGGCGGATGAACTTGGGGACGGGACCTTCGGGGGCTTATTTTTGGGCGCGGCTGTGCCCGCGGCCTATTTTTGGCACACGGACGGTGCTCGCAAAGTCTCGCCCCATTCCGAGTCCGGCGGACGAATTTGCCCAGCCCTCCCCCCAAGGCTATAGCCCACCCATTTTTTTGGCATTTTTGCGGCGGACGAACTTGGGGACGGGACCTTCGGGGGATTATTTTTGGGCGCCGCTGTGCCCGTGGCCTATTTTTGGCACACGGAGACCGCTCACAAAGTCTCGCCCCATTCCGAGTCCGGCGGACGAAGTTGGCCAGCCCCTCCCCCCAAGGCTATAGCCCACCCGTTTTTTGGGCATTTTTGCGTTCGACGAACTTGGGGACGGGACCTTCTTGGGCTTATTTTTGGGCGCAGCTGTCTCCGCGGCCTATTTTTGGCACACGGACGGCGCTCGCAAAGTCTCGCCCCATTCCGAGTACGGCGGACGAAGTTGGCCAGCCCCTCCCCCCAAGGCTATAGCCCACCCGTTTTTTGGGCATTTTTGCGGCGGATGAACTTGGTGACGGGACCTTCGGGGGCTTATTTTTGGGTGCGGCTGTGCCCGCGGCCTATTTTTGGCACACGGAGGGCGCTCGTAAAGTCTCGCCCCATTCCGAGTCCGGCGGACGAAGTTGGCCAGCCCCTCCCCCCAAGGCTATAGCCCACCTGTTTTTTGGGCATTTTTGCAGCAGACGAACTTGGGGACGGGACCTCCGGGGGCTTATTTTTGGGCGCGGCTGCGCCTGTGGTCTCTTATTGGCACACGGAGGGCGCTCGCAAAGTCTCGCCCCATTCCGAGTCCGGCGGACGAAATTGGGCATCCCCTCCCCCAATGGCTATAGCCCCCCGTTTTTGTGGCCTTTTTCCGCTGGACGAACTTGGCGCACCGGCCTTCGGGCGGTTATTTTTGGGCACGGCTGTGACCGCTGACCTATTTTTGGCACCACGGGAGGCCGCTCGCAGGTCTCGCACCATTCCGAGTCCCGCGAACGCAGTTGGCCAGCCCCCCCCCCCAATCCCACCCGCCCCCCGTTTTTGTGGCCTTTTTCCGCTGGACTAACTTGGCGCCCCGGCCTTCGGGCTGTTATTTTTGGGCGCAGCTGTGCCCGCGGCCTCTTCTTGGCACACGGAGGCCGCTCGCAAAGTCTCGCGCCATTTCGAGTCCGTGGACGAAGTTGGCCAACCCCACCCCCAAGGCTATAGCCCACCCGTTTTGTGGCCTTTTTCCGGTGGACGCGCCCGGCCTTGGCGGTTATTTTGGGCAGACGGCTGTGCCCTATTTTTAGAAGACGGAGGCCGCTCGCAAAGTCTCGCTCCATTCCGAGTCCGCGGACCCACCCCCAAGGCTATAGCCCACCCGTTGTTGTGGCCTTTTCCGCTGGACGAACTTGGCGCACCCGGCCTTGGGCGGTTGTGGGCGCCTGTGACCGCGGCCTATTTTGGCACACGGAGACTGCTCGAAAAGTATCGCGCCATTCCGAGTCCGAGGCGAAGTTGGCCAGCCCCACCCCAGGGCTATAGCCCACCCGTTTTGTGGCCTTTTCGCTGGACGAACCTGGCGCCCGGCCTTGGGCTGTTATTTTAGGTGCGGCTGTGCCTGCGGCCTCTTCTTGGCACCACGGAGGCCGCTCGCAAAGTCTCGCGCCATTCCAGTCCGAGCGGACGAAGTTGGCCAGCCCCACCCCCCGAGGCTATAGCCCACCCGTTTTTGTGGCCTTTTTCCGCTGTACGGACTTGGCGCCCCGGCCTTCGGGCAGTTTTTTTTTGGCGCGGCTGTGCCCGCGGCTTATTTTTGGCATACGGAGGCCGCTCGCAAAGTCTCGCGCCATTCCGAGTCCGGCGAACGAAGTTGGCCAGCCCCACCCCCCAATGCTATAGCCCACCCGTTTTTGTGGCCTTTTTCCGCTGGACGAACTTGGCGCCCCGGCCTTCGGGCTGTTATTTTTGGGCGCGGCTGTGCCCGTGGCCTCTTCTTGGCACACCGAGGCCGCTCGTAAACTCTCGCGCCATTCCGAGTCCGGCGGACGAAGTTGGCCAGCCCCACCCCCCGAGGCTATAGCCCACCCGTTTTTGTGGCCTTTTTCCGCTGTACGGACTTGGCGCCCCAGCCTTCGGGCGGTTATTTTTGGCCGCGGCTGTGCCCGCGGCCTATTTTTGGCACATGGAGGCCGCTCACAAAGTCTCGCGCCATTCCGAGTCCGGCGGACGAAGTTGGCCATCCCCACCCCCCAAGGCTATAGCCCACCCATTGTTGTGGCCTTTTTCCGCTGGACGAACTTGGCGCCCCGGCCTTCGGGCGGTTATTTTTGGGCGCGGCTGTGACCGCAGCCTATTTTTGGCACTCGGAGGCCACTCGCAAAGTCTCGCGCCATTCCGAGTCCGGCGGACGAAGTGGGCCAGCCCCACCCCCCAAGGCTATAGCCCACCCGTTTTCGTGGCCTTTTTCCGCTGGACGAACTTGGCGCCCCGGCCTTCGGGCGGTTATTTTTGGGCCCGGCTGTGCCCGCGGCCTATTTTTGGCACACGGAGGCTGCTCGCAAAGTCTCGCGCCATTCCGAGTCCGGCGGACGAAGTTGGCCAGCCCCACCCCCAAGGAAATAGCCCACCCGTTTTGTGGCCTTTTTCCGCTGGGCCGAACAGCGCCCGGCCTGCGGGCGGTTATTTTTGGGCCCGGCTGTGCCCGCTTCCTATTTTTGACACACGGAGGCTGCTCGCAAAGTCTCACGCCATTCTGAGTCCGGCGGACGAAGTTGGCCAGCCCCACCCCCCAAGGCAATAGCCCACCCGTTTTTGTGGCCTTTTTCCGCTGGACGAACTTGGCGACCCAGCCTTCGGGCGGTTATTTTTGGGCGCGGCTGTGCCCGCAGCCTATTTTTGGCACACGGAGGCCGCTCGCAACGTCTCGCGCCATTCCGAGTCCGGCGGACGAAGTTGACCAGCCCCACCCCCCAAGGCTATAGCCCACCCGTTATTGTGGCCTTTTTCCGCTGGACGAACTTGGCGCCCAGGCCTTCGGGCGGTTAATTTTGGGTACGGCTGTGTCCGCGGCTTATTTTTGGCACACGGAGGCCGCTCGCAAAGTCTTGCGCCATTCCGAGTCCGGCGGACGAAGTTGGCCAGCCCCACCGCCCAAGGCTATAGTCCACCCGCTTTTGTGGCCTTTTTCCGCTGGACGAACTTGGCGCCCGGCCTTGGGCGGTTTTGGCGCGGCTGTGCCCGCCTATTTTGGCACACGGAGGCGCTTGCAAAGTCACTCCCCATTCTGAGTCCGGCGGACAGGTGGCCAACCCCTCCCCCAAGGCTATAGCCCACCCGTTTTTGGGCATTTTGCGGCGGACGAACTTGGGGACGGGACCTTCGGGGCTCATTTTTTGGGCGCGGCTGTGCCCGCGGCCTATTTTTGGCACATGGAGGGCGCTCGCAAAGTCTCGACGCATTCCGAGTCCGGCGGAAGAATTGGGCCAGCCCCTCCCCCCAAGGCTATAGCCCACCCATTTTTTGGGCATTTTTGCGGCGGACGAACTTGGGGACGGGACCTTCGGGGGCTTATCTTTGGGCGCGGCTATGCCTGCGGCATATTTTTGGCACACGGAGGGCGGTCGCAAAGTCTCGCCCCATTCCAAGTCCGGCGGACGAAGTTGGCCAGCCCCTCCCCCCAAGGCTATAGTCCTCCCGTTTTATGGGCATTTTTGCGGCGGACGAACTTGGGGACGGGACCTTCGGGGGCTTATTTTTGGGCGCGGCTGCGCCCGCGGCCTATTTTTGGCACACGGAGGGCGCTCGCAAAGTCTCGCCCCATTCCAAGTCCGGCGGACGAAGTTGGCCAGCTGGTCCCCCCAAGGCTATAGCCCACCCATTTTTTGGGCATTTTTGCGGCGGACGAACTTGGGGACGGGACCTTCCGGGGCTTATTTTTGGACGCGGCTGTGCCTGCACCCTATTTTTGGCACACGGAGGGCGCTCGCAAACTCTCGCCCCATTCCGAGTCCGGCGGACGAAGTTGGCCAGCCCCTCCCCCCAAGGCTATAGCCCACCCGTTTTTTGGAAATTTTTGCAGCGGATGAAATTGGGGACGGGACCTTAGGGGGCTTATTTTTGGGCGCGGCTGTACCGTGGCCTGGCCACACACACGGAGGCCTGTCTCAAAGTCTCGCCCCATTCCGAGTCCGGCGGACGAAGTTGGCCAGCCCCTCACCCCAAGGCTATAGCCCTCCCGTTTTAGGGAATTTTTTGCGGCGGACGAACTTGGGGCGGGACCTTCGGGGCTTATTTTTGGGTGAGGCTGTGCCCACGGCCTATTTTGGCACCGGAGCCCGCTTACAAAGTCTCGCGTCATTCGAGTCCGAGCGGACGAAGTTTGCCAGCCCCACCCCCAAGGCTATAGCCCACCCGTTTTGAGGCCTTTTTCCGCTTGGCGAACTTGGCGCCCGGCCTTGAATTTTGGGCGCGTCTGTGTCCGCGGCCTATTTGGCACCACGGAGGCCACTCGTAAAGTCTCGCGCCATTCCGAGTCCGGCGGACGAAGTTCGCCAGCCCCACCCCAAGGCTATAGCCCACCCGTTTTGTGGCCTTTTCCGCTGGACGAACTTGGCGCCCAGGCCTTGGGCGGTTAATTTTGGGAATGGCTGTGCCCTTTGGCTTATTTTGGCACACGGAGTCCGCTCGCAAAGTCTTGCGCCATTCCGAGTCAGGCGGAAGAAGTTGGACAGCCCCACCCCCAAGGCTATAGCCCACCCGCTTTTGTGGCCTTTTTCCGCTGGACGAACTTGGCGCCCCGGACTTCGGGCGGTTATTTTTACGGCTGTGCCATGCAGCCTATTTTTGGCACATGGAGGCCGCTCACAAAGTCTCGCTCCATTCCGAGTCCGGCGGACGAAGTTGGCCAGCCCCACCCCCCAAGGCTATAGCCTACCCGTTTTTGTGGCCTTTTTCCGCTGGACGAGCTTGGCGCCCCGGCCTTCGGGCGGTTATTTTTGGGCGCGGCTGTGCCCGCTTCCTATTTTTGACACACGGAGGCCGCTCGCAAAGTCTCGCGCCATTCTGAGTCCGGCGGACGAAGTTGGCTAGCCCACCCGTTTTTGTGGCCTTTTTCCGCTGGACGAACTTGGCGACCCGGCCTTCGGGCGGTTATTTTTAGGCGCGGCTGTGCCCGCTTCCTATTTTTGACACACGGAGGCCGTTCAAAAAGTCTCGCCCCATTCCGAGTCCGGCGGATGAAGTTGGCCAGCCCCTCCCTCCAAGGCTATAGCCCTCCCGTTTTATGGGCATTTTTGCGGCGGACGAACTTGGGGACGGGACCTTCGGGGGCTTATTTTTGGGCGCGGCTGTGCCCCCGGCCTATTTTTGGCACACGGAGGGTGCCGCAAAGTCTCGCCCCATTCCGAGTCTGGCGGACGAAGTTGGCCAGCCCCTCCCCCCAAGGCTATAGCCCACCCGTTTTTTGGGCATTTTTGCGGCGGACGAACTTGGGGACGGGACCTTCGGGGGCTTATTTTTTAGCGCGGCTGTGCCCGCGGCCTATTTTTGGCACACGGAGGGCGCTCGCAAAGTCTCGTCCCATTCCGAGTCCGGCAGACGAAGTTGGCCAGCCCCTCCCCCCATGGCTATAGCCCACCCGTTTTTTGGGCATTTTTGCGGCGGACGAACTTGGGGACGGGACCTTCGGGGCTTATTTTGGGCAAGGCTGTGCCCGCTGCCTATTTTTGGCACACGGAGGGCGCTCGCAAAGTCTCGTCCCATTCCGAGTCCGGCGGACGAAGTTGGCCAGCCCCTCCCCCCAAGGATATAGCCCACCCGTTTTTTGGGCATTTTTGCGGCGGACGAACTTGGTGACGGGACCTTCGGGGGCTTATTTTTGGGTGCGGCTGATTCCGTGGCCTATTTTTTTCAGACGGAGGGCGCTCACAAAGTCTTGCCCCATTCCGAGTCCGGCGGACGAAGTTGGCCAGCCCCTCCCCCCAAGGCTATAGCCCACCCGTTTTTTGGGCATTTTTGCGTTCGACGAACTTGGGGACGGGACCTTCGGGGGCTTATTTTTTAGCGCGGCTGTGCCCGCGGCCTATTTTTGGCACACGGAGGGCGCTCGCAAAGTCTCGTCCCATTCCGAGTCCGGCAGACGAAGTTGGCCAGCCCCTCCCCCCATGGCTATAGCCCACCCGTTTTTTGGGCATTTTTGCGGAGGACGAACTTGGGGACGGGACCTTCGGGGGCTTATTTTTGGGCGCGGCTGTGCCCGCGGCCTATTTTTTGCACACGGAGGTCGCTCGCAAAGTCTCGCCCCATTCCGAGTCCGGCGGACGAAGTGGGCCAGCCCCTCCCCCCAAGGCTATAGCCCACCCGTTTTTTGGGCATTTTTGCGGCGGACGAACTTGGGGACGGGACCTTCGGGGGCTTATCTTTGGGCACCGCCGGGCCGTGGCCTGGCACACACGGAGGCGTTCACAAAGTCTCGCCCCATTCCGAGTCCGGCGGTCGAAGTGGGCCAGCCTCTCCCCCCCAGGCTATAGCCCACCCGTTTTTTGGGCATTTTTGCGGCGGACGAACTAGGGGAAGGGACCTTTGGGGGCTTATTTTTGGGGCGCGGCTGTGCCCGTGGCCTATTTTTGGCACACGGAGCGCTCGTAAAGTCTCACCCCATTCCGAGTCCGAGCGGACGAGTTGGCCAGCCCCTCCCCCAAGGCTATAGCCCACCCGTTTTGGGCATTTTGCGGCGAGACGAACTTGGGACGGGACCTTCGGGGATTATTGGGGTGCGGCTGTGCCCGCCCTGGCAGCACACGGAGGCGCTTGCAAAGTCTCTCCCCATTCCGAGCCCGGCGGACGAAGTTGGCCAGCCCCTCCCCCAAAGGCTATAGCCCACCCGTTTTTTGGGCATTTTTGTGGCGGACTAACTTGGGGACGGGACCTTCGGGGTCTTATTTTTGGGCGCGACTGTGCCCGCGGCCTATTTTTGGCACACGGAGGGCGCTCGTAAAGTATCGCCCCATTCCGAGTCCGGCGGACAGTTGGCCAGCCCTCCCCCAAGGCTATAGCCACCCGTTTTTGGGCATTTTGCGGCGGACGAACTAGGGAAGGGATCTTCGGGGGCCTATTTTTGGACGCGGCTTTGCCCGTGGCCTATTTTTGGCACACGGAGGCGCTCGCAAAGTCTCGTCCCATTCCGAGTCCGGCGGACGAAGTTGGCCAGCCCCTCCCCCCAAGGCTATAGCCCACCCGTTTTTTGGGCATTTTTGCGGCGGTCGAACTTGGGGACGGGACCTTCGGGGGCTTATTATTGGGGACGGCTCTGCCCGCAGCCTATATTTGGCACACGGAGGCGCTTGCAAAGTCTCGCCCCATTCCGGTCCCGGCGGACGAAGTTGGCCAGCCCCTCCCCCCAAGGCTATAGCCCACCCGTTTTTTGGGCATTTTTGTGGCGGACGAACTTGGGGACGGGACCTTCGGGGTCTTATTTTTGGGCGCGACTCTGCCCGCAGCCTATTTTTGGCACACGGAGGGCGCTCGTAAAGTATCGCCCCATTCCGAGTCCGCCGGACGAAGTTGGCCAGCCCCTCCCCCCAAGGCTATAGCCCACCCGTTTTTTGGGCATATTTGCGGCGGACGAACTTGGGGACGGGACATTCGGGGGCTTATATTTGGGCACGGCCGTGCCCGTGGCCTAACCCACGGCACACGGAGGGCGTTCGCAAAGTCTCGCCCCATTCCGAGTCCGGCGGACGAAGTGGGCCAGCCCCTCCCCCCAAGGCTATAGCCCACCCGTTTTTTGGGCATTTTTGCGGCGGACGAACTAGGTGACGGGACCTTCGGGGGCTTATTTTTGGGGCGCGGCTGTGCCCGTGGCCTATTTTTGGCACACGGAGGCGCTCGCAAAGTCTCGCCCCATTCCGAGTCCGGCGGACGAAGTTGGCCAGCCCCTCCCCCCAAGGCTATAGCCCACCCGTTTTTTGGGCATTTTTGCGGCGGACGAACTTGGGGACGGGACCGTCGGGGGAGGATTATTGGGTGGGGCTGTGCCCGCGGCCTGGCCCAGCACACGGAGGCGCTCGCAAAGTCTCGCCCCATTCCGAGTCCGGCGGACGAAGTTGGCCAGCCCCTCCCCCCAAGGCTATAGCCCACCCGTTTTTTGGGCATTTTTGTGGCGGACGAACTTGGGGACGGGACCTTCGGGGTCTTATTTTTGGGCGCGACTGTGCCCGCGGCCTATTTTTGGCACACGGAGGGCGCTCGTAAAGTATCGCCCCATTCCGAGTCCGGCGGACGAAGTCGGCCAGCCCCTCCCCCCAAGGCTATAGCTCACCCGTTTTTTGGGTATTTTTGCGGCGGACGAACTTGGGGACGGGACCTTCGGGGGCTATTTTTTGGGCGCGCTGTGCCGCGGCCTATTGGCCCACGGAGGCGTCGCAAAGTCTCACCCCATTCCGAATCCGGCGGACGAAGTTTGCCATCCCCTCCCCGCAAGGCTATAGCCCACCCGTTTTTTGGGCATTTTTGCGGCGGACGAACTTGGGGACGGGACCTTCGGGGGCTTTTTTTTGGGTACAGCTATGCCCGCGGCCTATTTTTAGCACACAGAGGGCGCTCACAAAGTCTCGCCCCATTCCAAGTCCGGCGGACGAAGTGGGCCAGCCCCTCCCCCCAAGGCTATAGCCCACCCATTTTTTGGGCATTTTTGCGGCGGACGAACTTGGGGATGGGACCTTCGGGGGCTTATTTTTGGGCGTGGCTCTGTCCATGGCTTATTTTTGGCACACGGAGGGTGCTCGCAAAGTCTCACCCCATTCCGAGCCCGGCGGACGAAGTTGGCCAGCCCCTCCCCCCAACGCTTAGCCCACCCATTTTTCGGGGATTTTTGCGGCGGACGAACTTGGGGACGGGACCTTCGCGGTCTTATTTTTGGGGTGACTGTGCCCGCCTATTTTTGCCACACGGAGCGCTGCAAGTGTCGATCCATTCCGAGTCCGGCGGACGAAGTTGGCCAGCCCCTCCCAAGGCTATAGCCCACCCGTTTTGGGCATTTTGCGGCGCACGAACTTGGGGACGGGACCTTCGCGGTCTTATTTTTGGGTACAGCTGTGCCCGCGGCCTATTTTAGCACCACGGGCGCTGCAAGTCTCGCCCCATTCCGAATCCGGCGGACGAAGTTGGCCAGCCCCTCCCCGCAAGGCTATAGCCCACCCGTTTTTTGGGCATTTTTGCGGCGGACGAACTTGGGGACGGGACCGTCGGGGGCTTATTTTGGGGTACAGCTGTGCCCACGGCCTATTTTTGGCACACGGAGGGCGCTCGCAAAGTCTCGCCCCATTCCGAGTCCGGCGGACGAAGTTGGCCAGCCCCTCACCCCAAGGCTATAGCCCTCCCGTTTTATGGGAATTTTTGCGGCGGACGAACTTGGGGACGGGACCTTCGGGGGCTTATTTTTGGGTGAGGCTGTGCCCACGGCCTATTTTTGGCACACGGAGCCCGCTTACAAAGTCTCGCGTCATTCCGAGTCCGGCGGACGAAGTTTGCCAGCCCCACCCCCCAAGGCTATAGCCCACCCGTTTTTGAGGCCTTTTTCCGCTTGACGAACTTGGCGCCCCGGCCTTCGAGCGGTTAATTTTGGGCACGTCTGTGTCCGCGGCCTATTTTTGGCACACGGAGGCCACTCGTAAAGTCTCGCGCCATTCCGAGTCCGGCGGACGAAGTTCGCCAGCCCCACCCCCCAAGGCTATAGCCCACCCGTTTTTGTGGCCTTTTTCCGCTGGACGAACTTGGCGCCCAGGCCTTCGGGCGGTTAATTTTGGGAATGGCTGTGCCCGCGGCTTATTTTTGGCACACGGAGGCCGCTCGCAAAGTCTTGCGCCATTCCGAGTCCGGCGGACGAAGTTGGCCAGCCCCACCCCCAAGGCTATAGCCCACCCGCTTTGTGGCCTTTTTCCGCTGGACGAACTTGGCGCCCGGCCTTCGGGCGGTTATTTTGGGTACGGCTGTGCCGCAGCCTATTTTGGCACATGGAGCCGCTCACAAAGTCTCGCTCCATTCCGAGTCCGGCGGACGAGTTGGCCAGCCCACCCCCAAGGCTATAGCCTACCCGTTTTGTGGCCTTTTCCGCTGGGCCAGCTTGGCGCCCGGCCTTCGGGCGGTTATTTTTGGCGCGGCTGTGCCCTTCCTGACACACGGAGGCCGCTCGCAAAGTCTCGCGCCATTCTGAGTCCGGCGGACGAAGTTGGCTAGCCCACCCGTTTTTGTGGCCTTTTTCCGCTGGGCCGAACTTGGCGACCGGCCTTGGGCGGTTATTTTTAAGCGCGGCTGTGCCCGCTTCCTATTTTGACACACGGAGGCCGTTCAAAAGTCTCGCCCCATTCCGAGTCCGAGCGGATGAAGTTGGCCAGCCCCTCCCTCCAAGGCTATAGCCCTCCCGTTTTATGGGCATTTTGCGCGGACGAACTTGGGGACGGGACCTTCGAGGCTTATTTTTGGCGCGGCTGTGCCCGGCCTATTGGCACACGGAGGGTGCCGCAAAGTCTCGCCCCATTCCGAGTCTGGCGGACAGAGTTGGCCAGCCCCTCCCCCAAGGCTATAGCCCACCCGTTTTAGGCATTTTGCGGCGGACGAACTTGGGGCGGGACCTTCGGGGCTTATTTTTAGCGCGGCTGTGCCGCGGCCTATTTTTGGCACACGGAGGCGCTCGCAAAGTCTCATCCCATTCCGAGTCCGGCAGAAAGTTGGCCAGCCCTCCCCCATGGCTATAGCCCACCCGTTTTTAGGCATTTTGCGGCGGACGAACTTGGGGGCGGGACCTTCGGGGGCTTATTTTGGGCAAGGCTGTGCCCGCAGCCTATTTGGCACACGGAGGCCGCTCGCAAGTCTCGTCCCATTCCGAGTCCGAGCGGACAAGTTGGCCAGCCCCTCCCCCAAGGATATAGCCCACCCGTTTTTGGGCATTTTGCGGCCAGACGAACTTGGTGCCAGGACCTTCGGGGGCTTATTTTTGGGTGCGGCTGATTCCGTGGCCTATTTTTTTCAGACGGAGGGCGCTCACAAAGTCTCGCCCCATTCCGAGTCCGGCGGACGAAGTTGGCCAGCCCCTCCCCCCAAGGCTATAGCCCACCCGTTTTGGGCATTTTGCGTTCGGCGAACTTGGGGACGGGACCTTCGGGGGCTTAGTTTTGGGCGAGGCTGTGCCCATGGCCTAGTTTGGCACACAGGGCGCTGCAAAGTCTCGCCCCATTCCGACTCTGGCGGGACAAGTGGGCCAGCCCCTCCCCCAAGGCTATAGCCCCCGTTTTTGGGCATTTTCCAGGCGGACGAACTTGGGGGCCAGGACCTTCGGGGGCTTATTTTTGGGCGCGGCTGTGTCCCGTGGCCTATTTTTTTGGCACACGGAGGCGCTCACAAGTCTCGCCCCATTCGAGTCCGAGCGGATGAAGTTGGCCAGCCCCTCCCCCCAAGGCTATAGCCCACCTGTTTGTTGGGCATTTTTTCGTTCGACGACCTTGGGGACGGGACCTTCGGGGGCTTAGTTTTGGGCGCGGCTGTGCCCGTGGCCTAGTTTTGGCACTCAGAGGGCGCTCGCAAAGTCGCGCCCCATTACGCGTACGGCGGACGAAGTTGGCCAGCCCCTCCCCCCAAGGCTATAGCCCACCCGTTTTGGGCATTATTGCGGAGGGCGAACTTGGGGACGGGACCTTGGGGCTTATTTTTGGCGCGGCTGTGCCCACGGCCTATTGTGGCACACGGAGGCGCTGCAAAGTCTCGCCCCATTCCGAGTCCGGCGGACGAAGTGGGCCAGCCCCTCCCCCCAAGGATATAGCCCACCCGTTTTGGGCATTTTGCGGGCCGAACTTGGGACGGGACATTCGGGGGCTTATCTTTGGGCGCGGCCGTGCTCGTGGCCTATTTTTAGTACACGGAGGGCGTTCGCAAAGTCTCGCCCCATTCCGAGTCCGGCGGACGAAGTTGGCCAGCCCCTCCCCCCAAGGCTATAGCCCACCCGTTTTGTGGGGATTTTGCGGCGGACGAACTAGGGGAAGGGACCTTCGGGGGCTTATTTTTTGGGCGCGGCTGTGCCCGTGGCCTATTTTTGGCACACGGAGGCGCTCGCAAAGTCTCGTCCCATTCCGAGTCCGGCGGACGAAGTTGGCCAGCCCCTCCCCCCAAGGCTATAGCCCACCCGTTTTTTGGGCATTTTTGTGGCGGACGAACTTGGGGACGGGACCTTCGGGGTCTTATTTTGGGCGCGACTCTGCCCGCAGCCTATTTTGGCACACGGAGGCGCTCGTAAGTATCGCCCCATTCCGAGTCCGAGGCGGACGAGTTGGCCAGCCCCTCCCCCCCAGGCTATAGCCCACCCGTTTTTTGGGCATTTTTGCGGCGGACGAACTTGGGGACGGGACATTCGGGGGCTTATCTTTGGGCACGGCCGTGCCCGTGGCCTATTTTTGGCACACGGAGGGCGTTCACAAAGTCTCGCCCCATTCGAGTCCGGCGGACGAAGTGGGCCAGCCTCTCCCCAAGGCTATAGCCCACCGTTTTTGGGCATTTTGCGGCGGACGAACTAGGGGACGGGACCTTTGGGGGCTTTTTTTTGGGCGCGCTGTGCCCGTGGCCTATTTTGCCCACAGCACACGGAGGCGCTCGTAAGTCTCACCCCATTCCGAGTCCGGCGGACGAGATTGGCCAGCCTCCCCCAAGGCTATAGCCCACCCGTTTTGGGCATTTTGCGGCGGACGAACTTGGGACGGGACCTTCGGGGATTATTATTGGGTGCGGCTGTGCCCGCGGCCCACAGCACGGAGGCGCTTGCAAAGTCTCGCCCCATTCCGAGCCCGAGCGGACGAGAGTTGGCCAGCCCCTCCCCAAAGGCTATAGCCCACCCGTTTTTGGGCATTTTTGTGGCGGACGAACTTGGGGCGGGACCTTCGGGGTCTTATTTTTGGGCGCGACTGTGCCCGCCTATTTTGGCACACGGAGCGCTCGTAAAGTATCGCCCCATTCCGAGTCCGGACGAGTTGGCCAGCCCTCCCCCAAGGCTATAGCCCACCCGTTTTTGGGCATTTTACGAACTAGGGGAAGGGATCTTCGGGGGCTTATTTTTTGGGCGCGGCTGTGCCCGTGGCCTATTTTTGGCACACGGAGGCGCTAGCAAAGTCTCGTCCCATTCCGAGTCCGGCGGACGAAGTTGGCCAGCCCCTCCCCCCAAGGCTATAGCCCACCCGTTTTTTGGGCATTTTGCGATCGAACTTGGGCGGGACCTTCGGGGGCTTATTGGCTAGGTGCAGCTGTGCCCGCGGCCTATATTAGGCACACGGAGGGCGCTTGCAAAGTCTCGCCCCATTCCGGACCCGGCGGACGAAGTTGGCCAGCCCCTCCCCCCAAGGCTATAGCCCACCCGTTTTTTGGGCATTTTTGTGGCGGACGAACTTGGGGACGGGACCTTCGGGGTCTTATTTTTGGGCGCGACTCTGCCCGCAGCCTATTTTTGGCACACGGAGGGCGCTCGTAAAGTATCGCCCCATTCCGAGTCCGGCGGACGAAGTTGGCCAGCCCCTCCCCCCAAGGCTATAGCCCACCCGTTTTTTGGGCATTTTTGCGGCGGACGAACTTGGGGACGGGACATTCGGGGGCTTATCTTTGGGCACGGCCGTGCCCGTGGCCTATTTTTGGCACACGGAGGGCGTTCACAAAGTCTCGCCCCATTCCGAGTCCGGCGGACGAAGTGGGCCAGCCTCTCCCCCCCAGGCTAGCTCCCACCCGCTTACTGGGCCTATGTGCGGCTGACGTCCTAGGTGACGTTACCTTCGGGGGCTTATTTTTGGGGCGCGGCTGTGCCCGTGGCCTATTTTTGGCACACGGAGGCGCTCGCAAAGTCTCGCCCCATTCCGAGTCCGGCGGACGAAGTTGGCCAGCCCCTCCCCCCAAGGCTATAGCCCACCCGTTTTTTGGGCATTTTTGCGGCGGACGAACTTGGGACGCCAGGACCTTCGGGGATTATTGTGGGTGCGGCTGTGCCCGCAGCCTGCCCATTTTGCACACGGAGCGCTTGCAAAGTCTCGCCCCATTCCGAGCCGGCGGACGAAGTTGGCCAGCCCCTCCCCCAAGGCTATAGCCCACCCGTTTTAGGCATTTTTGTGGCGGACGAACTTGGGGACGGGACCTTGGGTCTTATTTTTGGCGCGACTGTGCCGCGGCTATTACACACGGAGGCGCTCGTAAGTGTCGCCCCATTCCGAGTCCGGACGAAGTCGGCCAGCCCTCCCCCAAGGCTATAGCTCACCCGTTTTTGGGTATTTTGCAGACGAACTTGGGGACGGGACCTTCGGGGCTCATTTTTGGGCGCGGCTGTGCCAGCGGCCTATTTTGGCCCCACCTGGAGGCGATAAAGTCTCACCCCATTCCAAATCCGAGCGGACGAGTTTGCCATCCCCTCCCGCAAGGCTATAGCCCACCCGTTTTTGGGCATTTTGCGGACGAACTTGGGGACGGGACCTTCGGGGGCTTTTTTTGGGTACAGCTATGCCCGCGGCCTATTTTTAGCACACAGAGGGCGCTCACAAAGTCTCGCCCCATTCCAAGTCCGGCGGACGAAGTGGGCCAGCCCTCCCGCAAGGCTATAGCCCACCCATTTTTGGGCATTTTGCGTGCGGACGAACTTGGGGATGGGACCTTCGGGGCTTATTTTTGGGCGTGGCTCTGTCCATGGCTTATTTTGGCACACGGAGGGTGCTGCAAAGTCTCGCCCCATTCCGAGCCCGGACGAGTTGGCCAGCCCCTCCCCCAACGCTTAGCCCACCCATTTTTCGGGATTTTGCGGCGGACGAACTTGGGACGGGACCTTCGGGGGATTATTTTTGGGGTGACTGTGCCGCAGCCTATTTTGCCACACGGAGCGCTCGCAAGTGCTCGATCCATTCCGAGTCCGGCGGACGAAGTTGGCCAGCCCCTCCCCGCAAGGCTATAGCCCACCCGTTTTTTGGGCATTTTTGCGGCGGACGAACTTGGGGACGGGACCTTCGCGGTCTTATTTTTGGGTACAGCTGTGCCCGCGGCCTATTTTTGGCACACGAAGGGCGCTCGCAAAGTCTCGCCCCATTCCGAATCCGGCGGACGAAGTTGGCCAGCCCCTCCCCGCAAGGCTATAGCCCACCCGTTTTTTGGGCATTTTTGCGGCGGACGAACTTGGGGACGGGACCGTCGGGGGCTTATTTTGGGGTACAGCTGTGCCCACGGCCTATTTTTGGCACACGGAGGGCGCTCGCAAAGTCTCGCCCCATTCCGAGTCCGGCGGACGAAGTGGGCCAGCCCCTCCCCCCAAGGCTATAGCCCACCCATTTTTTGGGCATTTTTGCGGCGGACGAACTTGGGGACGGGACCATTGGGGGCTTATTTTTGGGTGCGTCTGTGCCCGCGGCCTATTATTGGCACACGGAGGGCGCTCGCAAAGTCTCACCCCATTCCGAGTCCGGCGGACGAAGTTGGCCAGCCCCTCCCCCCAAGGCTATAGCCCACCCGTTTTTTGGGCATATTTGCGGCGGACGGACTTGGGGACGGGACCTGCGGGGGCTTAATTTTGGGTGCGGCTGTGCCCACGGCCTATTTTTGGCACACGGAGGATGCTCGCAAAGTCTCGCCCCATTCCGAGTCCGGCGGACGAAGTTGGCCAGCCCCTCCCCGCAAGGCTATAGCCCACCCGTTTTTGGGCATTTTGCGGCGGACGAACTTAGGGGACGGGACCTTGGCGGTCTTATTTTGGGTACAGCTGTGCCGCGGCCTATTTTGGCACCACGGCGCTCGCAAAGTCTCGCCCCATTCGAATCCGGCGGACGAAGTTGGCCAGCCCCTCCCCGCAGGCTATAGCCCACCCGTTTTTGGGCATTTTGCGGCGGACGAACTTGGGGCCAGGACCTTCGGGGCTTATTTTGGGGTACAGCTGTGCCTGACCTATTTTTGCACACGGAGGCGCTCGCAAAGTCTCGCCCCATTCCGAGTCCGAGCGGACGAGTTGGCCAGCCCCTCCCCAAGGCTATAGCCCACCCATTTTTGGGCATTTTGCGGCGGACGAACTTGGGGACGGACCATTGGGGGCTTATTTTTGGGTGCGTCTATGCCCGCGGCCTATTATTGGCACACGGAGGGTGCTCGCATGAATCTCACCCCATTCCGAGTCCGGGACGAGTTGGCCAGCCCCTCCCCAAGGCTATAGCCCACCCGTTTTGGGCATTTTGCGAGGCGGACGAACTGGGCGGCGGGACCTTCGGGGCTTATCTTTGGCGCGCCTGTGCCCGTGGCCTATTTTTGGCACACGGAGGGTGCTGCAAGAATCTCGCCCCATTTGAGTCTGGCGGACGAAAGTGGGCCAGCCTCCCCCAAGGCTATAGCCCACGTTTTTAGGCATTTTGCGGCGGACGAACTTGGGGACGGGACCTTCGGTGGCCTATTTTTGGAGTGCGGCTGTGCCCGCGGCCTATTTCAGCACACGGAGGCGCTTGTGTCGCCCCATTCCGAGCCCGGCGGACGAGTTGGCCAGCCCCTCCCCCAAGGCTATAGCCCACCCGTTTTTGGGCATTTTGCGGCGGACGAACTTGGGACGGGACCTTCGGGATTATTTTTGGGCGCGACTGTGCCCCATGGCCTATTGTGGCACACGGAGGCGCTCGTAAAGTCTCGTCCCATTCCGAGTCCGGCGGACCCGAGTTGGCCAGCCCCTCCCAAAGGCTATAGCTCACCCGTTTTGGGTATTTTTGCGGCGCACGAACTTGGGGACGGGACTTCGAGGGCTCATTTTTGGGCACGCTGTGCCCGCGGCTGACACAGCACACGGAGGATGATCGCAAAGTCTCGCCCCATTCCGAATCCGGCGGACGAAGTGGGCCATCCCTCCTCGCAAGGCTATAGCCCACCCGTTTTTAGGCATTTTTTGCGGCGGACGAACTTGGGGACGGGACCTTGGGGGCTTATTTTCTGGTGCGGCTTTGTCCACGGCCTATTTTGGCACACGGAGGCGCTTGCAAAGTCTCGCCCCATTCGAGCCCGGCGGACAGAGTTGGCCAGCCCTCCCCAAGGCTATAGCCCACCCGTTTTTGGGCATTTTGCGGCGGACGAACTTGGGGACGGCACCTGGGGCTTATTTTTGGCGCGACTGTGCCCGCGGCCTATTTTGGCACACGGAGGGTGCTCGTAAAGTCTCGCCCCATTCCAGTCCGGCAGGCAGAGTTGGCCCAGCCCCTCCCCCAAGGCTACCAGCTCACCCGTTTTTGGGTATTTTGCATGGCGCACGAACTTGGGGGCCAGGGACCTTCGAGCTCATTTTGGGCGCGCTGTGCCCGCTGGCCTATTTTGGCACACGGAGGATGATCGTAAAGTCTCGCCCATTCGAATCCGGCGGACGAGTTGGCCATCCCCCCCTGCAAGCTATAGCCCACCCGTTTTTGGGCATTTGCGGCGGACGAACTTGGGGCGGGACCTTGAGCTTATTTTGGGTACAGCTGTGCCTGGCCTATTTTAGCACACGGAGGGCGCTCACAAAGTCTCGCCCCATTCCGAGTCCGCGGAAGAAGTTGGCCAGCCCCTCCCCAAGGCTATAGCCCACCCATTTTTCGGGCATTTTCAAGGGCGGACGAACTTGGGGACGGGACCTTGGGGGCTTATTTTGGGGCGACTGTGCCCGCAGCCTATTTTTGCCACACGGAGGAGCTAATGTCTCGCCCCATTCCGAGTCAGCGGACGAAGTTGCCAGCCCTCCCCCAAGGCTATAGCCCACCCATTTTTTTCGGGCATTTTGCGGCGGACGAACTTGGGACGGGACCTTCGGGGCCTTATTTTTGGGGCGACTGTGCCGCAGCCTATTTTGCCACCGGAGGTCGCTCGCAAAGTCTCACCCCATTCTGAGTCCGGCGGAGAAGTTGGCCAGCCCCTCCCCCAAGGCTATAGCCACCCGTTTTGGGCATTTTGCGGCGACCCGAACTTGGGGACGGGACCTTGGGGCTTATTTTTCGACTGTGCCTTGGCCTATTTTTGGCAAACGGAGGCGCTCGTAAAGTCTCGCCCCATTCCGAGTCCGGCGGACGGTTAGCCAGCCCTCCCCCAGGCTATAGCCCACCCATTTTTGGGCATTTTGCGGCGGACGAACTTGGGGACGGACCATTGGGGGCTTATTTTTGGGTGCGTCTATGCCCGCGGCCTATTATTGGCACACGGAGGGTGCTGAAAGTCTCACCCCATTCCGAGTCCGCGGACAGTTGGCCAGCCCTCCCAAGGCTATAGCCCACCCGTTTTTGGGCATTTTGCGGCGGACGAACTGGGCGACGGACCTTCGCTTATCTTTGGCGCGCCTGTGCCCGTGGCCTATTTTTGGCACACGGAGGTGCTCGCAAGTCTCGCCCCATTTGAGTCTGGCGGGAAGTGGGCCAGCCTCCCCCAAGGCTATAGCCCACCCGTTTTGGGCATTTTGCGAGACGAACTTGGGGAGGACCTTCGGTGGCCTATTTTTGGGTGCGGCTGTGCCCGGCCTATTTTTTGGCACACCTGGAGCGCTTGCAAAGTATCGCCCATTCCGAGCCCGGCGGACGGTTGGCCAGCCCTCCCCCAAGGCTATAGCCCACCCGTTTGGGCATTTTTGCGGCGAGACGAACTTGGGGACGGACCTTCGGGATTATTTTTGGGCACGACTGTGCCCGCCTATTGGCACACGAGGGCGCTCGTAAAGTCTAAATCCCATTCCGAGTCCGGCGGACGGTTGGCCAGCCCACTCCCCAAGGCTATAGCTCACCCGTTTTTGGGTATTTTTTTGCGGCGCACGAACTTGGGGACGGGACTTGAGGGCTCATTTTTGGGCACGGCTGTGCCCGACCCCAGGCACCTGGAGGATGATCGCAAAGTCTCGCCCCATTCCGAATCCGGCGGACAGGCGGGAGTGTGCCCATCCCTCCAAGGCTATAGCCCACCGTTTTTTGGGCATTTTGCGGCGGACGAACTTGGGGACGGGACCTTGGGGGCTTATTTTCTGCAGTGCGGCTTTGTCCACGCCTATTTTGGCACACGGAGCGCTTGCAAAGTCTCGCCCATTCGAGCCCGGCCCGGACGAGTTGCCAGCCCTCCCCCCAGGCTATAGCCACCGTTTTTTGGGCATTTTTTTACGGCGGACGAACTTGCAGGACGGGGGCTTATTTTTGGGCGCGACTGTGCCACGCGGCTATTTTTGGCACACGGAGGGTGCTCGTAAAGTCTCGCCCCATTCCGAGTCCGGACGAAGTTGGCCAGCCCTCCCCCAAGGCTATAGCTCACCCGTTTTTGGGTATTTTTGCGCACGAACTTGAGGGCCGGGACCTTGGGGCTCATTTTTTGGTAGCTGTGCCAGCGGCCTATTTTAGCACCACGGAGGATGATCGTAGGAGTCTACGCCCCATTCGAATCCGAGCGGACGTTGGCCATCCCCCCTCCACTGCAAGGCTATAGCCCACCCGTTTTTTTGGGCATTTTACTGCGGCGGACGAACTTGGGAATGGGACCTTCGGGGAGCTTATTTTTGGGTACAGCTGTGCCGCGGCCTGGCCCCCAGCACACGGAGGCGCTCACAAAGTCTCGCCCCATTCCGAGTCCGGCGGAAGAAGTTGGCCAGCCCTCCCCCGAAGCTATGCGCCACACCCCATTTTGGCATTTTGCGGCGGACGAACTTGGGGACGGGACCTTGGGGGGGCTTATTTTTTGGGCGACTGTGCCGCAGCCTATTTTGCCACACGGAGGGGCTGCAATGTCTCGCCCCATTCCGAGTCCGAGGCGGACCGAGTTGGCCAGCCCTCCCTCCCCAAGGCTATAGCCCGCCCATTTTTGGGCATTTTGCGGCGGACGAACTTGGGGCGGGACCTTCGGGCCTTATTTTTGGGGCGACTGTGCCCGCAGCCTATTTTTTGCCACACGGAGGTCGCTCGCAAAGTCTCACCCCATTCCAGTCCGGACGAGTTGCCAGCCCTCCCCCAAGGCTATAGCCCGCCGTTTTGGCATTTTGCGGCGAGACGAACTTGAGGACGGGACCTTGAGGGCTTATTTTTGGGCACTGACTGTGCCAGCGGCCTATTTTGGCACACGGAGGGCGCTCGTAAGTCTCGCCCCATTCCGAGTCCGAGGCGGACAGAAGTTGGCCAGCCCCTCCCCAAAGCCTATAGCCCACCCATGTTTTAGGCATTTTGCGGCGGGCGAACTTGGGGACGGGACCTTCGGGCGTATTTTTTGAGAATGCGACTGTGCCCGCAATATTTTGGCACGGAGGCGCTCGTACAGTCTCGCCCCATTCCAGTCCGAGCGGACGAGAGTTGGCCAGCCCCCTCCCCCAAGGCTATAGCCCACCCGTTTTGGGCATTTTACGGCGGACGAACTTGGGGCGGGACCTTTGGGGGCTTATTTTTTGGGTGCGTCTGTGCCCGGCGTGTGTGCTTACGGAGCGCTGCTGAAGTCTGGTAGCCCCCATTCAGTCCGAGCGAGGCGAGTTACCCAGAAGCTTCTCCCCCGAGCTATAGCCCACCCGTTTTGGGCATTTTGTGGCGGACGAACTTGGGGACCAGGACCTTCGGGGCTTATTTTGGGCAGCAGCTGACTGCCACCCGCGGCTTATTTTGGCACACGGAGGCGCTGCAAGTCTCGCCCATTCGAGTCAGGCTGGCAGTTAGTAGTTGCCCAGCCGCTCTCCCAAAGGCTATAGCCCGCCCAGTTTTTTTGGGCATTTTGCGGCGGACGAACTTGAGGGACAGGACCTTCGGGGCTTATTTTTGGAGTGCGGCTGTGCCGCGGCTGGCCTTGGCACACGGAGGCGCTCGCAAAGTCTCGCCCATTCCGAGTCAGTGGGAGCTCTGGCCATTGGCCATCGGCTCTCACTTAAATTTAGCCGAGCACCCGTTTTTGGGAATTTTGAGGCGGACGGAGCAGGACGGGACCTTCGGGGCTTATTTTGGGCGACTGTGCCCGCAGCCTAATATTTTGCCACACGGAGCGCTCGCAAAATCTCACCCCCATTCAGGTCCGAGCGGACGAGTTGGCCAGCCCCTTCCCGAGGCTATAGCCACGCCCATTTTTGGGCATTTTGCGGTAGGACGAACTTGGGGGGCCGGACCTTGGGGGCTTATTTTTGGGGCGACTATGCCCCACAGCCTATTTTGCCACACGGAGGCGCCATCGCAAGTCGTCCCATTCCGAGTCAGCGGCGGACGAAGTGGGCCAGCCCTCCCCCAAGGCTACCAGCCCACCCGTTTTAGGCATTTTGCGGCGGACGAACTTGGGACCGGGACCTTTGGGGGCTTATTTTTGGGTGCGTCTGTGCCCGCGTGTGTGGCACCCACGGAGGGTGGTCGCAAAGTCTCACCCCATTCCGTGAGTCCCGAGCGGACGAGTTGTAGCCCTCCCCAGGCTATGGCCCACCGTTTTTGGGCATATTTACGTGGCGGACGAACTTGGGACGGGACCTTGGGGAGCTTACTTTTGGGCGCGGCTGTGCCCGCCTTCAGCCTGACCCACAGCACCTGGAGGATGCTCGCAAAGTCTCGCCCCATTCGAGTCACCGGCGAGACGAGTTGCCAGCCTCCCAAAAGGCTATAGCCCGCCCGTTTTTGGGCATTTTGTAGGCGGACGAACTTGGGGGCCAGGACCTTGGGGGCTTATTTTTAGGCCGCAAGCTCTGCCCGCGGCTTATTTACCCCAGCACACGGAGGGTGCTGCATAAATCTCGCCCCATTCGAGTCCAAGGCTGACAATGTTGGCCAACCGCTCCCCCAAGGCTATAGCCCACCCATTTTTGGGCATTTTGCGGCGGACGAACTTGAGCACAGGACCTTGAGGACTTATTTTGAGAATCTTGACTGTGCCCGCGGCCTATTTTAGCTGCAATTGCTGGAAAATCGCCCCATTCCGAGTCCGGCGAGACGAAGTTGGCTACCCACCTCCCCCAGGCTATAGCCACCCGTTTTTAGGCATTTTGCGGCGGAGACGAACATGGGGCAGGACCTTGGGGCTTGTGTGGGCGCAGCTGTGTTGCGGCCCTTTATTTTAGCACACAGAGGGCGCTGTAAGTCTCGCCCCATTCCGAGTCCGAGTTGAAGTGGGCCAGCCTCCCCCAAGGCTATAGCCACCGTTTTTGGGCATTTTGCGGCGGGACTGAACTTGGGGACGGGACTTTCATTGCAGGCTTGTTTTAGCGCGGCTGTGCCCGTGGCCTTTTCCCAGCACACAGGGCACTTGCAAAGTCTTGCCCCACTCCGAGTCAGCGGGAGGACGAAGTTGTGTCCTCCCGAGCTATAATCCTTTTTTTGGGCATTTTCCGGTGAACTTGGGGACTGGACCTTGAAGCTTATTTTTGGTGTGGCTGGCCTTGGCAGCCTTATTTCCCAGCACGGAGGCGCTCGCAAAGTCTCGCCCATTCCGAGTCCGGCGGACAGTTGGCCCAACCCCTCCCCCAAGGCTATAGCCCACCCGTTTTTGGGCATTTTGCAGGACGGAGCAGGGTTGCCCAGGACCTTCAGGGAGCTTATTTTTGGCGCGCTTTGCCAGCGGTCCTGAGATTTGCAACACGGAGCGCTCGCAAGGAGGAAGTCTCACCCCCATTCACGAGTCCGGCGGACAGGGTTGGCTATTTCCAGGGGCTATAGCCCACCCATTTTTGGGCATTTTGCGTGAGCGAACTAGGACGGGACCTTCTGGGGCTATTTTTGGGCGCGGCTGTGCCGCGGCTATTTTGGCACACGGTGCTGCCAGAGTCGCCCCATTCCGAGTCCGGGACGAGTTGGCCAGCCCTCCCGAGTACATGGCCAGCCGTTTAGGCGTTTTGCGGCGAGACAGGCTTTAGAGGCCAGGGACCTTGGAGACTTTTTGGTCTGGCTGTACTTATGGTCTATTCTTGACACACGGAGCGCTCGCAAAGTCTTTCCTAATTCCGAGTCCGGCTGGACAGAGTTGGCCAAACCTAAGAGGCTACCATCGCTGGTTTTGGGCATTTGCGGCGGGCGAACTTCGGGACCCGGGACGTTCGGGGGATTATTTTTGGGCACGGCTGTACGGCTATTTTGGCACACAGAGCGCTCGCAAAGTCGCCCATTCCCTAGTCAGCGGTGAAGTGGGCCAGCCTCCCAATTTATAGCCACCGTTTTGGCATTTTGCGGCGGAAGAACTTGAGGGCGGACCTTGGGGGCTTATTTTTAGGTGCAGCTGAGCCAGCTATTTGTGGCAAGCGGAGGGCACTCGCAGGTCTCGCGCCCCATTGCGAGTCCGGCGGACGGCGTTGGCGGCCCCTCCCCCAGGCTATAGCCCGCGCCGTTTTTGGGCATTTTTCGGCCAGACTTGTGACAGGACCTTAGGGAAACTTGTTGTGCGGCATGTCTGTGACTGTGTCGTGGCATATTTTGGTACGGAGGTGCTCGCAAGTCTCGCCCCATTCCAGTCCGGCAGGCGATGTTGGCCAGCCCTCCCCCAAGGCTATAGCCACCCGTTTTTAGGCATTTCTGTTGAATGATACTTAGGGGCGGGACCTTGACTTATTTTTGTCGTGGCTGTGGTTGCAGCCTATTTTTTAAAGTCTCACCCCATTCCGAGTCCGGCGGACAGTGGGCCAGCCCCTCCCCCAAGGCTATAGCCACCCGTTTTTAGACATTTTGCGGCGAGACGGAGCAGGGCCAGGACTTTCGGGGCTTATTTTTAGGTGCGGCTGTGCCACACGCGGCCTATTTTGGCACTTGGAGGGCACTCGCAAAGTCTCGCCCCATTCCGAGTCCGGCGGACGGGATTCGCCAGCCTCCCCCCAAGGCTATAGCCCACCCGTTTTTGGGCATTTTGCGTGGAAAGAACTTGGGGCGGGACCTTCGGGGGCTGCCAGAATGCAGCTGAGCCAGCGCGGCCTATTGCAGCAGCGGAGGGCACTGTAGTCTCGCCCATTAGGAGGTCAGCGGGGCTGACGTTGGCGGCCCCTCCCCACAAGGCTATAGCCGCCCCGTTTTTGGGCATTTTTGCGGCCGAACCCAGGGGCAGGACCTTCGAGGAGAACTTATTTTTGTACGCGGCTGTGTCGTGGCATATTTTACCTTGGTACACGGAGGTGCTGCAAGTCTAGCATTCGAGTCCCGGCAAGGCTGATGTTGGCCAGCCCCTCCCCCAAGGCTATAGCCCACCCGTTTTGGGCATTCCAGGCGGGCGTGCCCAGGACGGGACCTTGAGGCTTATTTTGTGCGTGGCTGTGCTGGCTATTTTGGCACACGGAGGCGCTCGCAAGTCTCACCCCATTCCGAGTCAGCGGACAGAGTGGGCCAACCCACTCCCCCAAGGCTATAGCCAGCCGTTTTTGAGCATTTGCGGCGGACGACAGGGACGGGACCTTGAGGACTTATTTTTGAGCGCGACTGTGCCTGCAGCCTGTACTGGCTCACGGAGGCGCTGAAAGTCGCCCCATTCGAGTCAATGGAATGAAGTTAGCCAACCTCCCAAAGGCTATACCCGCTTCGTTTTTAGGCATTTTCGCGGCGGGCAGACAGGGGCCGGGACCTTCGGGGGCTTATTTTGGGTGCGGCTGTGCCGTGGCTATTTTTGGCACACGGTGCTGCAAACTCTCTCCCCATTCCGAGTCCGAGGCGGGAAGAAGTTGGCCATCCCACCACCCCCGAGGCTATAGCCCGCCCCGTTTTTAGGCATTTTTGTGAGACTTGGGGCCAGGACCTTCGAGGACTTATTTTGGCGCCAGCTTATGCCTGCAGCCTATGGCCCACAGCACACGGAGGCGCTCGCAAAGTCTCGCCCATTCGAGTCAATGGACGAGTTGGCCAGCCCTTCCCCCCAGGCTATACCCCACCCGTTTTTGGGCATTTTGCGGCGAGACGAACTTGAGAGGGACGGGACAGCAGGGGCTTATTTTTGGTGCGGCTGTGCCATTAGCCCTGTGCAGCACCGCAATTTGCTTTCGCAAACTCTCTCCCATTCAGTCCGAGGCGGAAGAGTTGGCCATCCACCCCCAGGCTATATCCACGCCGTTTTTGGGCATTTTACGAGCGGACGAACTTGGGCGGGACTTTGAGCTTATTTTGGCCGCGGCTGTGTGCGGCCTATTTGTGGCACACGGAGGCGCTGTAAAGTCTCGCCCCATTCCGAGTCCGGCGGACGAAGTTGGCAACCCTCCACCCAAGGCTATAGCCACCCGTTTTTGTGCATTTTAGGCGCGGAGGGCTTGCGGACGGGACCTTCGTGGGCTTATTTTTGGCGCGGCTGTGCGCGCGCCCTAGTTTGGCACACGGAGGCGCTCGCAAGTCTCCCATTCCGAGGTCAGGCGAGGCCGGTGTAGCCACTCCCCCAAGGCTATATCGCCCACCCGTTTCTTAGGCATTTTACGGCGGACGAACTTGGGGCGGGACCTTCGGGGGCTTATTTTTGGGTGTGGCTGTGACCTGACCTATTTTAGCACAGTTGTGCTCGCAAGGTCGCCATTCGAGTCAGCGGACGAAGTTAGCCCCTCCCCCAAGGCTATAGCCCACCACGTTTGTGGGCATTTTGCGGCGAGGAGGCGAGGCAGAGAGAGGGCCCAGGGACCTTAGGGGCTTATTTTGTGCAGCGGCTGTGCTGCGGCCTATTTTTACTAGGAGGGTGCTCGCAAAATCTCGCCCCATTCGAGTCAGCGGACAAAGTTGGCCAGCCCTCCCCCGAGCTACTTAGCCGCCGTTTTTTGGGCATTTTGCGGCGGACGAACTTAGAGGCGGGACCTTGAAACTTATTTTTGGCTGGCTGTGACCATGGCTATTTTTTTAACACACGGACGCTGTAAGTATCGCCCCATTCCGAGTCGAGCGGGCCAGTTGGCCAGCCCTCCCCCAAGGCTATACCCCACCCGTTTTGGGCATTTTGCGAGGCGGGCGAACTTGGGGGCCAAGGACCTTGAGGCTTATTTCTGGGTGCGGCTGTAGCCGCAGCCTATTGGCACCGCGAGGAGGTGCTGCAAATCTCTCCCATTCCGAGTCCGGCGGACGAGTTGGCCATCCCTCCCCAAGGCTATATCCGCCCAGTTTTTGGGCATTTTGCGGCGGACGAACTTGGGGATGGGACCGCGAGGGCTTATTTTGTGTAGCGGCTGTGCTTGCTGACTATTTTGGCACCGGAGGGTGCTCGCAAAGTCTCGCCCATTCCCGAGTCCGAGCCCGGACGAAGTTGGCCAGCCCCTCCCCAAAGGCTATGGCCCGTCCGTTTTTTGGGCATTTTGCGGCGAGACGAACTTGGGGAGCGGGACCTTTGGGGGCTTATTTTTGGGCGCGGCTTTGTGCCCGCGGCCTATTTTTGGCACATGGAGGTGCTGCAGTCTCTCCCATTCCGAGTCCAGTGAGACAGTTGGCCATCCTCCCAAAGGTATGTCCCACCCATTTTTGGGCATTTTGCGGCGGGCGAACTTGGGGCGGGACCTTCGGGGGCTTATTTTGGGCGCGGCTGTTGCCGCGGCCTATTTTGCCACACAGAGGTGCTCGTAATGTCTCGCCCCATTCAGGTCAGTAGGACCAGAGTGGGCCAGCCCCCAAGGCTATAGCCCACCGTTTTTAGGTATTTTCGTGACGAACTTTGGAGACGGCACCTTCGGGGATTATTTTGGGCACGGCTGTGTCAGTGGCCTATTTTGTACACGGGGCGTCGCAGTATCTCGCCCCATTCCGCAGGTCAGCGGACAGGTTGTAGCCCTCCCCCAAGGCTACCCAGCCCACCGTTTCTTGGGCATTTTGCGGCGGGGACGAACTTGGGAATGGCACAACCGGGAGCTTATTTTTGGGCGCGAAGCTATTTCGGGCCTATTTTGGCACGGAGGGTGCTGAAAGTCGCCCCATTCCATCAGTGAGACGAAGTTGGCCAGCCTCCCCCAAGGCTATAGCCCACCCATTTTGGGCATTTTGCGGCGAATGAACTTGGGGACGGGACCTTCAGGAGCTTATTTTTGGGCGCGGCTGTGCCAGTAGCTGTCCCAGCACACGGAGGCGGTGGCAAAGTCTCGCATTGATCCGGCCGGACAGAAGTGGATGCTCTCCCAAGGCTATAGCCGCCGTTTTTGGGCATTTTTGCGACGAATGAACTTGAGGGCCAGGGACCTTGGGGGCTTATTTTTTTGGAGTGCGACTGCGCCCGCCAGATATTTTGGCACAGAGTGCGCTCCCAAAAGTCTAGCCACATTCGAGTCGTGGATGAGTGGCCCAGCCCTCCCCCAGGCTTTAGCCCACCAGTTTTGGGCATTTTTCGTGAATGAACTTGGGGACGGGACTTTCGGGGGCTTATTTTTGTAATGGCTTTGCTTCTGGCCTATTTGTGGCACGGAGCGCTGTAAAGTCTCGCCCCATTCAGTCAATGGACGAAAGTTGGCCAACCCCTCACCCAAGGCTATAGCCCACCCCGTTTTTGAGCATTTTTGAAGGCGGAACTTGCGAGACGGGTCCTTATTAGGCTTATTTTTAGGCGCGGCTGTCTGTGGCGCCTAGTTGGCACACGGTGCTATAAGAATCTCTCCCATTCGAAGGTCAGTAGAGACCAGAAGTTAATAAGCCCCTCCCCCAAGGCTATAGCCACAGTTTCTTGGGCATTTTGCGGCGGACGAACTTGGGAGGACGGGACCTTCGAGGGCTTATTTTTGGGCGGCTGTGACCCTTGGTGGTCTGTGTACAGCCACGGATTGTCTCGCAAAGTCGCCCATTCCGAGGTCAGAGCGGACGAGTTGGTTAGCCCCCTTCCCCAAGGCTATAGCCACGCCGTTTGTGGGCATTTTGCGACGAGCAGACTTGAGGAGCGGGACAGCCGGGCTTATTTTTGTGCGCGGCTGTGCTTGCGGTCTATTTTTGCACAGGAGGGTGCTCGCAAATCTGCCCATTCGAGTCAGTCGGACAAAGTTGGCAGCCCCTCCACGAGGCTATAGCCCGCGTTTTGGGCATTTTGCGGCGGACACGAACTTAGGGGACGGGACCTTCAGGGCTTATTTTGGCTGTGACACTGTGACATGACTATTTTTTGGCACACGGAGGTGCTATGAAAATATCGCCCCATTCCGAGTCAATGAGGACGAAGTTCGCCAGCCTCCCCAAGGCTATAGCCCACCCGTTTTTGGGCATTTTTGCGTGAACGAACTTAGGGCGGGACCTTCGGGGACTTATTTTGGAGTACGACTTACCACGTAAATATTTTTGGCACACAGGAGTGCGCTCCCAAAGTGTCGCCCCATTCGAGTCGGTGACGAAATTGTGCTCTCCCAGAGGCTTTAGCCGCGCGTTTAGGCATTTTTCGGCGGGCGGGCAGGGACGGGACCTTCGGGAGCTTATTTTTGGGCGCGGCTGTACCACGGCCTATTTTGGCACGGAGGCGCTGAAAGTCTCGCCCCATTCCGAGTCCGGCGGACGAGATTGGCCTCGCCCAAAGCTATAGCCGGCGTACCGTTTTTGGGCATTTTGGAAGCGGATGAACTTTGGGGCCGTGAGGGCTATTTTTATGCGGCTGTGCAGCGACCTCTTTGGTACGCGGAGTGTACTGCCAAAATCTCTCCCCATTCGAGTCCGGCGTCGGACAGGTGCCCAGCAAGCCCTCCCCTGGCTATAGCCCACCCGTTTTTAGGCATTTTGCGGCGGACAGACTTGGGGCGGGACCTTCGGGGAGCTTACTTTAGGCTGACTGTGTACAGTCTATTTTGACACATGGAGGGCGCTCGTAAAGTCTCTCCCATTCCAGTCGGACGGTTAGCCAGCCCTCCCCCAAGGCTATAGCCCACCCGTTTTGGGCATTTTCCCGGCGGATGAACTTTGGGGCTGGAGCCTTAGGGCTTATTTTGGGTGCGGCTGTGCCCTGTGACCTATTTTGGCACACGGAGGGTGCTGCCAGAATCTCGCCCCATTCCGAGTGGCGAGACGAAGTGGGCCAGCCTCCCAGAGGCTCACAGCCACCGTTTTTAGGCATTTTGTGGGACGAACTGGACGGAACCTTCGAGGGCTTATTTTGGGCGCGACTCTGCAGTGGCCTCTTTAGTACGGAGGCGCTCGTAAAGTCTGCCCCATTAAATCTGTGTGGACGAGTTGGCCAACCCCTCCAGCAAATTTATAGCCGCTCGTTTTGGGCATTTTTTGCAGCAATATGT
>JASUUJ010000144.1:0-106354 GCA_030449895.1 Citrus mangshanensis
ACATGGCCTGCCGCTACAGAACTGGGGAAAGCACAACTCTGTCCCATGACTCGAATGGGGTGACACTTATGCAGCGCCCAGTGCCAAAAATAGACCGCGGGAACAGCCCGCCCAAAATAATCCCCCAAGGTCCCGTCCCAAGTTCACCCCCACAAAAAACTTAAAAATCCGTGGGCCATAGAATTGGGGGAGGAGCATGACTCCTGTCCGCCTGGTCTTGAATGGGACGAGACTTTTGCGAGGGCTCTGGTGCTGTGGTTAGGCCGCGGGTACAGTCAGCGCCTGAAAAATAAGCCCCGAAGGTCCTGGCCACCACGTTCGGTCTCTACGCAAAAATGCCCAAAAACGGTGGGCTATGAGCTTGGGAGGTTAAGCACCTTGTCTCGCTGAGCTTGAATGAGATGAGAGCCGCAGCGCTCCGTGTGCTGGGGTACAGGCCACGGGCACAGCTGCACTTTCTAAAATAAGCCCCGAAGGTCCCGCCCCCACGTCACTCGCCGCAAAAATGCCCAAAAACGTGGTGGCCATAGCCTTGGGGGAGGGGCTGGCCAACTCGTCCAATGACCTCGGAATGGGGCGATACTTTAGAGCGCTTCTGTGTGCTGTGTGGCTGACCAAGTGACACAGTCGCGCCTGTGTGTGCTAAGCTCCCTCAAGGTCCCTTCCTGTTCGTCCGCCGCAAAAATGCTCTAAATGGTGGCGAGAATTGGGAGGTAAGCACAATCCTGTCCGTGGACTCTGGAATGGGGCGACTTTGCGACTACCTCTTCAGGTAAGCAAATAGGCTGCTGGATAGCCGTACCTAAAATAATCTCATGGGTTCTGTCTTGTGCCTGCCCGCCCGTAAAATGCCTGTAAACGGGTGGGCTGGTAGCCCCTGGGGAGTGGGTCACCAACTCGTCCTGACCTAATGGGGCCAGACCCCACACCGCCTCCGTGGTGTGGGGGCCACGCTAAAGGCAAGCCGCGCCCAAAAATAGCCTCAAGGGTCCTGCTCCCTGCTCGTCTGCTGCAAATGCCTAAAAACAGGTGGGCTTTAGCCTTTGGGGAGGGGTTGGTCCACTTTTCTGGCCTCGCTCGGACTGAATGCGGCGAGACTTTACGAGCGCCTCCGTGGGTGCTAATATAGGCTACTGGCATAGCTGGGCGCTTGGGGCTAAGCTCATGTCCTGGCTCCCTGCCTCCGTCCGCCGCAAAATGCCCAAAAACGGTGGCCTATAGCCTGGGGGAGGGGGCTGGCTAACTGGCCCGCCGACCCTGAATGGGAACGAGACTTATGAGCGCTCCGTGTGCTGTAAAATAGGTCACAAGGCAGCGCACCTTGGGCTAAGTTTCGAAGGTCCCGCCCCACGTTTGCTCAAGGTAGGGCTGCGCAATGGGCGGGCTATAGTGCCTGGGGAGGGCGGCAACCTGTCTCGCGGACCTGGAATGGGGCGACACTTTTGTGGAGCGCCTCTCGTGTGCCAAAATAGACCGCGGCACAGTCGCGCCCCAAAATAATTCCCGAAGGTCCCGCCCCAAGTTCGTCCCGAAAAATGCCTAAAAACGGGTGGGCTATAGAATTGGGAGGTAAGCACAACTTCGTCCGCGTGGACTCGAATGGGGGCGAGATTCTTTGCGACTACCTCTGTATGCTGTAAAATAGGTTGGGACATGGCCGCACGCAAAAAGCCCTATAGTGTCCCGCCCTGCTCCGTCCGCCGTGAAATGCTCTAAATCGGGTGGGCGAGAGTTTGGGAGGGGCGGGCTTACTTTGCCCGCTGACTTGGAATGGGTGAGACTCTGCGAGCGGCTTCAGGAAGCAAGAGGCTAGGGGAGCAGGCGAAGAAAGCTTTTGAAGGTCCTGCCCCAAGTTCGTCTGTCATAAAATGCCCAAAAACCAGCAGCCATGTACCGGGAGGGGGTTGGTTTACTTTTGCCCGCTGACTGAATGCGGCGGAGAGACTTCACGAGCGCCCGTGGTGCTAACATAGGCCACGGGCACAGCTTCGCTGGCTATTTCCTGAAGGTCCTGCCTTGGCAAGTGGCCCGCCGGCAAAAATGCCCAAAAACGGGTGGGCTATAGCCTTTGGGGGAGGCTGGGCAACTTTCGGGTCCGCTCGGACTCGGAATGGGGCGAGATCTGCGAGCGGTCCCGTGCATGGTGGCTAGGCCACGGGCACAGTCGCACTCCAAAATAAGCCACCGAAGGTCCCGTCCCAAAGTTCGGCCCGCCTCGCAAAATGCCCAAAACGGGTGGGCCATAGCCTGGGAGGCTGGTCGACTTCTGTCCGCCTGGGACCTCTAATGGGGCGAGACTCCTACAGCGCTCCGTGGTGCCAAAATAGCCGAGGACACAGCCGGGCCGCTTTCAAAAAATAAGCCCCCAAGGTCCTGGCCCCATGTTCATCCCGCCGCAAAGTCTAAAAACCGGTGGGCTATAGCCCAGGGAGGGCGGGCTGCAATCTCGTCCCGCCGGACTCGGAATGGGACGAGACCTCGCGAGCCTCCGTGTGCCAAAATAGGCCGTGGATCAGCTGCACCAAAAATAAGCTCTCAAGGTCCTGCCTTATGTTCGCTCACAGAAGGCCAAAAATGGTGGGCGAGTAGCCTTGGGGGAGAGTGTGTTGGCTGTCTCGTCCTGACCTGGAATGGGGGAAGTAGACTTTGCGACCACCCTCCGCGGTGCCAAAAATAGGCCGCGGACACAGCTGCGCCCAAAATAAGCCCCCAAGGTCCTGGCCCCTAAGTTCATTCACAGAAAATGCCCAAAAAGCCAGGTGGCCAGCCTGGGGAGGGGCTCACTCGCCCGCCTCGGATTCTGAATGCGGGCGAGACTTACGAGCGCCTCCGCGGTGCCAACAGTTAGGCCACGGCCAGCCGCGCCAAAATAAGCCCCAAGGTCCTGCCCTAAGTTCGCTCCACAGAAAAATGCCCAAAAACGGTGGCCTATAGCCTTGGGAGGCTGGCTAATCTCGGTCTGGCCAACTCGGAATGGGACGAGACTTGCGAGCGCCTCCGTAGCTTGGGGCCAGGCTGGGCGGGCACAGCTGCATTCTCAAAATAAGCCCCGGGCGGTCCCGTCCCCACGCCCGTCCGCCGCAAAATGCCTAACGGTGGGCTATAGTTTGGGGGAGGGGCTGGGTTTACTGTCTGGGCTGCTCGGGAATGGGGCGACATTTCATGAGCGACTGTAGTAAAATACGTCAAACACAGCCGCGCCAAAAATAAAGCTCTAAGGTCCTGCCTTAAGTCTGTCCAGCCGCAAAAATGCCTAAAAATGTGGCGGTGAGCCTCGGGGGAGGGGTTGGCCCACTTGCTTGGCTGATTCTGGAATATGAGATTTCACGAGCCACTCCGCAGCCAACATTAGGCCAACGCACAGCCGCGCCAAAAATAAGCCCCAAGGTCCTTGGCCTCAAGTCTCGGTCCACTGCAAAAATGCCCAAAACGGTGGCCCATGGTGCCTGGGGAGGGGCTGGCCAACCGTCCGGGCCGGGTTCTCAGGAATGGGACGAGACTTATGGAAGCTTTCCAGAAGGGGGTTAGGTTGCGGGTGCATAGCCGCGCCCAAAAATAATCCTCAAGGTCCTGGCCTCTGTCTCGGTCCTCGCAAAATGCCTAAAAACGGGTGGGCTATAGAATTGGGGGAGGTGCTGGCCAACTCTGTCCGGGCGGACTCGGAATGGGGTGACACTTTGCGAGCGCCTGTGTGCCGTAATAGACTACAAGCACAGCCCACCAAAAACAATCCCGAAGGTCCTGGTCCCCAAGTTCGTCTCGCAAAATGCCTAAAAACTAGTGGGCTATAGAATTGGGGGAGGTGCTGGCTAATCTCGTCCGCGGACTCGGAATGGGGCGACTTCTTGGTACCACTTCTGTGTGCAAAGAAGCTGCGGACATAGCCGCACGCAAAAAGCAGCCCCCGGTCCCGCCCCTGCCCGTCCGGGCCGCAAAATGCCCAAAACGGGTGCACAGCCGGGGGAGGGCTACCACTTCGCCCGCCCCGGACCCGGAATGGGTGGGAGATTGCGAGTGCCTGTGTGCTAAAATAGGCTGCGTGTAGTTGCGCTAAAATAAGCTCCCGAGATCCTGCCTGCCTGGCCTCACGCAGGGCCGTTCTAAATGGGTGGTTTATAGTTTGGGAGGCTGGCTAATTGGCTCACAATTCTGAGCTGGGATGAGACTTCTTGCGTAGTGCCTCTGTGGTGCTAAAAATACCCGCCACACAGCCGCAAGCTCCAAAACAACTCTCAAGGTCCCGTCCCCAAGTTCATCCGGGCCGAAATGCCTAAAAAACGGTGGGCGCAGGTTTTGGGGGAGTGGGAGGGGCCCACCCCCGCTCACGCCGACTCGGAATGGGGGTGAGACTTTGCGAGCTGCCTCGCGGTGCACGTGGTCATGTGCAGCTGCTCAAAATAAGCCTCTGGTAACTTGGGCCCCCAAGTTCGGGTCCGTCAGTGAAATGCCCAAAAACAGGTGGGCTATAGCCTTGGGGGAGGGTTGGGTTTGTCTTGCCTCGGCTGGATTGAATGCGGGCGATTTCTTACGAGCGCCTCGCGGTGGTGTTAATATTAGGCTTACGGCAACAGCCTCCCAAAAATAAGTTCTGAAGGTCTGTCTTGAAGTTCGGCTCACAGAATGTTTAAACGGGTGGCCATAGCCGTAGTGGGACACCACTTCGTCCGCTGGACTCGAATGAAGCAGATTTATGAAGCGCCCGCAAAGCAAAAACAGCCTAACAGCCACAGCCGCCACCTGGGCAATGCAGTCTCCCAAGTGTCCTGGTCTCATGCTCTTCTGGTCTCACTACAAAAAATGTTTAAAACTGGTGGGTTATAGTTTTGTGGGGAGGGAGTATAATCTTGCCTGGCTGGACTTTAATGACGCAGAGACTTTTACAGCGCTCATAAAGTAAAAATAGTCGTGACCCAAATAAAGACCTGAAAATAGTTTCAAGGTTCTGCCTTTATGTTCGCTCGGGCCGCAAATGCCTAAACCAAGTGGGCCATAGCCTTGGGAGTGTACACAACCGTCCGCGACTTGGAATGGGGCGAGATTTGCGACTCACTGTGGAAGCAAAATAGCCGCGGGATACAGCTGCGCCTGAAAATAAGCCCCCAAGGTCCTGGCCCCCAAGTTCGTCCGTCAAATGCCCAAAAAACAGGGCTGAGCCTTGGGGAGGTTGGCCCACTCTGTCCGCCGGATACTGAATGTGGCGAGACTTTACGAGCGCTCTCCGTGTGCTAACATAGGCCACGGGCACAGCTGCGCCCAAAATAAGTCCCCGAAGGTCCCGGCCCCGCAAGTTCGGGCCCGCCGCAAAATGCCTAAAAACGGGTGGCCTATAGCCTGGGGAGGGGCTGGCCAACTTCGCTCCGCTCAACTCGAATGGACGAGATTTCAGGAGCGCCTCCGTGCTAAATAGCCGCGGGCACAGCTGCACTTTTCTAAAATAAGCCCCCGAAGGTTCCGGCCTCATGTTTGGTCCAGCCGCAAAATGCCCAAACTGTACAGGCCTTGGGAGGCTGCCCACTCTGTCTCGCTGGCTCGGAATGGGGCCACATTTATGGAAAGGAATTGTGGTGTGGGGGAGACGCTGGGGCATAGCCAAGGCTTAAAATAAGCTCCCCGAAGGTCCTGGGCCCCTAAGCCTGTCCGCTGCAAAATGCCTAAAAACAGGTGGGCTATAGCCCTGGGGGAGGGGTTGGCCCACTGGCTCCGCCTCGGACTCGGAATGCGGCGAGACTTGATGAGCGTCTGTGCCAATATTAGGTGCCACGGGCACAGCCGCTACCAAAATAAGCTCCCAAGGTCCCGCCCCAAGTTCGTCTCGGGTCAGAATGCCTAAACAAAAATGGTGGCTCTAGCTTTGGGGGAGGGGGCTGGCCAATCCTCGGTCCGCCGACCTCGGAATGGGACGAGATTTGCGAAATCGCGCCGCCAAAAATAGGCCACAAGTACAGCCGTGCCCAAAATAAATCCCCCTCGGGCGTCCCGCCCCCAAGTTCGCCTCCCGCAAAATGCTCTAAAACGGCTATGGGGACTGGGGGAGGGTGGCACAACTTCGTCCGCGGACGGAATGGGGTGGACACTTTGCGAGCGCCTGCAGCCAAAAAATAGACCGCGGGCACAGTCGCGCCAAAAATAATCTCCGAAGGTCCTGGCTCCCAAGTTCGGTCCCTCGCAAAATGCCCAAAAACGGGTGGGTTATAGAATCGGGAGGTGCTGGCTACTGTCCGGGCGGATCTCGGGAATGGGGCGAGACTTTGCGTATCACCTCTGTGTGCTAAATAGGCCGCGGACACAGCCGCACCCCAAAGAAGCCCCCAAGGTCCTGGGCCCCTGTTCAAGGCCTCATTAGAAATGCCTAAAAACGGGTGGGCTATAGCTCGGGAGGGTTGGCCAACCCTGGGTCCGCCGGATTCGAATGGGGCGAGACTTTGCGACCGCCTCCGTGGTGCAAATACGCTGGGGCACAGACGCGCCTGGGCAAATAAGCTCCTCAAGGTCCTGGCCACCTTGCCCGGTCCGCTCGCAAATGCCCAAAACGGGTGGGCTTATAGTTTGGGGGAGGGGGCTGGCCAACTCGTCACGGACTCGGAATGGGGTGGAGATTTTTGCAGCGGCCCGTGTGCGGCCAGCTGCGCGCAGCTGCGCCCCAAAAATAAGCCCCTCAAGGTCCCGGCCCCTGTTCGTCTGTCAAAAATGCCTAAAAACAGGTGGGCTATAGCCTTGGGAGGCTGGCCCACTTCTTGTCCGCTTTGACTGAACGCATGCAGACTCACGAGCCCAGAAAGCAATATTAGGTCACCAAATCCGGGCCCCGCCCAAAAATAAGCCCAAGGTCCTGCCCCTTGGCAAGTGTCTGGCCAGAATGCCTAAAACGGGTGGCCGAGTTTTGGGGGAGGGCTGGCCAACTTCTGCCTCGCCCAACCGGAATGGACGAGACTTTATGTAGGTGGCTTCCAGGTGCTAAAAATAAAGCCGGGCGGGCACAGCTGGTGCCCAAAATAAGCCCCGAAGGTCCCGGCCCCTACGTCGTCCGGCGTAAAATGCCTAAAAACGTGCGGGCTATAGCCTTGGGGAGGGGCTGGCCAACTTCGTCCGCTCGAACTCGAACAGATGAGACTTTGCGAGCGCTCCACAGCTGGGGGCTAGGTTGTGGCATAGCTGTATTTGTACAGTTTCCTCAAGGTCTCCGCCCCCACGTCTGTCAAAAATGCCTAAAAACGGTGGGCGAGTAGTTTTGGGAGGGCGGCTAAACTCTGTCTCACTGACCTCGGGAATGGGCGACACTTTGTGAGCGCCTGTGCCAAAATAGATCATGCGGGACACAGTCGCGCTCTAAAAATAAGCTTCCCCAAGGTCCTTCCTTTGCCTGTCGTCGTAAAACGCCAAATGAAGTAAGTATATAGAATTGGGGAAAGGGACAACTTGGCCTGTTGGATTTGAGATTGGTAGGATTTTGTGATTACCTTTCAGGGAAGCAAAATAGGTTACACATAGCTGCACTTAAAGTTTCAAGGTTCTATTTTGTGTTTGCCTGCATGTAGGGGCCGTTTGGGAATGGTGGGCGAGTTTTGGGAGGCTGGCCTTGTCCGCCTCGGACTCGAATGGGGCGACACTTATGCAGCACCTCGCAGCCGTAATAGGACCGCGGCACAGTCGCGCCCCCAAAAATAAGCTCTCAAGGTCTCGCCCCCAAGTTCGGGTCTGGCCGCAAAAATGCTCTAAAACAGGTGGGCGAGCCTCGGGGGAGGGGTTGGCCCACTTGGGCCCGCTCGGACTGAATGCGGTGTAGACTTACGAGCGCCTCCGTGTGCTAATATTAGGCCACGGGCACAGCGCCAAAAATAAGCTCGAAGGTCTCGCCTCAAGTTCGTCTCGCGTAAATGCCTAAAACGGGTGGGCGAGTAGGAATTGGGAGGTGCTGGCCAACCGTCCGGCTGACCCGGAATGGCGAGACCCCTGCGACCACCCAGGAGCCAAAATAGCCGACTGGCCAGCCGCACGAAAGAAAGCCCCAAGGTCCTCGGCCCCCAAGTTCGTCCGCCGCAAAATGCCCAAAACGGGTGGCCATAGCCCTGGGGAGGGGCTGGCCAACCGTCCGGACTCGAATGGGCTTGGTGACTCACACCGCCTCCCAGGAGCAAAATATCCCGCAGGCAGCCGCGCCAAAAAATAAGCCCCCAAGGTCTTGCCTCTGTGTTCGCTCCACGTAAAAATGCCTAAAACAGTGGGCTTAGCCTTGGGAGTGGGGTTGGCCCACTTTCTGTCCGCCTGGACTCGGGAGTCAGTGGGCGAGATTTACAGCGCCTCCGGTGTGCCAAACATTGCTCACCGGCACAGCCGCCCAAAATAAGCCCCCGGCTGGTCCCGGGTCCCCAAGTTCGGGTCTCGCCGCAAAAATGCCTAAAACGGGTGTGGCTATAGCCTTGGGGGAGGGGCTGGCCAACTCTCGTCTCGCTCGGATTCTGAATAAGGAGACTTTTATAGCACTCAAAGTTAAGGACTGCTGTGGCACAGTCGCGCCCAAAATAAGCCCCCGAAGGTCCTGGCCCCTAAGTTCGTCCTCGCCGCAAAAATGCCCAAAACGGGTGGGCTTATAGGAATTGGGGGAGGTGGTTACACCCTGCCCGCGGACTCCTTGAATGGGGCGAGACTTTGCGACTCACCCTCTGTGTGCTAAAATAGGCCGCGGGATACAGCCGCGACCCAAAACAAGCCCCGAGGTCCCGGCCTCAAGCCTGCCCGCCGCAGGGCCACCTAAAACGGGTGGCGAGAGTTTGGGAGGGCTGGGCGTCCCTCGCCCGCCTCGACTCGGAATGGGGTTAGACTTACACCGCCTGTGTGCCAAAAATAGACGCCACACAGCCAAAGACCTAAAATAAGCTCAAGGTCCCGCTCATGTTCATTCGCCGCAAAATGCCCAAAAACGGGTGAGCTATAGCCTTGGGAGGTATGGGCTATCTCTGTCTCATGGATTTTGGAATGGGGTGATATTTTGCAATCTACCTCCGTGTAATAAAAATAGGCTGCTGGACACAGCTGCAAGTATTCTGTAAAATAAGCCTTCATGTCTCAGCCCTCACTTTTGCCTTCACAAATGCCTAATGGGTGGGCGAGCTTTGGGGGAGGGGGCCTGCACCTGCCCGGGGCTGACTCGGAATGGGGCGAGACTTTGCCAGCGCTCCGTAAGTCAGGTGTGGTTAGGCCGCGCGGCTCAGCCGCTAAAAGGAGCCCCCAAGGTCCTGGCCTATGTTCATCTCGCCGAAATGCCTAAAACGGGTGGGCTATAGCCTTGTGGGAGGGGCTACAATCTCAGCTCCGCCTCGGACCTCGGGAATGGGGAGAATTTGCAGCACCTCCGTGCTGTGGGCCAGGGCTGCAGGTTTCAGCGGCACGCTTAAAATAAGCTCTAAGGTCTCCGCCCCTATGTTCGCCCGTAAAATGCCTAAAAACGGTGGGCTATAGCCTGTGGGTAGGGCGGGCCAACCCCGTCCGCCTCGGACTGAATGGGGCGAGATTTATGAGCGCCTGTGCTGGGGTGCCAGAACTGGGATACAGCCGCCAAAATAAGCCCTCGAAAGTCCTGCCCCTAAGTTCGTCCGTCGCAAAATGCCTAAAACGGTGGGCTATAGCCTTGGGGGAGGGGCTGGCCCACTCGTCCGCTGACTGGAATGGGGCGAGATGCCCTTGCGAGCACCCTACGTGTGCCGTGGCCAGGCCGTGGGCACAGCTGCGCCCAAAACAAGCCTCAAGGTCTCGGCCCCTGCCCGCCCGCTGCAAAATGCCTAAAACGGGTGCTGTAGCCTTAGTAGGCGGGCCAACCACCACGACTCTCGGAATGTAGCGAGACTTCTATGGTGAGCGGCCTCCGTGTGCCAAAATAGGTCGCAGACACAGCCGCGCCAAAAAATAAGCTCTAAGGTCCTGCCTCGATGTTCGTCCGCGCCCCGCAAAATGCCTAAAAATGGTGGGCGCAGTTTTGGGGAGGGGCTGGCCAACTGGCCTGCCGGACCTGAATGGGCGACACTTCTACAGCGCCTGTGGTGTGGGGTTGAAGCCGGGGGCACAGCTGGGCAACAGGCCAGTTTTTCCCGGCTGTCCCGCTGGCTCCCAAGTTTCGCTCATTTAAAAATGCCTAAAACAGGTGGGCTATAGCTGTAGAGGGTTGGCCCACTTCTGTCCGGGTGACCTGGAATGCGGCGAGACTTACGAGCGCTCCGTGCCAATATTAGCCACGGGTATGCAGCCGCGCCAAAAATAAGCCTCCCCTAAGGTCCTGCTCAAGTTCGCCTCACAGAAATGCCTGCAACCGTGGCCTGAGGAGCCTGGGGAGGGCTGGCTAATCCCACCACAACCTCGGAATGGGACGGTAGACTTTTGCGAAGCACTCCGTGGTGCCAATAGGCTATGGCACAGCCATGTCAAATAAGCCTAAGGTCCTGGCCCCTATTGCCTGTCCACAAATTGCCTAAAAACGGTGGCTATAGCCTGTAGGCCACAACCTGGTCCTGATCTGGAATGGGGGCGACACTCTGCGAGCGCTCAGGTGCTGTAAAATAGACCACGGGTACAGTCGCGCTCTAAAAATAAGCCTAAGGTCCTGCCACTAAGTCTGTCCACGTAAAATGCCTAAAAACGGGTGGGCTATAGAATTGGGGGGAGGTGCTGGCCAACTTCGTCCGGCGGACTCGATGGGGAAGTAGACTTATGACCACCCTCTCCGTGAGCCAAAATAGGCCATGGACACAGGCGCACCTAAAATATTTCGCGTCCGCCCCCAAGTTCATCTCACTTCTAAATGCTGGGTGCCTTGGTAGTAACAGAGTCTTGGGGGAGGGCTAAGCACCCTGCCCGCCTGATCTTGAATGGGGTGGGAGACTTGCGAATCGCCTCCGTGTGCCAACAGGTTAGCCACGTGGGCACAGTTGCGCCCCAAAAAATAAGCCTGATGTCCCGCCTCCCCAAGTTGGCTCACGTAAAATGCCTAAAACGGGTGGGCTATAGCCTTGGGGCAGGGGCCGGCCAATCTCATCCGCTGACTCGGGAATGGGGCGACACTTTGCAGCGCCCGTGTGCAAATAAGAAGCTGGGTACAGCCACGCAAAATAAGCCCCCGAAGGTCCTGGCCCCAAGTTCGTCTGGTCGCAAATGCCCAAAACAGTGGCTGGCATTGGGAGGGTTGGCCTACTCGCTCAGCCGCATTCAGAATGCGGCGAGATTCTTTACGAGCTTCCGTGCAAGATAGGCCACCAGCACAGCCGCTACTTGTGTGGCTGAGCCCTAAGGTCCTGGGCCCTGCAGCTCAACTACTGCAAAAATGCCCAAAAACGGGGTGGCCCATAGCCTTTGGGGGGAGGGGTTGGCCAATCTCGTCCCGCCGAACCTCGAAATGGACAGACTTTGCGGCTCTCCGTGTGCTAAAAATAGGCTAATGGTACAGCTGTGCCCAAAATAAGCCTCCCCGAAGGTCCTGACCTCTATGCTCATTCACAAATGCTTAAAAACGGGTGGGCCATAAGCCTGGGGAGGGAGCATAACTTTGTCATGGATCGTAATGGGCTGAGACTCTGCCATGGCCTGTGGTACTCCTGTAATAGGCCGCGGCACAGCGCCGCAAAATGGCTTAAGGTCACGTCCTCAGTTCATCTTCACAGCAAAAATGCCTAAAAATGGGCACAGGTTTGGGAGGGGTTAAGCACCGTAGTCCCATGACCTCGAATGGGCAGATTTCTATACTGACCCGTAGCAAGAAGGTGGACAGCTACATGAAGAGTTTTGGTGTTCTTGGCTTCTTGTTTGCTTATGTAGGGGCTGCTTATAAACGTGGGTGGGCTATAGCTCTCGGGCGGGGCGGGCCAACTCCTGGGTCTGGCTGACTCGGAATGGGCGGTGACTTTATGAAGGGACTGCGGTGTTGTGCGTCGCCATGAGTTGTTGCTAAAAGAAGCCCCGGCTGGTCCTGGGCCCCCAAGTTCGTCCGCCTGAAAATGCCCAAAAACGGGGCTATAGCTTGGGGGAGGGCTGGCCAACTGTCCGGGCCGGATCTTCCGGAATGGGGCGACATTTTGATCGCCTCTGTGTGCTGGAAGAGGTCGCTGGACACAGCTCACTTCTGCAATAAGCCCCCGACGGTCCCGTCCCCAAGTTCTGTCTCACGCAAAATGCCCATAAACGAAGTGGCTTATAGCCTTAAAGGTGGTCGTGGCTACCCGTCCGGGCCGATTGAATGGGGCGAGACTTTGCAGCGGACTCGTGGTGCTGGCCAGGTCGCGGCAAAGCAGCCGCCAAAAATAAGCCCCCGCTGTTCCGCCGCGGCCCCAAGTTGTCCGCTCGCAAAATGCCTAAAACGGTGGGCTAGTAGCCTGGGGGGGAGGGGCTGGCCCACTGGCCCGGGCCGCACTCGGAATGGTGCGAGACTTTACGAGCGGCCTCCGCAGGCTAACACAGCGCGGCACAGCCGCACTCCAAAAATAGGGCCCCAAGGTCCCATCCCCTTAAGTTCGCCTCACCGCAAATGCCTAAAAACGGGTGGGCTATGTACTTGGTGGGAGGGGTTGGCCAACTTCTCGTCCAGCCGGACTGGAATGGGGCGACTTTCACGAGCGCCTCCGCGCTAAAATAGGTCGCGGGCGGCTGGCCGCCACCGTGCATTGAAGCCTCCCAAGGTCCTGGGCCCCCAAGTTCGACCGCTGCAAAAATGTCCAAAACGGGTGGCTATATAGCCTTGGGGGAGGGGCTGGCCAACCCCCGCCCGCTCGGACTCGAAATGGGGCGAGACTTCATGAGCACATTCTGTGGTGCTACAAAAAATAGGCCACGGACACAGCGGTGGCGCCCAAAATAAGCTCCCGAAGGTCCTGTCCCCAAGTTCGTCTACTAAATGCCCAAAAACGGGTGGGCTATGGGAGCCTTGGGGGAGGGCTGTTGACAACTTTGTCCACTGGACTGGAATGGGGCAAAACTTTGCGAGCGCCTCCGTGTGTAAATAGGCCGTGGGGCATAGCCGCGCCCAAAAATAAGCCCCTCAAGGTCCCGCCCTCAAGTTCGCCCGCCATAAAATGCCCAAAAATGGGTGGGCTATAGCCTTTGGGGGAGGTGGGCGAACTTCATCCGCCGGACTTGAATGGGGCGAGACTTACGAGCGCCTCCATGTGCCAAAAAATAGCCGTGGGCACAGCCGCGCCAAAAATAAGCCCCCGAAGGTCCCATCCCCAAGTCCGTCCGCCGCAAAATGCTTAAAACGGGTGGCTATAGCCTTGGGAGGAGGCTGGCCAACTTCGTCCCCGTACTCGGAATGGGCCGAGACTTTGAATGCCCACCGTGTGCCAAATATAGGCCGCGGACACAGCCGCAGACAAAATAAGACCCCGAAGGTCCCGCCCACAAGTTCGTCCCCGCAAAATGCCCAAAACGGGTGGGCTATAGCCTTGGGGAGCTCGTGGAGGGCTGGCCACGTGTGGTAAAAAATAGGCTCATGTCCGCCGTGCCCTCCCGATGGCGCAGACTTTACGATGCCTCCAAAAATAAGCGAAGGTGTTAACAATAGGCTGGCGGCACAGCCGCACTCCAAAAATAGGGCCCCTGAAGGTCCCATCCTCAAGTTCGTCCGCCGCAAAAATGCCTAAAACGGGTGGCTATAGCTTGGGGAGGGGCTGGGCCAACCGTCTGGCCGTCGACTCGGAATGGGGCGAGACTTACTAGCGCCTCCGTGCCAAATATGTCGCGGCACAGCCGCCGCCAAAATAAGCCCGAAGGTCCCGCCCCCCAAGTTCGACCGCTGCAAAATGTCCAAAACGGTGGCTATAGCCTTGGGGAGGGGTTGGCCAACTTCGTCTCGCCGGGACTCGAAATGGGGCGAGACTTTGCGTGTGCACCCTCTGTGTACAAAAATAAGCCACGGACACAAACGCGCCAAAAATAAGCCCCGAAGGTCCCGCCCCAAGTTCGTCCGCAAAATGCCTAAAAACGGGTGGGCTATAGCCTTGGGGGAGGGGCTACCAACTCAGCTCGGTCCGCCGGGCTCGGAATGGGGTGAGACTTTGCGAACGGCCTCCGTGTGCCAAAAAAAGGCCACGGGCACAGCCGAAGGTCCCGTCCCCAAGTTCGTCCGGCGCAAAAATGCCCAAAAAACGGGTGGCCTATAGCCTTGGGAGGAGGGCTGGCCAAGTTGGTCCACGGACTCGGAATGGGGCGAGACTTTTGCAGCACCTCCGTGTGTGCCAGCAAAATAGGGGCCGATGATCACAGCCGCGCCCAAAAATAATCGCCTGAAGGTCCTGGCCCCAAGTTCGTCCGGGCCACAAAATTGCCCAAAAACGGGGTGGGCTATAGCCTTGGGGGAGGTGCCGCCAACCATCCGCTGGACTTGAAATGGGGCGAGACTTGGCGAGTGACCTCTGTGTACCAAAAATAGGCCGCGGCAAAGCCGCGCCCAAAAAATAAGCCCTCAAGGTACCGTCCTTCAAGTTCGCCCGCCGCAAAATGCCCAAAAACGGGTGGGCTATAGCCTTGGGGGAGGGGCTGGCTAACTGTCCGCCCGCTGAGTCGGAATGGGGCGAGACTTTGCGAGCGCCTTTGTGTGCCAAAAGGCCGCGAAAAGCTGCGCCAAAAATAAGACTCGAAGGTCCCATCCCCAAGTTCGTCCTCCTTAAAAATGCCCAAAAAACGGGTGGGCTATAGCCTTGGGGGGAGGGGCTGGCAAACTTCGTCCGCCGTACTCGGAATGGGCCGAGACTTTGCGAATGCCCACTGTGCTGGGCTTATAGGCTGGACACAGCCGTAGACAAAATGTGAAGACCCTTCTCGAAGGTCTGTCCCGCCCACAAGTTCGTCCCCCGCAAAATGCCCAAAAACGTGGGCTATAGCCTTGGGGGAGGGGCTGGCCCACTTCCTGCCTGCCGGACTCGGAATGGGGCGAGACTTTGCGAGCACCACGTGGTGGAAAAATAGGCCGCAGACACAGTCGCGCCCAAAAATAAGCCCCGAAGGTCCCGCCCCCAACTTCGTCCGCAAAATGCCCAAAAACGGGTGGGCTGCAGTAGCCTTGGGGGCAGGGCTAACTCCGTCCTGCCCGGACCCTGGAATGGGCGAGACTCTTAACGGACTTCTGTGGTGCTCAGGTCGCGGCACAGCCGCGCCAAAAATAAGCCCCGAAGGTCCCGCCTCCCAAGTTCGTCCGCTCGCAAAATGCCTAAAACGGGTGGGCTATAGCCTTGGGGGGAGGGGCTGGCCAACTTCGTCCGCCGTACTCGGAATGGTGCGAGACTTTACGAGCGGCCTCCGTGTGCCAACAATAGGCCGCGGGCACAGCCGCACCCAAAAATAGGGCCCCGAAGGTCCCATCCCCAAGTTCTGTCCGCCGCAAAAATGCCTAAAAACGGTGGCTATAGCCTTGGGGGAGGGGTTGGCCAACTTCGTCCTGGTCGACTCGAATGGGGCGAGACTTACGAGCGGCCTCCGTGTGCCAAAATAGGTCGCAGCACAGCCGCGCCCAAAAATAAGCCCCCCGAAGGTCCCGGCCTAAGTTCGACCGCTGCAAAAATGTCCAAAAACGGGTGGGCTATAGCCTTGGGGGAGTGGGCTGGCCAACTTCTGTCCGCCGGACTCGAAATGGGGCGAGACTTTATGCAGCACCTCCGTGTACAAAAATAAGCCACATGGACACAGCGGCGCCCAAAATAAGCCCTCAAGGTCCTGGCGCCCTGGAGTCGGGCCCGCCGCAAAATGCCTAAAAACGGGTGGGCTATAGCCCTTGGGGGAGGGCTGGCTCTGTCCGCCGGCTCGGAATGGGGTGAGACTTGCGAACGGCCTCCGTGGTGCTAAAAGGCCACGGCACAGCCGAAGGTCCCGTCCTCAAGTTCTGTCCGCGCAAAATGCTAAAACGGGTGGCCTATAGCCTTGGGAGGAGGGGCTGGCTGCCACGACTCGGAATGGGGCGAGATTTTGCACAGCACCCTCCGTGTGCAAAATAGGCCGAGGACACAGCCGCGCCTGTGGCAAAATACCGCCTGAAGGTCCTGGCGTCCCCAAGTTCGTCCGCTACAAAATTGCCCAAAAACGGGTGGGCTATAGCCTTGGGGAGGTGCCGCCAACTTCATCCTACGACTTGAATGGGGCGAGACTTGGCGAGTGACCTCTGTGTACCAAATAGGCCGCGGCAAAGCCGCGCCCAAAATAAGCCCCGAAGGTACTGTCCCCCAAGTTCGTCCGCTGCAAAATGCCCAAAAACGGGTGGGCTATAGCCTTGGGGGAGGGGCTGGCCAACTTCTGTCCGGAGTCGGAATGGGGCGAGACTTTACAGCGCCTTGTGTGCTAATAAAATAGGCCGCGAAAAGCCGCGCCAAAAATAAGACCTGAAGGTCCCATCCCAAGTTCGTCTCCTTAAAATGCCTAAAAACGGGTGGGCTATAAGCCTCGGGGGAGTGGGCTACAACTTGTCCGCCGGAGTCGGAATGGGGCGAGACTTGCGCAGCGGTCCTCTGGTGTGCAAAATAGGCCGTGCAGGCACAGCCGCCCAAAATAAGACTCCCGAAGGTCCCATCCCCAAGTTCATCCGCCGCAAAATGCCCAAAAAACGGGTGGGCTATAGCCTGGGGGGGAGGGGCTGGCCAACTTTTTGGCTGTCCGCCTGGACTCGGAATGGGGCGAGACTTTGTGAGCGCCTCCGTGTGCAAATAGGCCAGGCGGGCACAGCCGCACCCAAAAATAAGCCTCAAGGTCCTCCCCAAGTTCGTCCGCTGCAAAATGCCCAAAAACGGGGGTTGATAGCCTTGGGGGAGCGGGTTGGCCAACTTCAGTCCGCTGGACTCGAATGGGGCGAGATCACGAGGCCCTCCGTGTTAAAAATAGGCCACGGCCATGGCCGCCCAAAAATAAGCCCCATGTCCCTTCCCAAGTTCTGTCCACTGCAAAATGCCCAAAAACGGGTGGGCGATAGCCTTGGGGGAGGGGCTGGTCCACTTCTGTCCGCCGGACTCGGAATGGGCCGAGACTTTGCGAGCGCCTCCGCGTGGTGCCAAAAATAGGCTGCATGCACAGCCGAGCCCAAAAATAAGCCCCCAAGGTCCCGCCTCCCAAGTTCGCCGGCCGCAAAAATGCCCAAAAACGGTGGGCTATTGTCTTGGGGGAGGGGCTGGCCAACTTCGCCGGACTCTGACTATGGCGAGACTTTGCGCGCGCCTCCGTGGTGCTGGGAAGAAGCCGCGGGCACAGCCACGCCCAAAATAAGCTCCTCCGAAGGTCCCGGGCCCCAAGTTCGCCCGCCGCAAAATGCCCAAAAACGGGTGGGCTATAGCCTTGGGGGAGGGGCTGGCCGACTGGCCCGCCTCGGACTCGTAATGGGGCGAGACTTTGCGAGGCCTCTGTGTGCCACAAAATAGGCCAATGGACACAGTGTGCACAAAAATAAACCCCGAAGGTCCTGGCCCCCAAGTCTCGTCCGCGCAAAAATGCCCAAAAACGGGTGGGCTATAGCCTTGAGGGGGAGGGGCTGGCCGACTTCGTCCTCCGGACTCGGAATTGCGCGAGACCTTACGAGGGCCCTCCGTGTGCCAAAAATAGGCCACGGACACAGCCGTGCCAAAAATAAACCCCTCCAAGGTCCCCCCCAAGTTCGGGTCCAATGCAAAAATGCCCAAAACGGGTGGGCTATAGCCTGAGGGGGAGGGGCTGGCCGACTTCGTCCGGCTCGGACTGGGAATGGGGCGAGACTTTACGAGGGCCCTCCGTGTGGGGCCAAAATAGGCCGCGGACACAGCCGCGCCCCAAAAATAAGCCCCCCGAAGGTCCCGTCCCCAAGTTCCGGCTGCAAAAATGCCTAAAACGGGTGGGCTATAGCCTTGGGGAGGGGGCTGGCCAAAATACCTTCGTCCGCTGACTCGGAATGGGGCGAGCCTTCATGAGCGCCTCCGTGTGCCAAAATAGTGGGTGCACAGCCGCTTAAAAATAAGCCCCCGAAGGTCCTGGCCTGCCCCAAGTGTCCCGCCGCAAAATGCCCAAAAACGGGTGGGCTATGCAGCCTTGGGGGAGGGGCTGGGCCAACTTCGTCCGGATTCTCGAATGGGGCGAGACTTTGCGAGCGCCTCCGTGTGCTAAAATAGGTCAGCGGCACAGCCGCTTAAAAATAAGCCCCGAAGGTCCCAGCCAAGTTCGTCCGCCTCATAAATGCCCAAAAACGGGTGGGCCAGTAGCCTTGGGAGGGGCTGGCCGACTTCGTCCGCCAGACTCGGAATGGGGCGAGACTTTGCGAGCGCCTCCGTGTGCCACAATAGGCCGCGGGCACAGCCGCGCCCAAAAATAAGCCCCGAATGTCCTGGCCCCAAGTTCTGTCCGCCTCATAAATGCCCAAAAACGGTGGGCTATAGCCTTGGGGGAGGGGGTTGGCCAACTCGTCCGCCGGACTGGAATGGGGCGAGACTTTCATGCGAGCACCCTCCGTGTTCCAAAAATAGGCCGAGGACACAGCAGCGACCAAAAATAAGCCCCGAAGGTGCCGGCCCTAAGTTCGTCCGCCGCAAAATGCCCAAAAACGGGTGGGCTATAGCCTTTGGGGAGGGGCTGGCCAACATCGTCCCGCTGGACTCGAATGGGGCGAGACTACGCAGCGCCTCCGTGTGCCAAAAATAGGCCACGACCAAAAATAAGCCCCCAAAGGTTCCGTCACCAAGTTCGTCTGCCGCAAAAATGCCCAAAAAACGGGTGGGCTATAGCCTTGGGGGGAGGGGCTGGCCCACTTCGTCCGCCGGACTCGGAATGGGGCGAGACTTTGCGAGGGCCCTCCGTGTGCTGTGGCCAGGCCGCTGGGCACAGCCGCACTCCAAAATAAGCCCCCGAAGGTCCTGGCCTCCCAAGTTCAATGCAAAATGCCCAAAAAACGGGTGGGCTATAGCCTTGGGGGGAGGGGCTGGCCCACTTCGTCCGCCGGACTCGGAATGGGGCGAGACTTTGCGAGGGCCCTCCGTGTGCCAAAAATAGGCCATGGCCACAGCCGGGCCCAAAAATAAGCACCCGAAGGTCCCGTCCCCAAGTTCGTCCGCCGCAAAAATGCCCAAAAACCGGGTGGGCTATAGCCTTGGGGGGAGGGGCTGGCCCACTGCGTCGGCGGGACTCGGACTGGGGCAAGACTTGCAGCGCCTCCGTGTGCCAAAATAGGCTGCAGGCAAAGCGAGCCCAAAATAAGCCCCGAAGGTCCCGGCCCCAAGTTCGTCCGCCGCAAAATTCCCAAAAACGGGTGGGCTATTGCCTTGGGGGAGGGGCTGGCCAACTCTGCCTGCCGGACTCGGGACTATGGCGAGACTTTGCGCGCGCCTCCGTGTGCCAAAATAGGTCAGCGGCACAGCCACGGCCAAAAATAAGCCCTCCAAGGTCCTGGCCCCCAAGTTCGTCCGCCTCATAAATGCCCAAAAACGGGTGGGCTATAGCCTTGGGGGAAGGGCTGGCCCACTTCTGTCCGCTGACTCGGAATGGGGCGAGACTTTGCGGGCGCTCCGTGTGCACAGGCTGCGCGGCACAGCCGCGCCCAAAAATAAGCCTCCAAGGTCCCGCCCCCAAGTTCGTCCGCAAAATGCCCAAAAACGGGGGGGCTATAGCCCTGGGGGGAGGGGCTGGCCAACTTCGTCCGCCGGACTCGGATTGGGTCGAGACTTTGCGAGCGACCTCCGTGTGCCAAAAATAGGCCGCGGCACAGCCGCGCCAAAAATAAGCTCCCAAAGGACCTGGCGTCCCCAAGTTCGTCCGCCACAAAATGCCCAAAACCGGTGGGCTATAGCCTTGAGGGGAGGGCTGGCCCACACGTCCACCGGACTCGGAATGGGGTGAGACTTTGCAGCACCCTCCGTGTGCTGCAGGCCGCGGCACAGCCGCGCCAAAATAAGCCCCCGAAGGTCCCGCCCCTAAGTTCGCTCCACCGCAAAATGCCCAAAAACGGGTGGGCTATAGCCTTGGGGGAGGGCTGGCCAACTCTCGTCCGCCCGGACTCGGAATGGGACGAGACTTTGCGAGCGCCTCCGTGTGCCAAAAATAGGCCACGACCAAAAATAAGCCCCCCAAAGGTCCTGGCCACCAAGTTCGTCCGCCGCAAAAATGCCCAAAAAACGGGTGGGCTATAGCCTTGGGGGGAGGGGCTGGCCAACTTCGTCCGCCGGACTCGGAATGTGGCGAGACTTTGCGAGCGCCCTCCGTGTGCCAAAAATAGGCCACGACCAAAAATAAGCCCCCAAAGGTCCCGTCACCAAGTTCGTCTGCCGCAAAAATGCCCAAAAAACGGATGGGCTATAGCCTTGGGGGGAGGGGCTGGCCCACTTCGTCCGCCTTACTCGGAATGGGGCGAGACTTTTTGAGCACACTCTGTGAGCCAAAAATAGGCCGCGGGCACTGCCACGCCCAAAAATAAGCCCCCGAAGGTCCCGTCCCCAAGTTCGTCCGCCGCAAAAATGCCCAAAAAACGGGTGGGCTATAGCCTTGGGGGGAGGGGCTGGCCTACTTCGTCCGCCAGACTCGGAATGGGGCGAGACTTTGCGAGCGCCCTCCGTGTGCCAAACATAGGCCGCGGGTACAGCCGCGCCCAAAAATAAGCCCCCGAAGGTCCCTTCCCCAAGTTCTTCCGCCGCAAAAATGCCCAAAAAACGGGTGGGCTATAGCCTTGGGGGGAGGGGCTGGCCTACTTCGTCCGCCAGACTCGGAATGGGGCGAGACTTTGCGAGCGCCCTCCGTGTGCCAAACATAGGCCGCGGGTACAGCCGCGCCCAAAAATAAGCCCCCGAAGGTCCCTTCCCCAAGTTCGTCCGCCGCAAAAATGCCCAAAAAACGGGTCGGCTATAGGCTTGGGGGGAGGGGCTGGCCAACTTCATCCGCCGGACTCGGAATGGGGCGAGTCTTTCCGAGCGGCCTCCGTGTGCCAAAAATAGGGCGCGGACACAGCCGCGCCCAAAAATAAGCCCCCGAATGTCCCGTCCCCAGGTTCGTCCGGCGCAAAATGCCTAAAACGGGTGGCTAAAGCCTTGGGGGGAGGGGCTTGCCGACTTCGTCCGCCGGACTCGGAATGGGGCGAGAGTTTGCGAGGGCCCTCCGTGTGCCAAAAATAGGCCACGGGCACAGACGCACCCAAAAATAAGCCCCCGAATGTCCCGTCCCCAAGTTCGTCCGCCGCAAAAATGCTCAAAAAACGGGTGGGCTATAGCCTTGGGGGGAGGGGCTGGCCAACTTCGTCCGCCGGACTCGGAATGGGGCGAGACTTTGCGAGCGCCCTCCGTGTCCCAAAAATATGGCACCGAGACCGCCGCGCCCAAAAATTAGCCCCCGAAGGTCTGGTCCCCAAGTTCGTCCGCCGCAAAAATGCCCAAAAAATGGGTGGGCTATAGCCTTGCGGGGACGGACTGGCCAACTTCGTCCGCCGGACTCGGAATGGGGCGAGACTTTGCGAGCGCCCTCCGTGTGGGGGCCAGGCCGCGGGCAAAGCCGCGCCAAAAATAAGCCCCCGAAAGTCCCGTCCCCAAGTTCTTCCGCCGCAAAATGCCCAAAACGGGTGGGCTATAGCCTTGGGGGAGGGATGGCCAATCTCGTCCGCTGACTCGGAATGGGGCGAGATTCTGCAGCACCTCCGTGGTGCCAAACATAGGCCGCGGGTACAGCCGCGCCCAAAAATAAGCTCCCCGAAGGTCCCTTCCCAAGTTCGACCGCCGCAAAAATGCCCAAAACGGTGGCCTGGGGGGGGAGGGGCTGGCCAACTTCATCCGCCGGACTCGGAATGGGGCGAGTCTTCCGAGCGGCTCCCATGTGCCAAAATAGGCCGCGGCACAGCTGCGCCAAAAATAAGCCCCGAAGGTCCTGCCTCCAAGTTCGTCCGCCGCAAAATGCCCAAAAACGGGTGGGCTATAGCCTTGGGGAGGTGTTGGCCAACTTCGTCCGCCGGACTCGGAATGGGGTGAGACTTTGCAGCGCCTCCATGTGCCAAAATAGGGCCGCGGCACAGCCGCGCCCAAAAATAAGCCCCCGAAGGTCCCGCCCCAAGTTCGTCCGCCGCAAAAATGCCCAAAAAAACGGGTGGGCAATAGCCTTGGGGGGAGGGGCTGGCCAACTTCGTTTGCCGGACTCGGAATGGGGCGAGACTTTGCGAGCGACCTCCGTGGCCCCAAAATATGGCGCCGACACAGCCACGTCCAACAATCAGCCCACGAAGGTCGCGTTCCCTTTTTCGTCCGCCGCAAAATTGCCAAAAAAACGGGTGGGCAATAGCCTTGGGGGGAGGGGCTGGCCCACTTCGTCCGCCGAACTCGGAATGGGGTGAGACTTTGCGAGCCTCCGTGTGCCAAAATAGACCGAGGCACAGTCGCACCCAATAATAAGCCCTCGAAGGTCCCGCCCCCAGTTCGTCCGCCGCAAAATGCCCAAAAATGGGTGGGCTATAGCCTTGGGGGACGGATCTGGCCAACTCGTCCGCTGACTCGAATGGGGCGAGACTTGGCGAGCGCCTCCGTGTTGGGCCAGGCCGCGGGCAAAGCCGCGCCCAAAAATAAGCCCCCGAAGGTCCCGTCTCCAAGTTCGTCCGCCCCAAAAATGCCCAAAAAACGGGTGGGCTATAGCCTTGGGGGGAGGTGCTGGCCAACTTCGTCCGCCGGACTCGGAATGGGGTGAGACTTTGCGAGCGCCCTCCATGTGCCAAAAATAGGCCGCGGTCACAGCCGCGCCCAAAAATAAGCCCCCGAAGGTCCCGTCCCCAAGTTCGTCCGCCGCAAAAATGCCCAAAAAACAGGTGGGCTATAGCTTTGGGGGGAGGGGCTGGCCAACTTCGTCCCCCGGACTCGGAATGGGCCGAGACTTTGCGAGCGCCCTCCGTGTGCCAAAAATAGGCTGCGGGCACAGCCGCGCCCAAAAATAAGCCCACAAAGGTCCCGTACCCAAGTTCGTCCGCCGCAAAAATGCCCAAAAAAACGGGTGGGCAATAGCCTTGGGGGGAGGGGCTGGCCAACTTCGTTTGCCGGACTCGGAATGGGGCGAGACTTTGCGAGCGCCCTCCGTGTCCCAAAAATATGGCGCCGACACAGCCACGTCCAAAAATAAGCCCACGAAGGTCCCGTACCCAAGTTCGTCCGCCGCAAAAATGCCCAAAAAACGGGTGGGCAATAGCCTTGGGGGGAGGGGCTGGCCCACTTCGTCCGCCGAACTGGGAATGGGGTGATACTTTGCGAGCGCCCTCCGTGTGCCAAAAATAGACCGCAGGCACAGCCGCACCCAATAATAAGCCCCCGAAGGTCCCGTCCCCCAGTTCGTCCGCCGCAAAAATGCCCAAAAAATGGGTGGGCTATAGCCTTGGGGGGACGGACTGGCCAACTTCGTCCGCCGGACTCGGAATGGGGCGAGACTTTGCGAGCGCTCCGTGTGCCAAAATAGGCCGCGGGCAAAGCCGCGCCCAAAAATAAGCTCCAAGGTCCCGCCCCAAGTTCTTCCGCCTCGCAAAAATGCCCAAAAACGGGTGGGCTATAGCCTTGGGGGAGGGATTGGCCAACTCTCGTCCGCTGACTCGGAATGGGGCGAGACTTGCGAGCGCCTCCGTGTGCCAACATAGGCCGCGTACAGCCGCTTAAAATAAGCCCCGAAGGTCCCGCCCCCAAGTTCTTCCGCCGCAAAATGCCCAAAACGGGCGGGCTATAGCCTGGGGGGGCTGGCCAACTCTCGTCCGCCGGACTCGGAATGGGGTGAGACTTTACGAGCGCCTCCGTGCCAAAAAGGCCGCGGGCACAGCGGCGCCAAAAAATAATCCCCCGAAGGTCCTGGCCCCAGGTTCGTCCGCCGCAAAATTCCCAAAAACGGTGGGCTATGGCTTTGGGGGAGGGGCTGGCCAACTTCTTCCGCTCGGACTCGGAATGGGGCGAGATTCTTTGCGAGCGCCTCCGTGTGCCAAAATAGGTGGGCAGGGCGGCACAGCTGCGCCCAAAATAAGCCCCCGAAGGTCCTGCCTCCAAGTTCGTCCCGCCGCAAAATGCCCAAAAAACGGGTGGGCTATAGGCTTGGGGGGAGGGACTGGCCAACTTCATCCGCCGGACTCGGAATGGGGCGAGTCTTTGCGAGCGGCCTCCGTGTGCCAAAAATAGGCCGCAGGCACAGCTGCACCCAAAAATAAGCCCCCGAAGGTCCCGTCTCCAAGTTCGTCCGCCGCAAAAATGCCCAAAAAACGGGTGGGCTATAGCCTTGGGGGGAGGTGCTGGCCAACTTCGTCCGCCGGACTCGGAATGGGGTGAGACTTTGCGAGCGCCCTCCATGTGCCAAAAATAGGCCGCGGGCACAGCCGCGCCCAAAAATAAGCCCCCGAAGGTCCCGTCCCCAAGTTCGTCCGCCGCAAAAATGCCCAAAAAACAGGTGGGCTACAAGCCTGGGGGAGGGCTGGCCAACTCTCGTCCCCGGACTCGGGAATGGGCCGAGACTTTGCGAGCGCCTCCGTGTGCCAAAATAGGCTGCGGGCACAGCCGCCCAAAATAAGCCCACAAAGGTCCCGCACTCCAAGTTCGTCTCGCTGCAAAAATGCCCAAAACGGTGGGCAAGCCTTTGGGAGGGCTGGCCAATCTCTGTTTGCCGGACTCGGAATGGGGCGAGACTTTGCGAGCGCCCTCCGTGTCCCAAAAATATGGCGTCGACACAGCCACGTCCAAAAATAAGCCCACGAAGGTCCCGTACCCAAGTTCGTCCGCCGCAAAAATGCCCAAAAAACGGGTGGGCAATAGCCTTGGGGGGAGGGGCTGGCCCACTTCGTCCGCCGAACTCGGAATGGGGTGAGACTTTGCGAGCGCCCTCCGTGTGCCAAAAATAGACCGGAGGCACAGTCGCACCCAATAATAAGCCCCCGAAGGTCCCGTCCCCCAGTTCGTCCGCCGCAAAAATGCCCAAAAAATGGGTGGGCTATAGCCTTGGGGGGACGGACTGGCCAACTTCGTCCGCCGGACTCGGAATGGGGCGAGACTTTGCGAGCGCCCTCCGTGTGCCAAAAATAGGCCGCGGGCAAAGCCGCGCCCAAAAATAAGCCCCCGAAGGTCCCGTCCCCAAGTTCTTCCGCCGCAAAAATGCCCAAAAAACGGGTGGGCTATAGCCTTGGGGGGAGGGACTGGCCAACTTCGTCCGCCGGACTCGGAATGGGGCGAGACTTTGCGAGCGCCCTCCGTGTGCCAAACATAGGCCGCGGGTACAGCCGCGCCCAAAAATAAGCCCCCCGAAGGTCCCGTCCCCAAGTTCTTCCGCCGCAAAAATGCCCAAAAAACGGGTGGGCTATAGCCTTGGGGGGAGGGGCTGGCCAACTTCGTCCGCCGGACTCGGAATTGGGCGAGACTTTGCGAGCTGCCTCCGTGTGCCAAAAATAGGCCGCGGACACAGCCGCGCCAAAAAATAATCCCCCGAATGTCCCGTACCCAAGTTCGTCCGCCGCAAAAATGCTCAAAAAACGGGTGGGCTATAGCCTTGGGGGGAGGGGCAGGCCAACTTCGTCCGCCGGACTCGGAATGGGGTGAGACTTTGCGAGCGCCCTCCGTGTGCCAAAAATAGGCCGCGGGAACAAGCGCCAAAAAATAATCCCCCGAAGGTCCCGTCCCCAGGTTCGTCCGCCGCAAAAATTCCCAAAAAACGGGTGGGCTATAGGCTTGGGGGGAGGGGCTGGCCAACTTCTTCCGCCGGACTCGGAATGGGGCGAGACTTTATGAGCGGCCTCCGTGTGCCAAAAATAGGTCGCGGGCGCAGCCGCGCCCAAAAATAGGCCCCCGAAGTTCCCGGGCCCCAAGGTCGTCCCGCTGCAAAATGGCCAAAAACGGGTGGGCTATAGCCTTGGGAGGGGCAGGCCAACTCGCTTGCCGGACTGGAATGGGGCGAGACTTTGCGAGCGCCTCCGTGTGCCAAAATAAGCCGTGGCACAGCCGCCCAAAAATACGCCCCCGAAGGTCCCTTCCCCAAGTTCGTCCGCCGCAAAAATGCCCAAAAAACGGGTGGGCTATAGGCTTGGGGGGAGGGGCTGGCCAACTTCATCCGCCGGACTCGGAATGGGGTGAGTCTTTGCGAGCGGCCTCCGTGTGCCAAAAATAGGCCGCAGGCACAGCTGCACCCAAAAATAAGCCCCCGAAGGTCCCGTCTCCAAGTTCGTCCGCCGCAAAAATGCCCAAAAAACGGGTGGGCTATAGCCTTGGGGGGAGGGGCAGGCCAACTTCGTCCGCCGGACTCGGAATGGGGCGAGACTTTACGAGCGGCCTCTGTGTGCCAAAAATAGGCCACGGGCACAGCTGCACCCAAAAATAAGCTCCCGAAGGTCCCGTCCCCAAGTTCGTCCGCCGCAAAAATGCCCAAAAAACGGGTGGGCTATAGCCTTGGGGGTAGGGGCTGGCCAACTTCGTCCGCCGGACTCGGAATGGGGCGAGACTTTGCGAGCGCCGTCCGTGTGCCAAAAATAGGCCGCGGGCACAGCCGCACCCAAAAATAAGCCCCCGAAGGTCCCGTCCCCAAGTTCGTCGAACGTAAAAATGCCCAAAAAACGGGTGGGCTATAGCCTTGGGGGGAGGGGCTGGCCGACTTCGTCCGCCGGACTCGGAATGGGGCGAGACTTTGCGAGTGGCCTCCTTGTGAAAAAAGGCCACGGGCACAGCCACGCCCAAAAATAAGCCCCCGAAGGTCCCGTCCCCAAGTTCGTCCCACTGCAAAATGCCCAAAACGAAAGTGGGCTATAGCCTTGGGGAAGCGGTTGGCCAACTCTCGGCCGCTGACTCGGAATGGGGCGAGACTTTGCGAGCGGCCTCTGTGTGCCAAAATAGGCCGCGGGCACAGCTGCGCCCAAAAATAAGCCCCCGAAGGTCCCGTCCCCAAGTTCGTCCGCCGCAAAAATGCCCAAAAAACGGGTGGGCTATAGCCTTGGGGTGAGGGGCTGGCCAACTTCGTCCGCTGGACTTGGAATGGGGCGAGACTTTCGAGCGGCCTCCGTGTGCCAAAAACAGGCCGCGGGCACAGCCGCGCCCAAAAATAAGCCCCCAAAGGTCCCGTCCCCAAGTTCGTCCGCCGGAAAAATGCCCAAAAAACGGGTGGGAATAGCCTTGGGGGGAGGGGCTGGCCAACTTCGTCCGCCGGACTCGGAATGGGGCGAGACTTTGCGAGCACCCTCCGTGTACCAAAAATAGGCCGCGGACACAGCCGCGCCAAAAAATAAGCCCCCGAAGGTCCCGTCCCCAAGTTCGTCCGCCACAAAAATGCCCAAAAAACGAGTGGGCTATAGCCTTGGGGGAAGGGGCTGGCCAACTTCGTCCGCCGGACTCGGAATGGGGCGAGGCTTTGTGAGCGGCCTCCGTGTGCCAAAAATAGGCCGTGGGCACAGCCACGCCCAAAAATAAGCCCCCGAAGGTCCCGTCCCCAAGTTCGTCCGCCGGACTCGGAATGGGGTGAGACTTTGCGAGCGGCCTCCGTTTTCCAAAATTAGGCCGCGGGCACAGCCTGGCCCAAAAATAGGCCCCCGAAGATCCCGTCCCCAAGTTCGTCGAATGTAAAAATGCCCAAAAAACGGGTGGGCAATAGCCTTGGGGGGAGGGGCTGGCCGACTTCGTCCGCCGGACTCGGAATGGGGCGAGACTTTGTGAGCGGCCTCCGTGTGCCAAAAATAGGACGTGGGCACAGCCGCGCCCAAAAATAAGCCCCCGAAGGTCCCATCCCCAAGTTCGTCCGCCGCAAAAATGCCCAAAAAATGGGTGGGCTATAGCTTTGGGGGGAGGGGCTGGCCAACTTCGTCCGCCGGACTCGGAATGGGGCGACTCTTTGCGATCGCCCTTCGTGTGCCAAAAATAGGCCGCTAGCACAGCCGCGCCCAAAAATAAGCCCCCGAAGATCCCGTCCCCAAGTTCGTCTGCCGCAAAAATGCCCGAAAAACGGGTGGGCTATAGCCTTGGGGGGAGGGGCTGGCCACTTTCGTCCGCCGGACTCGGAATGGGGCGAGACTTTGCGAGCGCCCTCCGTGTGCCAAAAATAGGCCACGGACACAGCTGCACCAAAAAGTAAGCCCCCGAAGGTCCCATCGCAAAGTTCGTCCGCAGCAAAAATGCCCAAAAAACGGGTGGGCTATAGCCTTGGGGGAGGGGCTTGGCTACAACTTCTGGCCCGCTGGACTCGAATGGGGCGAGACTTTCGAGCGGCCTCCGTGGTGCCAAAATAGGCCGTGGCACAGCCGCGCCCAAAATAAGCCCCGAAGGTCCCGTCCCCAAGTTCGTCCGCAAAATGCCCAAAAATGGGTGGGCAAGCCTTGTGGGGAGGGGCTGGCTTAACTTCGGTCCTGACTAAGAATGGGGCGAGACTTTGCGAGCACCCTCCGTGTGCCAAAAATAGGCCGCAGGCACAGCCGCGCCCAAAAAAAAGCCCCCGACGGTTCCTTCCCCAAGTTCGTCCGCCGCAAAAATGCCCAAGAAATGGGTGGGCTATAACCTTGGGGGGAGGGGCTGGCCAAGTTCGTCCGCCGGACTCGGAATGGGGTGAGACTTTGCGAGCGACCTCCGTGTACCAAAAATAGGCTGCGGGCACAGCCGCTTCCCAAAAATAAGCCCCGAAGGTCCTTGGCCCCCAAGTTCGTCCGCCGCAAAAATGCCCAAAAATGGGTGGGCTATAGCCTGGGGGAAGCGGGCAAATTGGCCAAATCTGGACTCGGAATGGGGCGAGACTTTGCGAGCGGCCTCCGTGTGCCAACAATAGGCCGCGGGCACAGCCGTGCCCAAAAATAGGCCCCAGAAGGTCCCATCCCCAAGTTCGTCGAACGCAAAAATGCCCAAAAAACGGGTGGGCTATAGCCTTGGGGTGAGGGGCTGGCCGACTTCGTCCGCCGGACTCGGAATGGGGCGAGACTTTGTGAACGGCCTCCGTGTGCCAAAAATAGGCCGCGGACACAGCCGCGCCCAAAAATAAGCCCCCGAAGGTCCCGTCCCCAAGTTCGTCCGCCGCAAAAATGCCCAAAAAACGGGTGGGCTATAGCCTTGGGGTGAGGGGCTGGCCAACTTCGTCCGCTGGACTTGGAATGGGGCGAGACTTTCGAGCGGCCTCCGTGTGCCAAAAATAGGCCACGGGCACAGCCGCGCCCAAAAATAAGCCCCCGAAGGTCCCGTCCCCAAGTTCGTCCGCCGGAAAAATGCCCAAAAAACGGGTGGGCAATAGCCTTGGGGGGAGGGGCTGGCCAACTTCGTCCGCCGGACTCGGAATGGGGCGAGACTTTGCGAGCACCCTCCGTGTGCCAAAAATAGGCCATGGGCGCAGCCGCGCCCAAAAATAAGCCCCCGACGATCCCATCCCCAAGTTCGTCCGCCGCAAAAATGCCCAAAAAACGGGTGGGCTATATCCTTGGGGGGAGGGGCTGGCCAACTTCGTCGGCCGGACTCGAAATGGGCTGAGACTTTGCGAGCGGCCTCCGTGTACCAAAAATAGGCCGCGGACACAGCCGCGCCAAAAAATAAGCCCCCGAAGGTCTCGTCCCCAAGTTCATCCGCCGCAAAAATGCCCAAAAAATGGGTGGGCTATAGCCTTGGGGGGAGGGGCTGGCCAAATTCGTCTGCCGGACTCGGAATGGGGCGAGACTTTGCGAGCTGCCTCCGTGTGCCAAAAATAGGCCGCGGACACAGCCGCACCCAAAAATAGGCCCCTGAAGGTCCCATCCCCAAGTTCGTCGAACGCAAAAATGCCCAAAAAACGGGTGGGCTATAGCCTTGGGGGGAGGGGCTGGCCAACTTCGTCCGCCGGACTCGGAATGGGGCGAGACTTTGTGAGCGGCCTCCGTGTGCCAAAAATAGGCCTCGGACACAGCCGTGCCAAAAAATAAGCCCCCGAAGGTCCCGTCCCCAAGTTCGTCCTCCGCAAAAATGCCCAAAAAACGGGTGGGCGATAGCCTTGGGAGGGGCTGGCCCACTTCGTCCGCTGACTCGTAATGGGGTGAGACTTTGCGAGCGCTCCGTGTGCCAAAATAGGCTGGGCACTGCTGCGCCCAAAAATAGGCCCCCGAAGGTCCCGTCCCCAAGTTCGTCGAACGCAAAAATGCCCAAAAAACGGGTGGGCAATAGCCTTGGGGGGAGGGGCTGGCTAACTTCGTCCGCCGGACTCAGAATGGGGCGAGACTTTACGAGCGCCCTCCGTGTGCCAAAAATAGGCCGCAGGCACTGCTGCGCCCAAAAATAGGCCCCCGAAGGTCCCGTCCCCAAGTTCATCGAACGCAAAAATGCCCAAAAAACGGGTGGGCAATAGCCTTGGGGGGAGGGGCTGGCTAACTTCGTCCGCCGGACTAAGAATGGGGCGAGACTTTGCGAACGCCCTCCGTGTTCCAAAATTAGGCCGCGGGCACAGCCGCGCCAAAAAATAGGCCCCCGAAGGTACCGTCCCCAAGTTCGTCGAATGCAAAAATGCCCAAAAAACGGGAGGGCAATAGCCTTGGGGGGAGGGGCTGGCCGACTTTGTCCGCCGGACTCGGAATGGGGCGAGACTTTGTGAGCGCCTCCGTGTGCCAAAAATAGGCCGTGGGCACAGCCGCGCCCAAAAATAAGCCCCCGAAGGTCCCATCCCCAAGTTCGTCCGCCGCAAAAATACCCAAAAAACGGGTGGGCTATAGCCTTGGGGGGAGGGGCTGGCCAACTTCGTCCGCCGGACTCGGAATGGGGCGACTCTTTGCGAGCGCCCTCTGTGTGCCAAAAATAGGCCGCGAGCACAGCCGCGCCCAAAAATAAGCCCCCGAAGATCCCGTCCCCAAGTTCGTCTGCCGCAAAAATGCCCGAAAAACGGGTGGGCTATAGCCTTGGGGGAGGGCTTGGCCACTTTCGTCCGCTGACTCGGAATGGGGCGAGACTTTGCGAGCACTCCTCCGTGTGCCAAAATAGGCCACGGACACAGCCGCACCAAAAAGTAAGCCCCCAAAGGTCCCATCGCAAAGTTCGTCCGCAGCAAAAATGCCCAAAAACCGGGTGGGCTAGAGCCTTGGCGGGAGGGGCTGGCCAACTTCGTCCGCTGGACTCGGAATGGGGCGAGACTTTCGAGCGGCCTCCGTGTGCCAAAAATAGGCCGCGGGAACAGCCGCGCCCAAAAATAAGCCCCCGAAGGTCCCGTCCCCAAGTTCGTCCGCCGGAAAAATGCCCAAAAAATGGGTGGGCAATAGCCTTGGGGGGAGGGGCTGGCTAACTTCGTCCGCCGGACTAAGAATGGGGCGAGACTTTGTGAGCACCCTCCGTGTGCCAAAAATAGGCCGTAGGCACAGCCGCGCCCAAAAATAAGCCCCCGAAGGTTCCTTCCCCAAGTTCGTCCGCAGCAAAAATGCCCAACAAATGGGTGGGCTATATCCTTGGGGGGAGGGGCTGGCCAACTTCGTCCGCCGGACTTGGAATGGGGCGAGACATTGCGAGCGGCCTCCGTGTGCCAAAAATAGGCCGCGGGCACAGCCGTTCCCAAAAATAAGCCCCCGAAGGTCCCGTCCCCAAGTTCGTCCGCCGCAAAAATACACAAAAAACGGGTGGGCTATATCCTTGGGGGGAGGGGCTGGCCAACTTCGTCGGCCGGACTCGAAATGGGCTGAGCGGCCTCCGTTTACCAAAAATAGGCCGTGGACACAGCCGCGCCAAAAAATAAGCCCCCGAAGGTCTCGTCCCCAAATTCGTCCGCCGCAAAAATGCCCAAAAAATGGGTGGGCTATAGCCTTGGGGGGAGGGGATGGCCAAATTCGTCCGCCGGACTCGGAATGGGGCGAGGCTTTGCGAGCTGCCTCCGTGTGCCAAAAATAGGCCGTGGACACAGCCGCACCCAAAAATAGGCCCCTGAAGGTCCCATCCCCAAGTTCGTCGAACGCAAAAATGCCCAAAAAACGGGTGGGCTATAGCCTTGGGGGGAGGGGCTGGCCGACTTCGTCCGCCGGACTCGGAATGGGGCGAGACTTTGTGAACGGCCTCCGTGTGCAAAAAATAGGCCGCGGACACAGCCGTGCCAAAAAATAAGCCCCCGAAGGTCCCGTCCCCAAGTTCGTCCTCCGCAAAAATGCCCAAAAAACGGGTGGGCGATAGCCTTGGGGGGAGGGGCTGGCCCACTTCGTCCGCCGGACTCGAAATGGGGCGAGACTTTGCGAGCGGCCTCCGTGTGCCAAAAATAGGCCGCGGGCAGAGCCGAGCCAAAAAATAAGCCCCCGAAGGTCCCGTACCCAAGTTCGTCCGCCGCAAAAATGCCCAAAAAACGGGTGGGCTATAGCCTTGGGGGGAGGGGCTGGCCACCTTCGTCCGCCGGTCTCGGAATGCGGCGAGACTTTGCGAGCGCCCTCCGTGTGCCAAAAATAGGCCGCGGCACAGCCGCGCCCAAAAATAAGCCCCCGAAGGTCCCGTCCCCAAGTTCGTCCGCCGGAAAAATGCCCAAAAAACGGGGGGGCAATAGCCTTGGGGGGAGGGGCTGGCCAACTTCGTCCGCCGGACTCGGAATGGGGCGAGACTTTGCGAGCACCCTCCGTGTACCAAAAATAGGCCGTGGGCGCAGCCACGCCCAAAAATAAGCCCCCGAAGATCCCATCCCCAAGTTCGTCCGCCGCAAAAATGCCCAAAAAACGGGTGGGCTATATCCTTGGGGGGAGGGGCTGGCCAACTTCGTCCGCCGGACTCGGAATGGGGCGAGACTTTGCGAGCAGCCTCCGTGTGCCAAAAATAGGCCGCGGGCAGAGCCACGCCCAAAAATAAGCCCCGAAGGTCCCGTCCCCACGTTCATCCGCCGCAAAAATGCCCAAAAAATGGGTGGGGAATAGCCTTGGGGGGAGGGGCTGGTTAACTTCGTCCGCCGGACTCAGAATGGGGTGAGACTTTGCGAGCGCCCTCCGTGTGCCAAAAATAGGCCGTGGGCACAGCTGCGCCCAAAAATAGGCCCCCGAAGGTCCCGTCCCCAAGTTCGTCGAACGCAAAAATGCCCAAAAAATGGGTGGGCAATAGCCTTGGGGGGAGGGGCTGGCCGACTTCGTCCGCCGGACTCGGAATGGGGCGAGACTTTGTGAGCGGCCTCCGTGTGCCGTGTGGGCCAGGCCGTGGGCACAGCCGCGCCCAAAAATAAGCCCCGAAGGTCCTGCCCCAAGTTCGTCCGCCGGACTCGGAATGGGGCGAGACTTTGCGAGCGGCCTCCGTGTTCCAAAATAGCCGCGGCACAGCCGCGCCAAAAATAGGCCCCCGGTCCCGTCCCCAAGTTCGCTTAATGCAAAAATGCCCAAAAATGGGTGGGCAATAGCCTTGGGGGAGGGGCTGGCCGACTTCCGCCGGACTCGGAATGGGGCGAGGCTTGTGAGCGGCCTCCGTGCCAAAATAGGCCGTGGGCACTGGCACGCCCTTAAATACGTCGCCGAAGGTCCCGTCCCCAAGTTCGTCCGCCGGACTCGGAATGGGGCGAGACTTTGCGAGCGGCCTCCGTGTTCCAAAAATTAGGCCGCGGGCACAGCCGCGCCCCAAAATAGGCCCCCGAAGGTACTGGTCCCCAAGTTCGTCTAATGCAAAATGCCCAAAAACGGGTGGGCAGCCTTGGGGAGGCCGGCTGACTGGGTCCGCCTCGGACTCGGAAAGGGGCGAGACATTGGGAGCGCCCTCCGTGTGCCAAAAATAGGCCGTGGGCACAGCCGCGCCCAAAAATAAGCCCCCGAAGGTCCCATCCCCAAGTTCGTCCGCCGCAAAAATGCCCAAAAAACGGGTGGGCTATAGCCTTGGGGGGAGGGGCTGGCCAACTTCGTCCGCCGGACTCGGAATGGGGCGAGTCTTTGCGAGCACCCTCCGTGTGCCAAAAATAGGCCGCGACCACAGCCGCGCCAAAAAATAAGCCCCCGAAGGTCCAGTCCCCAAGTTCGTCTGCCGCAAAAATGCCCGAAAAACGGGTGGGCTATAGCCTTGGGGGGAGGGGCTGGCCACTTTCGTCCGCTGGACTCGGAATGGGGCGAGACTTTCGAGCGGCCTCCGTGGTGCTGCAAAATAGGCCACGGACACAGCCGCACAAAAAAGTAAGCCCCGAAGGTCCCATCGCAAAGTTCGTCTCGCAGCAAAATGCCCAAAAACGGGTGGGCTATATCCTTGGGGGAGGGCTGGCCAACTTCGTCCGCCTCGGACTCGAATGGGGCGAGACTTTGTGAGCAGCCTCCGTGTGCTGGGCCAGGCCGCGGGCACAGCCGCGCCCAAAAATAAGGCCCGAAGGTCCCGTCCCCACGTTCATCCGCCGCAAAAATGCCCAAAAAATGGGTGGGGAATAGCCTTGGGGGGAGGGGCTGGCTAACTTCGTCCGCCGGACTCAGAATGGGGTGAGACTTTGCGAGCGCCCTCCGTGTGCCAAAAATAGGCCGCGGGCACAGCTGCGTCCAAAAATAGGCCCCCGAAGGTCCCGTCCCCAAGTTCGTCGAACGCAAAAATGCCCAAAAAACGGGTGGGCACAGCCTTGGGGAGGGCTGGCCGACTGCCCGCCGGACTCGGAATGGGGCGAGACTTTTTGAGCGGCCTCCGTGTGCCAAAAATAGGCCGTGGGCACAGCCGCGCCCAAAAATAAGCCCCCGAAGGTCCCGTCCCCAACTTCGTCCGCCGGACTCGGAATGGGGCGAGACTTTGCGAGCGGCCTCCGTGGTCCAAAAATAGGCCGCGGGCACAGCCGCGGCCAAAAATAGGCCCCCGAAGGTCCCGTCCCCAAGTTCGTCCGCCGCAAAAATGCCCAAAAAACGGGTGGGCTATAGACTTGGGGGGAGGGGCTGGCCAACTTCGTCCGCCGGACTCGGAATGGGGCGAGACTTTGCGAGCGCCCTCCGTGTGCCAAAAATAGGCCGTGGTCACAGCCGCGCCCAAAAACAAGCCCCCGAAGGTCCCGTCCCCAAGTTCGTCCGCCGCAAAAATGCCCAAAAAACGGGTGGGCTATAGCCTTGGGGGGAGGGGCTGGCCAAGTTCGTCCGCCGGACTCGGAATGGGACGAGACTTTGCCAGCGCCCTCCGTGTGCCAAAAATAGGCTGCGGGTACAGCCGTGCCCAAAAAAAGGCCCCGAAGGTCCCGTCCCCAAGTTCGTCCGCCGCAAAAATGCCCAAAAAACGGGTGGGCTATAGCCTTGGGGGAAGGGGCTGGCCAACTTCGTCCGCCGGACTCGGAATGGGGCGAGACTTTGCGAACACCCTACGTGTGCCAAAAATAGGCCGCGGGCACAGCTGCGCCCAAAAATAAGCCCCCGAAGGTCCCGTCCCCAAGTTCGTCCGCCGCAAAAATGCCCAAAAAACGGGTGGGCTATAGCCTTGGGGGGAGGGGCTGGCCCACTTCATCCGCCGGACTCGGAATGGGGCGAGACTTTGCGAACGCCCTCCGTGTGACAAAAATAGGCCGCAGGCACAGCCGCGCCAAAAAATAAGCCCCCGAAGGTCCCGTCCCCAAGTTCGTCCGCCGCAAAAATGCCAAAAAAACGGGTGGGCTATAGCCTTGGGGGGAGGGGCTGGCCAACTTCGTCCACCGGACTCGGAATGGGGCGAGACTTTACGAGCGCCCTCCGTGTGCCAAAAATAAGCCGTGGGCACAGCCGCATCCAAAAAAAAGCCCCCGAAGGTCCCGTCCCCAAGTTCGTCCGCGGCAAAAATGCCCAAAAAACGGGTGGGCTATAGGCTTGTGGGGAGGGGCTGGCCAACTTCGTCCGCCGGACTCGGAATGGGGCGAGACTTTGTGAGCGCCCTCCGTGTGCCTAAAATAGGCTGCAGGCACAGCCGCGCCCAAAAATAAGCTCCCAAAGGTCCCGTCCCCAAGTTTGTCCGCCGTAAAAATGCCCAAAAAACGGGTAGGCTATAGCCTTGGGGGGAGGGGCTGGCCAACTTCGTCCGCCGGACTCGGAATGGGGCGAGACTTTGCGAGCGCCCTCCGTGTGCCAAAAATAGGCCGCGGGCACAGCCGCGCCCAAAAATAAGCCCCCGAAGGTCCCATCCCCAAGTTCATCCGCCGCAAAAATGCCCAAAAAACGGGTGGGCTATAGCCTTGGGGGGAGGGGCTGGCCAACTTCGTCCGCCGGACTCGGAATGGGGCGAGACTTTGCGAGTGCCCTCCGTGTGCCAAAAATAGGCCGCGGGCACAGCTGTACAGAAAAATAAGCCCCCGAAGGTCCCGTCCCCAAGTTCGTCCGCCGCAAAAATGCCCAAAAAACGAGTGGGCTATAGACTTGGGGGGAGGGGCTGGCCAACTTCGTCCGCCGGACTTGGAATGGGGCGAGAGTTTGTGAACGCCCTCCGTGTGCCAAAAATAGGCTGCGGGTACAGCCGTGCCCAAAAACAAGCCCCCGAAGGTCCCGTCCCCAAGTTCGTCCGCCGCAAAAATGCCCAAAAAACGGGTGGGCTATAGCCTTGGGGGAAGGGGCTGGCCAACTTCGTCCGCCGGACTCGGAATGGGGCGAGACTTTGCGAACGCCCTCCGTGTGCCAAAAATAGGACGTGGGCACAGCTGCGCCCAAATATAAGCCCCCCAAGGTCCCGTCCCCAAGTTCGTCCGCCGCAAAAATCCCCAAAAAACGGGTGGGCTATAGCCTTGGGGGGAGGGGCTGGCCCACTTCGTCCGCCAGACTCGGAATGGGGCGAGACTTTGCGAACGCCCTCCGTGTGACAAAAATAGGCCGCAGGCACAGCCGCGCCAAAAAATAAGCCCCCGAAGGTCCCGTCCCCAAGTTCGTCCGCCGCAAAAATGCCAAAAAAACGGGTGGGCTATAGCCTTGGGGGGAGGGGCTGGCCAACTTCGTCCACCGGACTCGGAATGGGGCGAGACTTTACGAGCGCCCTCCGTGTGCCAAAAATAAGCCGTGGGCACAGGCGCATCCAAAAATAAGCCCCCGAAGGTCCCGTCCCCAAGTTCGTCCGCGGCAAAAATGCCCAAAAAACGGGTGGGCTATAGCCTTGGGGGGAGGGGCTGGCCAACTTCGTCCGCCGGACTCGGAATGGGGCGAGACTTTGCGAGCGCTCTCCGTGTGCCAAAAATAGGATGCAGGCACAGCCGCGCCCAAAAAAAACTAGCTCCCAAAGGTCCCGTCCCCAAGTTTGTCCGCCGTAAAAATGCCCAAAAAACGGGTAGGCTATAGCCTTGGGGGGAGGGGCTGGCCAACTTCGTCCGCCGGACTCGGAATGGGGCGAGACTTTGCAAGCGCCCTCCGTGTGCCAAAAATAGGCCGCGGGCTCAGCCGCGCCCAAAAATAAGCCCCCGAAGGTCCCGTCCCCAAGTTCGTCCGCCGCAAAAATGCCCAAAAAACGGGTGGGCTATAGCCTTGGGGAGGGATACAACTCTCCGCCGGACTCGGAATGGGGCGAGACTTTTGCGAGCGCCCTCCGTGTGCCAAAAATAGGCTGCAGGCACAGCCGCGCCAAAAATAAGCCCCCGAAGGTCCTGGCCCCAAGTTCGTCTCGCCTCGCAAAATGCCCAAAAACGGGTGGGCTATAGCCTTGGGGAGGGGCTGGCCAACTTCGTCCGCCTCGGACTCGGAATGGGGCGAGACTTTGCAGTGCCCTCCGTGGTGCCAAAAATAGGCCAAGGGGCACAGCTGTACAGAAAAATAAGCCCCCGAAGGTCCTGGGCCCCCAAGTTCGTCTCGCAAAATGCACAAAAAACGAGTGGCCTATAGACTTGGGGGGAGGGGGTGGCCAACTTCGTCCGCCGGACTCGGAATGGGGCGAGGGTTGGGGAGCGCCCTCCGTGTGCCAAAATAGGCTGGGGTACAGCTGCCTAAAAACAAGCTCCCGAAGGTCCCGTCCCCAAGTTCGTCCGCCGCAAAAATGCCCAAAAAACGGTTGGGCTATAGCCTTGGGGGAAGGGGCTGGCCAACTTCGTCCGCCGGACTCGGAATGGGGCGAGACTTTGCGAACACCCTCCATGTGCCAAAAATAGGCCGCAGGCACAGCTGCGCCCAAAAATAAGCCCCCGAAGGTCCCGTCCCCAAGTTCGTCCGCCGCAAAAATCCCCAAAAAACGGGTGGGCTATAGACTTGGGGGGAGGGGCTGGCCCACTTCGTCCGCCAGACTCGGAATGGGGTGAGACTTTGCGAACGCCCTCCGTGTGACAAAAATAGGCCGCAGGCACAGCCGCGCCAAAAAATAAGCCCCCGAAGGTCCCGTCCCCAAGTTCGTCCGCCGCAAAAATGCCAAAAAAACGGGTGGGCTATAGCCTTGGGGGGAGGGGCTGGCCAACTTCGTCCACCGGACTCGGAATGGGGCGAGACTTTACGAGCGCCCTCCGTGTGCCAAAAATAAGCCATGGGCACAGCCGCATCCAAAAATAAGCCCCGAAGATCCCGTCCCCAAGTTCGTCCGCGGCAAAAATGCCCAAAAAACGGGTGGGCTATAGCCTTGGGGGGAGGGGCTGGCCAACTTCGTCCGCCGGACTCGGAATGGGGCGAGACTTTGCGAGCGCTCTCCGTGTGCCAAAAATAGGATGCAGGCACAGCCGCGCCCAAAAATAAGCTCCCAAAGGTCCCGTCCCCAAGTTTGTCCGCCGCAAAAATGCCCAAAAAACGGGTAGGCTATAGCCTTGGGGGGAGGGGCTGGCCAACTTCGTCCGCCGGACTCGGAATGGGGCGAGACTTTGCAAGCGCCCTCCGTGTGCCAAAAATAGGCCGCGGGCACAGCCGCGCCCAAAAATAAGCCCCTGAAGGTCCCGTCCCCAAGTTCGTCCGCCGCAAAAATGCCCAAAAAACGGGTGGGCTATAGCCTTGGGGGGAGGGGCTGGCCAACTTCGTCCGCCGGACTCGGAATGGGGCGAGACTTTGCGAGTGCCCTCCGTGTGCCAAAAATAGGCCGCGGGCACAGCTGTACAGAAAAATAAGCCCCCGAAGGTCCCGTCCCCAAGTTCGTCCGCCGCAAAAATGCCCAAAAAACGAGTGGGCTATAGACTTGGGGGGAGGGGCTGGCCCACTTCGTCCGCCGGACTCGGAATGGGGCGAGAGTTTGCGAGCCCCCTCCGTGTGCCAAAAATAGGCCGTGGTCACAGCCGCGTCCAAAAAGAAGCCCCCGAAGGTCCCGTCCCCAAGTTCGTCTGCCGCAAAAATGCCCAAAAAACGGGTGGGCTATAGCCTTGGGGGGAGGGGCTAGCCAAGTTCGTCCGCCGGACTCGGAATGGGGCGAGACTTTGCGAGCCCCCTCCATGTGCCAAAAATAGGCTACGGGTACAGCCGTGCCCAAAAACAAGCCCCCGAAGGTCCCGTCCCCAAGTTCGTCCGCCGCAAAAATGCCCAAAAAACGGGTGGGCTATAGCCTTGGGGGAAGGGGCTGGCCAACTTCGTCCGCCGGACTCGGAATGGGGCGAGACTTTGCGAGCGCCCTCCGTGTGCCAAAAATAGGCCGCGGGCACAGCCGCGCCCAAAAATAAGCCCCCGAAGGTCCCGTCCCATAGTTCGTCCGCCACAAAAATCCCCAAAAAACGGGTGGGCTATAGCCTTGGGGGGAGGGGCTGGCCCACTTCGTCCGCCCGACTCGGAATGGGGCGAGACTTTGCGAACGCCCTCCGTGTGACAAAAATAGGCCGCGGGTACAGCCGCGCTAAAAAATAAGCCCCCGAAGGTCCCGTCCCCAAGTTCGTCCGCCGCAAAAATGCCCAAAAAACGGGTGGGCTATAGCCTTGGGGGGAGGGGCTGGCCAAGTTCGTCCGCCGGACTCGGAATGGGGCGAGACTTTGCGACTGCTCTCCGTGTGACAAAAATAGGCTGCGGGTACAGCCGCGCTAAAAAATAAGCCCCCGAAGGTCCCGTCCCCAAGTTCGTCCGCCGCAAAAATGCCCAAAAAACGGGTGGGCTATAGCCTTGGGGAGGGGCTGGCTGCAAGCCTGTCCGCCGGACTCGGAATGGGGCGAGACTTGCGAACGCCTCCCGTGTGACAAAAAGAAGGCGGGCACAGCCGCGCTAAAAATAAGCCCCCGAAGGTCCTGCCCCCAAGTTCGTCCGCCGCAAAATGCCCAAAACGGGTGGGCTAAAGCCTTGGGGAGGGCTGGCAAGTTCGTCCGCCGGACTCGGAATGGGGCGAGACTTTGTGAACGCCTCCGTGTGACAAAAATAGGCCGCGCACAGCCGCGCTAAAAATAAGCCTCGAAGGTCCTGCCCAAGTTCGTCCGCTGCAAAATGCCCAAAAACGGGTGGGCTATAGCCTTGGGGGAGGGCTGGCCAACTGTCCGCCGGACTCGGAATGGGGCGAGACTTTGCAGTGCCCTCCGTGTGCCAAAAAGGCTACGGTACAGCCGTGCCCAAAACAAGCCCCCTGAAGGTCCCGTCCCCAAGTTCGTCCGCGCAAAATGCCCAAAAATGGGTGGGCTATAGCCTTGGGGAAGGGCTGGCCAACTTCGTCCGCTCGGACTCGGAATGAGGCGACTTTTGCGAGCGCCTCCGTGTGTTAAACAGCTGGGCACAGCCGCGCCCAAAATAAGCCCCGAAGGTCCCGCCCCAAGTTCGGCCCGCCACAAAATCCCCAAACGGGTGGGCTATAGCCTTGGGGGGAGGGGCTGGCCAACTTCGTCCGCCGGACTCGGAATGGGGCGAGACTTTGCGAACGCCCTCCGTGTGACAAAAATAGGCCGCGGGCACAGCCGCGCTAAAAAATAAGCCCCCGAAGGTCCCGTCCCCAAGTTCGTCCGCCGCAAAAATGCCCAAAAAACGGGTGGGCTATAGCCTTGGGGGGAGGGGCTGGCCAACTTCGTCCACCGGACTCGGAATGGGGCGAGACTTTACGTGCACCCTCCGTGTGCCAAAAATAGGCCGTGGGCACAGCCGCATCCAAAAATAAGCCCCCGAAGGTCCCGTCCCCAAGTTCGTCCCCGGCAAAAATGCCCAAAAAACGGGTGGGCTATAGCCTTGGGGGGAGGGGCTGGCCAACTTCGTCCGCCGGACTCGGAATGGGGCGAGACTTTATGAGCGGTCTCCGTGTGCCAAAAATAGGCCACGGGCACAGCCGTACCCAAAAATAAGCCCGCGAAGGTCCCGTCCCCAAGTTCGTCCGCCGCAAAAATGCCCAAAAAACGGGTGGGCTATAGCTCGGGGAGGGGCTGGCCAACTTCGTCCGCTCGGACTTTAATGGGGCGAGACTTTATGAGCGGTCTCCATGTGCCAAAAATAGGCTACGGGTACAGCCGTGCCCAAAAACAAGCCCCCGAAGGTCCCGTCCCCAAGTTCGTCCGCCGCAAAAATGCCCAAAAAACGGGTGGGCTATAGCCTCTGGGGGAGGGCTGCCAAGTTCGTCCGCCGGACTCGAATGGGGCGAGACAGCGCTCCATGTGTCAAAAATAGGCTACGGGTACAGCCGCGTGCCCAAAACAAGCCCCGAAGGTCCCGTCCCCAAGTTCGTCCGCCTCGCAAAATGCCCAAAAACGGGTGGGCTATAGCCTTGGGGAAGGGGCTGGCTAACTTCATCCGCCGGACTGGAATGGGGCGAGACTTTACGAGCGCCTCCGTGTGCCAAAATAGGGCCGCGGCACAGCCGCGCCCAAAAATAAGCCCCGAAGGTCCCGTCCCCATAGTTCGTCCGCCACAAAAAATCCCCAAAACGGGTGGGCTATAGCCTTGGGGGGAGGGGCTGGCCAACTTCGTCCGCCCGACTCGAAATGGGGAGAGAGTATTCGAACGACATCCGTGTGACAAAAATAGGCTGCGGGTACAGCCGCGCTAAAAAATAAGCCCTGAAGGTCCCGGGCCCCAAGTTCGTCCGCCGCAAAATGCCCAAAACGGGTGGGCTATAGCCTTGGGGAGGGGCTGGCCAAGTTCGGTCCGCCGGACTCGGAATGGGGCGAGACTTTGCGAACGCCCTCCGTGTGACAAAAGAGGCCGCTGCACAGCCGCGCTAAAAATAAGCCCCCGAAGGTCCCGGTCCCCAAGTTCGTCCCGCTGCAAAATGCCCAAAAACGGTGGGCTATAGCCTTGGGGGGAGGGGCTGGCCAACTTCGTCCGCCGGACTCGGAATGGGGCGAGACTTTGCGAGTGCCCTCCGTGTGCCAAAAATAGGCTACGGGTACAGCCGTGCCCAAAAACAAGCCCCTGAAGGTCCCGTCCCCAAGTTCGTCCGCCGCAAAAATGCCCAAAAAACGGGTGGGCTATAGCCTTGGGGGAAGGGGCTGGCCAACTTCGTCCGCCGGACTCGGAATGAGGCGAGACTTTGCGAGCGCCCTCCGTGTGCCAAAAATAGGCCGCGGGCACAGCCGCGCCCAAAAATAAGCCCCCGAAGGTCCCGTCCCCAAGTTCGTCCGCCACAAAAATCCCCAAAAAACGGGTGGGCTATCGCCTTGGGGGGAGGGGCTGGCCCACTTCGTCCGCCGGACTCGGAATGGGGCGAGACTTTGCGAACGCCCTCCGTGTGACAAAAATAGGCCGCGGGCACAGCCGCGCTAAAAAATAAGCCTGAAGGTCCTGCCCCAAGTTCGGCCCGCAAAAATGCCCAAACCCCGGGTGGGCTATAGCCTTGGGGGGAGGGGCTGGCCAACTTCGTCCACCGGACTCGGAATGGGGCGAGACTTTACGTGCACCCTCCGTGTGCCAAAAATAGGCCATGGACACAGCCGCATCCAAAAATAAGCCCCCGAAGGTCCCGTCCCCAAGTTCGTCCCCGGCAAAAATGCCCAAAAAACGGGTGGGCTATAGCCTTGGGGGGAGGGGCTGGCCAACTTCGTCCGCCGGACTCGGAATGGGGCGAGACTTTATGAGCGGTCTCCGTGTGCCAAAAATAGGCCACGGGCACAGCCGTACCCAAAAATAAGCCCGCGAAGGTCCCGTCCCCAAGTTCGTCCGCCGCAAAAATGCCCAAAAAACGGGTGGGCTATAGCCTTGGGGGGAGGGGCTGGCCAACTTCGTCCGCGGGACTTGGAATGGGGTGAGACTCTACGAACGCCGTCCGTGTGCCAAAAATAGGCTGCGGGCTCAGCCGCGCCCAAAAATAAGCTCCCAAAGGTCCAGTCCCCAAGTTTGTCCGCCGCAAAAATGCCCAAAAAACGGGTAGGCTATAGCCTTGGGGGGAGGGGCGGGCCAACTTCGTCCGCCGGACTCGGAATGGGGCGAGACTTTGCGAGCGCCCTCCGTGTGCCAAAAATAGGCCACGGTCACAGCCGCGCCCAAAAATAAGCCTCCGAAAGTCCCGTCCCCAGGTTCTTCCGCCGCAAAAATCCCCAAAAAACGGGTAGGCTATAGCCTTGGGGGGAGGGGCTGGCCCACTTCGTCCGCCGGACTCGGAATGGGGCGAGACTTTGCGAGCACCCTCCGTGTGACAAAAATAGGCCGCGGGCACAGCCGCGCCAAAAAATAAGCCCCCGAAGGTCCCGTATCCAAGTTCGTCCGCCGCAAAAATGCCCAAAAAACGGGTGGGCTATAGCCTTGGGGGGAGGGGCTGGCCAACTTCGTCCGCCGGACTCGGAATGGGGTGAGACTGTGCGATCGCCCTCCGTGTGCCAAAAATAGGTCCGGGGGCAGCCGGGCCCAAAATAAGCCCTCGAAGGTCCTGACACAAGTTCGTCTCGCGGCAAAATGCCTAAAACGGGTGGCTGTGGCCTTGGGGAGGGGGCTGCCAACTCGTCCCGCTGGACTCGGAATGGGGCGAGAGTTTGCAGCGCTCCGTAAAAATAGGCCGGTCACAGCCGCGCCCAAAAATAAGCCCCGCCAAGGTCCCGTCCCCAAGTTCGTCTGCCGCAAAAATGCCCAAAAACAGGTGGGCTATAGCCTTGGGGGAGGGGCTGGCCAACTTCGTCCGCCGGACTCGGAATGGGGCGAGATTTGCAGAGCACCTCCGTGCCAAAAATAGGCCGCGCACAGCCGCGCCCAAAAATAAGCTCCCGAAGGTCCCGTCCCCCAAGTTCGTCCGCCGCAAAATGCCTAAAACGGGTGGGCTATAGCCTTGGGGGAGGGGGCTGGCCAACTTCCCGCCGGACTCGGAATGGGGCGAGACTTTGTGAGCGGCCTCCGTGTGCCAAAAATAGGCCGCGGGCACAGCCGTACCCAAAAATAAGCCCGCGAAGGTCCCGTCCCCAAGTTCGTCCGCCGCAAAAATGCCCAAAACACGGGTGGGCTATAGCCTTGGGGGGAGGGGCTGGCCAACTTCGTCCGAGGGACTCGGAATGGGGTGAGACTTTACGAGCACCGTCCGTGTACCAAAAATAGGCTGCGGGCACAGCCACGCCCAAAAATAAGCCCCCAAAGGTCCCGTCCCCAAGTTTGTCCGCCGCAAAAATGCCAAAAAAACGGGTAGGCTATAGCCTTGGGAGGAGGGGTTGGCCAACTTCGTCCGCCGGACTCGGAATGGGGCGAGACTTTGCGAGCGCCCTCCGTGTGCCAAAAATAGACCGCGGGCACAGTCGCGTCCAAAAATAAGCCCCCAAAGGTCCTGTCCCCAAGTTCGTCCGCCGCAAAAATGCCCAAAAAACGGGTGGGCTATAGCCTTGGGGGGAGGGGCTGGCCAACTTCGTCCGCCGGACTCGGAATGGGGCGAGACTTTGCGAGCGCTGTCCGTGTGCCAAAAATAGGCCGCGGGCACAGCCGTGTAGAAAAATAAGCCCCCGAAGGTCCCGTCCCCAAGTTCGTCCGCCGCAAAAATGCCCAAAAAACGGGTGGGCTATAGGCTTGGGGGGAGGGGCTGGCTAACTTCGTCCGCCGGACTCGGAATGGGGCGAGACTTTGCGAACGCCCTCCGTGTGACAAAAATAGGCCGCGGGCACAGCCGCGCTAAAAAATAAGCCCCCGAAGGTCCCGTCCCCAAGTTCGTCCGCTGCAAAAATGCCCAAAAAACGGGTGGGCTATAGCCTTGGGGGGAGGGGCTGGCCAACTTCGTCCGCCGGACTCGGAATGGGGCGAGACTTTGCGAGTGCCCTCCGTGTGCCAAAAATAGGCTACGGGTACAGCCGTGCCCAAAAACAAGCCCCTGAAGGTCCCGTCCCCAAGTTCGTCCGCCGCAAAAATGCCCAAAAAACGGGTGGGCTATAGCCTTGGGGGAAGGGGCTGGCCCACTTCGTCCGCCGGACTCGGAATGAGGCGAGACTTTGCGAGCGCCCTCCGTGTGCCAAAAATAGGCCGCGGGCACAGCCGCGCCCAAAAATAAACCCCCGATGGTCCCGTCCCCAAGTTCGTCCGCCACAAAAATCCCCAAAAAACGGGTGGGCTATCGCCTTGGGGGGAGGGGCTGGCCCACTTCGTCCGCCGGACTCGGAATGGGGCGAGACTTTGCGAACGCCCTCCGTGTGACAAAAATAGGCCGCGGGCACAGCCGCGCTAAAAAATAAGCCCCCGAAGGTCCCGTCCCCAAGTTCGTCCGCCGCAAAAATGCCCAAAAAACGGGTGGGCTATAGCCTTGGGGGGAGGGGCTGGCCAACTTCGTCCACCGGACTCGGAATGGGGCGAGACTTTGCGAACGCCTCCGTGTGACAAAATAGGCCGCGGACACAGCCGCGCTAAAAATAAGCCCCAAGGTCCCGTCCCCAAGTTCGTCCGCTGCAAAATGCCCAAAACGGGTGGGCTATAGCCTTGGGGGAGGGGCTGGCCAACTCTGTCCGCCGGACTCGAATGGGGCGAGACTTTGCGAGTGCCCTCCGTGTGCCAAAATAGGCTACGGGTACAGCCGTGCCCAAAACAAGCCCCCTGAAGGTCCCGCCCCAAGTTCGTCCGCCGCAAAAATGCCCAAAAACGGTGGGCTATAGCCTTGGGGGAAGGGGCGGCCCACTCTGTCCGCCGGACTCGGAATGAGGCGAGACTTTGCGAGCGCCCTCCGTGTGCCAAAAATAGGCCGCGGACACAGCCGCGCCCAAAAATAAACCCCCGATGGTCCCGTCCCCAAGTTCGTCCGCCACAAAAATCCCCAAAAAACGGGTGGGCTATAGCCTTGGGGGGAGGGGCTGGCCCACTTCGTCCGCCGGACTCGGAATGGGGCCAGAATTTGCGAGCGCCCTCCGTGTGCCAAAAATAGGCCGTGGGTACAGCCGCACCCAAAAATATGCCCCCGAACATCCCGTCCCCAAGTTCGTCCGCCGCAAAAATGCCCAAAAAACGGGTGGGCTATAGCCTTGGGGGGAGGGGCTGGCCAACTTCGTCCGCCGGACTCGGAATGGGGCGAGACTTTGCGAGCGCCCTCAGTGTGCCAAAAATAGGCCGCTGGTACAGCCGCACCCAAAAATATGCCCCCAAACGTCCCGTCCCCAAGTTCGTCCGCCGCAAAAATGCCCAAAAAACGGGTGGGCTATAGCCTTGGGGGGAGGGCTTGGCCAACTTCGTCCGCCGGACTCGGAATGGTACGAGACTTTGCGAGCGCCTCCGTGTGCTAAAATAAGCCGCGGCACAGCCACGCCCAAAAATAAGCCCCCGAAGGTCCCTGCCCCAAGATCGTCCGCCGCAAAATGCCTAAAAACGGGTGGGCTATAGCCTTGGGGGAGGCTGGCCAACCTCCGTCCGCCGGACTCGGGAATGGGGCGAGACTTTGCGAGCGCTCCGTGTGTAAAACTAGGCCGCGGACACAGCCGCGCCAAAAATAAGCCCCCAAAGGTCCCGCCCCAAGTTCGCTCCGCGCAAAATGCCTTCAAAAACGGTGGGCTATAGCCTTCGGGGGAGGGGCTGGCCAACATCGTCCGCCGGACTTGGATTGGGGCGACACTTTGCGAGCGCCATCCGTGTGCCAAAAAGATGCCGAGGGCACAGCCGTTCCCAAAAATAAGCCCCCAAGGTCCCATCCCCAAGTTCGTCCGCCACAAAAATGCCCAAAAACGGGTGGGCTATAGCCTTGGGGGAGGGGCTGGCCAACTTCTGTCCGCCGGACTCGGAATGGTTCAAGCCTTTGTGAGCACCCTCCGTATGCTGTGGCCAGGTCATGGCACAGCCGCGCCCAAAACAAGACCCTAAGGTCCCGCCCCAAGTTCGTCCGCCGCAAAATGCCCAAAAACGGGTGGGCTATAGCCTTGGGGAGGGGCTGGCCAACTTCGTCCGCCGGACTCGGAATGGGGTGAGACTTTGCGAGCGGCCTCCGTGTGCCAAAAATAGGCCCTGAGCACAGCCGTACACAAAAATAAGCCCCCGAAGGTCCCGTCCCCAAGTTCGTCCTCCGCAAAAATGCCCAAAGAACGGGTGGGCTATAGCAATGGGGGGAGGGGCTCGCCAACTTCGTCCGCCGGACTCGGGAATGGGGCCAGACTTTGCGAGCGCCTCCGTGTGCCAAAATAGGCCGGGTACAGCCGCACCCAAAATATGCCCCCCGACCATCCCGTCCCCCAAGTTCGTCTCGCAAAAATGCCCAAAAAACGGGTGGGCTATAGCCTTGGGGGGAGGGGCTGGCCAACTTCGTCCGCCGGACTCGGAATGGGGCGAGACTTTGCGAGCGCCCTCAGTGTGCCAAAAATAGGCCGCTGGTACAGCCGCACCCAAAAATATGCCCCCAAACGTCCCGTCCCCAAGTTCGTCCGCCGCAAAATGCCCAAAAACGGGTGGGCTATAGCCTTGGGGAGGGGCTGGCCAACTGTCCGCGGACTCGGAATGGGGCGAGACTTTGCAGCGCCTCTGTGTGCCAATAGGCTGGGACACAGCCGCGCCAAATAATAAGCCCCCGAAGGTCCCGGCCCCAAGTTCGTCCGCGGCACAAATGCCCACCAAACGGGTGGGCTATAGCCTTGGGGGCAGGGGCTGGCCAACTTCGTCCTCCGGACTCGAATGGGGCGAGACTTTGCGAGCGCCCTCAGTGTGCCAAAAATAGGCCGGGCTGGTACCGCCGCACCCAAAAATATGCCCCCAAACGCCCCGTCCCAAGTTCATCCGTCCGCCGAAAATGCCTAAAAACGGGTGGGCTATAGCCTTGGGGGAGGGGTTGGCCCACTTCTGTCCGGGCCGGACTCGGAATGGGGCGAGACTTTGCAGCACCCTCCGTGTGCCAAAATACGCCACGGGCACAGCCGTGCCAAAAATAAGCCCCGAAGGTCCCGCCCCCAAGTTCGTCCGCCGCAAAAAATGCCCAAAGAACGGGTGGCTATAGCCTTGGGGGAGGGGCTGGCCAACTTCATCCGGGCCGGACTCGGAATGGGGCCAGATTTTTGCGAGCACACTCCGTGTGCTGCAGGCCGGTACAGCCGCACCCAAAATATGCCCCGACCATCCCGGCCCCAAGTTCGTCCGCCGGCAAAAATGCCCAAAAACGGTGGGCTATAGCCTTGGGGGTGGGCTGGCCAACTTCGTCCGGGACTCGGAATGGGGCGAGACTTTGCGAGCACCCTCAGTGTGCCAAAAATAGCCGCTGGTACAGCCGCACCCAAAAATATGCCCCCAAACGTCCCGTCCCCAAGTTCGTCTCGCCGCAAAATGCCTAAAAACGGGTGGGCTATAGCCTTGGGGGAGGGGCTGGCCAACCTGTCCGCCGGACTCGGAATGGTGCGAGACTTTGCGAGCGCCTCCGTAGCTAAAAATAAGCCGTGGGTACAGCCACGCCCAAAAATAAGCCCCCCGAAGGTCCCGCCCCAAGTTCGTCCGCGCAAAATGCCCAAAAACGGGTGGGCTATAGCCTTGGGGGAGGGGCACAACCTCGTCCGCCTCGGACTCGGAATGGGGCGAGACTTTGCGAGCGCCTCCGTGTGCCAAAATTCAGGCCGCGGACACAGCCGCGCCAAAAATAAGCCCCCAAAGGTCCCGTCCCCAAGTTCGTCCGCTCGCAAAATGCCTGAAAACGGGGGCTATAGCCTTAGGGGGAGGGGCTGGCCAACATTGTCCGCCGGACTTGGATTGGGGCGACACTTTGCGAGCGCCCTCCGTGTGCCAAAAAGAGGCCGCGGGCACAGCCGAACCCAAAAATAAGCCCCCGAAGGTCCCATCCCCAAGTTCGTCCGCCACAAAAATGCCCAAAAAACGGGTGGGCTATAGCCTTGGGGGGAGGGGCTGGCCAACGTCGTCCGCCGGACTCGGAATGGTTCGAGCCTTTGTGAGCACCCTCCGTGTGCCAAAATAGGCCGCGGGCACAGCTGCGCCCAAAACAAGACCCCTAAGGTCCCGTCCCCAAGTTCCGTCCCGCAAAAATGCCTAAAAACGGGTGGGCTATAGCCTTGGGGAGGGTGGCCAACCCGGCCCGCCGGACTCGGAATGGGGCGAGACTGCAGCGCTCCGTGTGCTGCAACTAGGCCTCGGACACAGCCGCGCCCAAAAATAAGCCCCAAGGTCCTGCCCCAAGTTCGTCCGCCGCAAAATGCCCAAAAACGGGTGGGCTATAGCCTCAGGGGGAGGGGCTGGCCAACTCTGTCCCCTCGACTCGAATGGGGTGAGACTTTGCGAGCGGCCTCCGTGTGCCAAAAATAGGCCCGAGCACAGCCGTACACAAAAATAAGCGCCCGAAGGTCCCGTCCACGAAGTTCGTCCGCGCAAAATGCCCAAAACGGGTGGCTATAGCCTTGGCGGGAGGGGCTGGCCCACTCCGTCCGCCGCACTCGGAATGGGCCGAGACTTTGCGCGCGCACTCCGTGTGCCAAAAAGAGGCCGCGGGCACAGCCGTACCCAAAAATAAGCCCCCGAAGGTTCCGTCCCCAAGTTCGTCCGCCGCAAAAATGCCCAAAAACGGGGTGGGCTATAGCCTGGGGGTGGGGCTTTACAACCGTCCTGCCGGACTCGGAATGGGGCGAGACTTTGCAGCGCCTCCGTGCTGTGGAATAGGCCGCGGCCACAGTCGCGCCCAAAAATAAGCCCTGAAGGTCCCATCCCCAAGTTCGTCCGCCACAAAATGCCCAAAAAACGGGTGGGCTATAGCCTTGGGGTGAGGGGCTGGCCAACTTAGTCCCCCGTACTCGGAATTGGGTGTGTCTTTGCGTTCGGCCTCCGTGTGCCAAAAATAGGCCCTGAGCACAGCCAGACACAAAAATAAGCGCCCGAAGGTCCCGCACACGAAGTTCGTCCCGCCGCAAAATGCCCAAAAACGGTGGGCTATAGCCTTGGGGGAGGGGCCCACTCCGGGTCCGCCGGACTCGGGACTGGGGCGAGACTTTACAGCGCCTCTGTGTGCCAAAATAGGTCTCGGGCACAGCCACACCCAAAAATAAGCCCCGAAGGTCCCGTCCCCAAGTTTGTCCGCCGCAAAAATTCCCCAAAAACGGGTGGGCTATAGCCTTGGGAGGGGCTGGCCCACTCCGTCCGCCTTGACTCAGAATGGGGCGAGACTTTGCAAGCGCTCTGTGTGCCAAAATAGGCCATGGCCACAGTCGCGCCCAAAATAAGCCCTCGAAGGTCCCGCCCCAAGTTCATCCGCCGCAAAATGCCCAAAACGGGTGGGCTATAGCCTTGGGAGGAGGGTTGGCACAACTGTCCGCCGGACTCAGAATGGGGCGAGACTTTGCGAGCAGCCTCCGTGTGACAAAAACAGGCTGAAGGCACAGCCGCATCCAAAAATAAGCCCCCGAAGGTCCCGTCCCCAAGTTCGTCCGTCGCAAAAATGCCCAAAAAACGGGTGGGCTATAGCCTTGGGGGGAGGGGCTGGCCAACTTCGTCCCCCGGACTCGGAATGGGGTGAGACTTTGCGAGCGGCCCCCGTGTGCCAAAAATAGGCCCCAAGCACAGCCGTACACAAAAATAAGCACCCGAAGGTCCCGTCACGAAGTTCGTCCGCCGCAAAAATGCCCAAAAAACGGGTGGGCTATAGCCTTGGGGGGAGGGGCTGGCCCACTTCGTCCCCCGGACTCGGAATGGGGTGAGACTTTGCGAGCGGCCCCCGTGTGCCAAAAATAAGCCCCGAGCACAGCCGTACACAAAAATAAGCGCCCGAAGGTCCCGTCACGAAGTTCGTCCACCGCAAAAATGCCCAAAAAACGGGTGGGCTATAGCCTTGGGGGGAGGGGCTGGCCCACTCCGTCCGCCGGACTCGGAATGGGGCGAGACTTTGCGAGCGCCCTCCATGTGCCAAAAAGAGGCCGCGGGCACAGCCGTACCCAAAAATAAGCCCCCGAAGGTTCCGTCCCCAAGTTCGTCCGCCGCAAAAATGCCCAAAAAACGGGTGGGCTATAGCCTTGGGGGGTGGGGCTGGCCAACTTCGTCCGCCGGACTTCGGAATGGGGCGAGACTTTGCAGCGCTCCGTGTGCAAAATAGGCCATGGCCACAGTCGCGCCCAAAAATAAGCCCCAAGGTCCTGCCCCCAAGTTCGTCCGCCGCAAAATGCCCAAAAACGGGTGGCTATAGCCTTGGGGAGGGGGCTGGCCAACTTCGCCACTCGAATGGGGTGAGACTTTGCGAGCGGCCTCCGTGTGCCAAAATAGGCCCCGAGCACAGCCGTATACACAAAAAATAAGCGCCCAAGGTCCTGCCACGAAGTTCGGTCCGCCGCAAAATGCCCAAAACGGGTGGGCTAGCCTTGGGAGGCTGGCCCACCCGTCCGCCTGGACTCGGAGTGGGGCGAGACTTTGGGAGCGCCCTCTGTGTGCCAAAAATAGGTCTCGGCCACAGCCGCACCCAAAAATAAACCCCCGAAGGTCCCGTCCCCAAGTTCGTCCGCCGCAAAAATGCCCAAAAAACGGGTGGGCTATAGCCTTGGGGGGAGGGGCTGACCCACTTCGTCCCCCGGACGCGGAATGGGGCGAGACTTTGCGAGCACCCTGCGTGTGCCAAAAATAGGCCATGGCCACAGCTGCGCCCAAAAATAAGCCCCTGAAGGTCCCGTCCCGAAGTTCGTCCGCCGCAAAAATTCCCCAAAAAACGGGTGGGCTATAGACTTGGGGGGAGGGGCTGGCCAACTTGGTCCGCCGGACTCAGAATGGGGCGAGACTTTGCGAGCGGCCTCCGTGTGACAAACAAAGGCCGCAGGCACAGCCGCGTCCAAAAATAAGCCCCCGAAGGTCCCGTCCCCAAGTTTGTCCACCGCAAAATGCCTAAAACGGGTGGGCTATAGCCTTGGGGGAGGGGCTGGCCAACTCCGTCCGCGGACTCGGAATGGGCGAGACTTTGAGCGCCTCCGTGTGCCAAAAATAGGCAGCAGGAGAAGCCGCACCCAAAATTAAGCCCCGAGGTCCCGCCCAAGTTCGCCCACCGCAAAATGCCCAAAAACGGGTGGGCTATAGCCTTGGGGGAGGGCTGGCCAACTCTGCCCGGACTCGGAATGGGGTGAGACTTTGCAGCGCCTCCGTGTGGAAATAGGCCGCGGCAAAGCCGCGCCCAAAAATAAGCCCCCGGCTGTCCCGTCCCCAAGTCTGCCTGTAAAATGCCCAAAAAACGGGTGGGCTATAGCCTTGGGGGGAGGGGCTGGCCCACTTCGTCCGCCGGACTCGGAATGGGGTGAGACTTTGCGAGCGGCCTCCGTGTGCCAAAAATTGGCCCCGAGCACAGCCGTGCCCAAAAATAAGCGCCCGAAGGTCCCGTCCCCAAGTTCGTCCGCCGCAAAATTGCCCAAAAAATGGGTGGGCTATAGCCTTGGGGGGTGGGGCTGGCCAACTTCGTCCGCCTGACTCGGAATGGGGCGAGACTTTGCGAGCGCCTCCGTGTGCTGTGGGCTATAGCGGCTGGCAAAGCCGCGCCCAAAAATAAGCCCCGAAGGTCCTGGCCCCCGAGTCGGAATGGTGAGACCAGCGCCTCCGCCGCAAGCCGCGCCCAAAATGCCCAAGTTCCTCCGCCGCAAAATGCGGGTGGGCTATAGCATTGGGGGAGGGCTGGCCTACTCGTCCGCCGTACTCGGAATGGGGTGAGACTTTGCGAGTGCCCTACGTGTACCGTGGCCACGCCGCCGCACACAGCCGCGCCCATAAATAAGCCCCCGAAGGTCCCATCCCTAAGGTTCCCAGTCCTCCGAACGCAAAAATGGGGTGAGACCCAAAGAACGGGTGGGCTATGGCCTTGGGGGAGTGGCCGCCTACTTGTCCGCCGGACTCGAATGGGGCGAGACTTTGCAGCGCCTCCGTGTGCCGAAAATAGGCTGCGGGCATAGCCCCACCCAAAAATAAGCCCCCGAAGGTCCCGTCCCCAAGTTCCTCCGCCGCAAAAATGCCCAAAAAACGGGTGGGCTATAGCCTTGGGGGGAGGGGCTGGCCTACTTCGTCCGCCGGACTCGGAATGGGGCGAGACTTTGCGAGCGCCCTACATGTGCCAAAAATAGGGCACAGCCACAGCCGTGCCCAAAAATAAGTCCCCGAAGGTCCCGTCCCCAAGTTCGTCCGCCGCAAAAATGCCCAAAAAATGGGTGGGCTATAGCCTTGGGGGGAGGGGCTGGCCAACTTCGTCCGCCGGACTCGGAATGGTGCGAGACTTTGCGAGAGCCCTCCGTGTGCCAAAAATAGACTGCGGCCACAGCCGCGCCCAAAAATAAGCCCCCGAAGGTCCCGTCCCCTAGTTCGTCCACCGCAATAATGCCCAAAAAACGGGTGGGCTATAGCCTTGGGGGGAGGGGCTGGCCAACTTCGTCCGCCGGACTCGGAATGGGGCGAGACTTTGCGAGCGCCCTCCGTGTGCCTAAAATAGGCCGTGGGCACAGCCGCGCCCATAAATAAGGCCCCGAAGGTCCCATCCCCAAGTTCGTCGAACGCAAAAATGCCCAAAGAACGGGTGGGCTATGGCCTTGGGGGGAGTGGCCGGCCCACTTCGTCCGCCGGACTCGGAATGGGGCGAGACTTTGCGAGCGCCCTCCAGGCTGCCAAAAATATAGCCGCGGCTGGGCAACACTCGGAATCAGACGTCCCTCCAAAATAAAAAATAAGCCCCTAGGTCCCACGTCCCCAAGTTCGTCCGCCGCAAAAATGCCCAAAAAACGGGTGGGCTATAGCCTTGGGGGGAGGGGCTGGGCAACTTCGTCCGCCGGACTCGGAATGGGGCGAGACTTTGCGAGTGGCCTCCATGTGCCAAAAATAGGCCACGGGCACAGCCGACCACAAAAATAAGACCCCGAAGGTCCCGTCCCCAAGTTCGCCAGCCGCAAAAATGCCCAAAAAACGGGTGGGCTATAGCCTTGGGGGGAGGGGCTGGCCAACTTCGTCCGCCGGACTCGGAATGGGGTGACACTTTGCGAGCAGCCTCCTTGTGCTAAAAATAGGCCCCGGGCACAGCCGCACCCAAAAATAAGCTCAAGGTCCCGTCCCCAAGTTCATCCGCTCAAAATGCCCAAAAACGGGTGGGCTATAGCCTTGGGTGAAGGGGGCCCACTTCGTCCGCCGGACTCGGAATGGGGCGAGACTTTGCTTGTGCCTCCGTGTGCCAGGCCGTGGGCACAGCCGCACCCAAAAATAAGCCCCCGAAGGTCCCATCCCCAAGTTCGTCCGCCGCAAAATGCCCAAAAACGGGTGGGCTATAGCCTTGGGGGAGGGCTGGCCAACTTCGTGCGCCGGACTCGGAATGGGGCGAGACTTTGCGAGCGCCTCCGTGTGCTAGACCGCGGCACAACCGAGCCCAAAAAGAAGCCCCCGAAGGTCCCGCCCCTGTCTGCTGCAAAAATGCCGAAAAACGGGTGGGCTATAGCCTCGGGGGGAGGGGCTGGCCAACTTCGTCTGCCGGACTCGGAATGGGGTGAGACTTTGCGACCGCCCTCCGTGTACCAAAAATAGGCCGTGGGCAAAGCGGCGCCCAAAAATAATCCCCCGAAGGTCCCATCCCCAAGTTCGTCCGCCGCAAAAATGCCCAAAAAACGGGTGGGCTATAGCCTTGGGGGGAGGGGCTGGCCAACTTCGTGCGCCGGACTCGGAATGGGGCGAGACTTTGCGAGCGCCCTCCGTGTGCCAAAAATAGGCCGCGGGCACAACCGAGCCCAAAAAGAAGCCCCCGAAGGTCCCGTCCCCTGTTCGTCTGCAAGTGCAAAATGCCGAAAACGGGTGGGCTATAGCCTCGGGGAGGGGCTGGCCAACTTCGCCTGCCGGACTCGGAATGGGGTGAGACTTTGCGACCGCCTCCGTGTACCAAAAATAGGCCGTGGGCAAAGCGGCGCCCAAAGTAATCCCGAAGGTCCCATCCCCAACTCGTCCGCCGCAAAATGCCCAAAAACGGGTGGGCTATACCCTTGGGGGGAGGGGCTGGCCAACTTCGTCCGCCGGACTCAAATGGGGCGAGACTTTGCGAGCGCCCTCCGTGTGCCAAAAATAGGTTGCAGGCACAGCCGCGCCCGAAAATAAGCCCCCGAAGGACCCATACCAAAGTTCGTACCACCCCAAAATGCCCTAAAAAGGGGTGGGCGATAGCCTTGGGGGAAGGGGCTGGCCAACTTCGTGCGCCGGACTCGAATGGGGCGAGACTTTGCAGCGCCTCCGTGTGCCAAAAATAGGCTGGCACAACCGAGCCCAAAAAGAAGCCCCGAAGGTCCTGGCCCCTAAGTTCGTCCGCTGGCAAAATGCCGAAAAACGGGTGGGCTATAGCCTCGGGGAGGGGCTGGCCAACTTCGCTCTGCCGGACTCGGAATGGGGTGAGACTTTGCGACCGCCTCCGTGTACCAAAATCGGCCGGGCAAAGCGGCGCCAAAAATAATCCCGAAGGTCCCATCCCCAAGTTCGTCCGCAAAATGCCCAAAAACGGGTGGGCTATACCCTTGGGGGAGGGGCTGGCCAACCGTCCCCGGACTCAGAATGGGGCGAGACTTTGCAACCGCCCTCCGTGTGCCAAAAATAGGCCGCGGGCACAGCCGCGCCCAAAAATAAGCCCCCAAAGGTCCCGTCCCCAAGTTCGTCCGCCGCAAAAATGCCCAAAAAACGGGTGGGCTATAGCCTTGGGGGGAGGGGATGGCCCACTTCGTCCGCCGGACTGGGAATGGGGCGAGACTTTGCTTGCGCCCTCCGTGTGCCAAAACTAGCCCGCAGGCACAGCTGCGCCAAAAAATAAGCCCCCGAATGTCCCGTCCCCAAGTTCGTCCGCCGCAAAAATGCCCAAAAAACGGATGGGCTATAACCTTGGGGGGAGGGCCTGGCCAACTTCGTCAGCCGGACTCGGAATGGAGCGAGACTTTGCGAGCGCCCCACGTACCAAAATAGGCTGCGGGCACAGCTGCGCCCAAAAATAAGCCCCTGAAGGTCCTGGCCCCCAAGTTCGTCCGCGCAAAATGCCCAAAACGGATGGGCTATAACCTTGGGGGATGGGCTGGCCAACTTCGTCCGCTGGACTCGAATGGGGCGAGACTTTGCAGCGCCCTCCGCAAGTGCTAGGCCGCGGGCACAGCCGCGCCCAAAAATAAGCCTCGAAGGTCCCGGCCCCATAATTCCCGCCGCAAAAATGCCCAAAAAACGGGTGGGCTATAGCCTTGGGGGGAGGGGCTGGCCCACTTCGTCCGCCGGACTGGGAATGGAGGGAGACTTTGCTTGCGCCCTCCGTGTGCCAAAACTAGGCCGCAGGCACAGCTGCGCCAAAAAATAAGCCCCCGAAGGTCCCGTCCCCAAGTTCGTCCGCCGCAAAAATGCCCAAAAAACGGGTGGGATATAGCCTTGGGGGGAGGGGCAGGCCAACTTCGTCCGCCGGACTCGGAATGGGGCGAGACTTTGGTTGCACCCTCGGTGTGCCAAAAATAGGCCGCGGGCACAGCCGCACCCAAAAATAAGCCCCCTAACGTCCCGTCCCCAAGTTCGTCCGCCGCAAAAATGCCCAAAAAACGGGTGGGCTATAGCCTTGGGGGGAGGGGCTGGCCAACTTCGTCCGCCGGACTCGGAATAGGGTGAGACTTTGCGAGCGCCTCCGTGTGCCAAAATAGGATGCAGGAACAGCCGTGCCCAAAAATAAGCCCCGAAGGTCCCGTCCCAAGTTCGTCCGCCGTAAAATGCCCAAAAACGGGTGGGCTATAGCTTTGGGGAGGGGCTGGCCAACTTCGTCCGCCGGACTCGGAATAGGGCGAGACTTTGCGAGCGCCTCAGTGTGCCAAAATAGGGCGCGGCACAGCCGTGCCCAAAAATAAGCCCCGAAGGTCCCGTCCCCAAGTTCGTCCGCCGCAAAATGCCCAAAACGGTTGGGCTATAGCCTGGGGGGAAGGGCTGGCCAACTTCGTCCGCCTGGACTGGAATGGGGTGAGACTTTGCGAGCACCTCCGTGTGCCAAAAATAGGCTGCACGCACAGCTGCGCCAAAAATAAGCCCCCGAAGGTCTCCGTCCCCCAAGTTCGTCCGCCGCAAAATGCCCAAAAACGGGTGGGCTATAGCCTTGGGGGAGGGGCTGGCCAACTCGTCCACCGGACTTCGAATGGGGTGAGACTTTGCAGCGCTCCGTGTGCTAAAAATAGGATGCAGGCACAGCTGCCCAAAAATAAGCCCCGAAGGTCCCGTCCCCAAGTTCGTCCGCCGCAAAAATGCCCAAAAACGGGTGGGCTATAGCCTTGGGGGAGGGGCTGGCCAACTCGTCCGCTCGGACTCGGAATGGGGCGAGACTTTGCGAGCACCCTCCGTGTGCCAAAAAATAGGCGGCACAGCTGCGCCCAAAAATAAGCCCCGAAGGTCCCGTCCCCAAGTTCGTCCGCCGCAAAATGCCCAAAACGGTGGGCTATAGCCTTGGGGGAGGGGCTGGCCAACTTCTGTCCGCCGGACTCGGAATGGGGTGAGACTTTGCGAGCGCCCTCCGTGTGCCAAAAAGGATGCAGGAACAGCCGTGCCCAAAAATAAGCCCCGAAGGTCCTGGCCCCAAGTTCGTCCGCCGCAAAAATGCCCAAAAACGGTGGGCTATAGCTTTGGGGAGGGGCTGGCCAACCGTCCGCCGGACTCGGAATAGGGCGAGACTTTGCGAGCGCCCTCTGTGTGCCAAAATAGGCGCGGCACAGCCGTGCCCAAAAATAAGCCCTCGAAGGTCCCGCCCCAAGTTCGTCCGCCGCAAAATGCCCAAAAACGGTTGGGCTATAGCCTTGGGGGAAGGGCTGGCCAACTCGTCCGCCGGACTCGGAATGGGGTGAGACTTGGCAGCACCTCCGTGTGTGCCAAAATAGGCTGCACGCACAGCTGCGCCCAAAAATAAGCCCTCGAAGGTCTCCCCAAGTTCGTCCGCCGCAAAATGCCCAAAAACGGGTGGACTATAGCCTTGGGGGAGGGGCTGGCCAACTTCTGTCCACCGGACTTCGAATGGGGCGAGACTTTGCGAGCGCCTCCGTGTGCCAAAAATAGGCCGCGGGCACAGCCACGCCCAAAAATAAGCCTCAAGGTCCTCCCCAAGTTCGTCCCGCCGCAAAATGCCCAAAAACGGGTGGGCTATAGCCTTGGGGAGGGGCTGGCCAACTTCGTCCGCCGGACTCGGAATGGGAGCGAGACTTTGCGAGCACCTCCGTGTGCCAAAAATAGGGCACAGCACAAAAAATAAGCCCCCAAAGGTCCCGGCCCAAGTTCGTCCGCCGCAAAATGCCCAAAAACGGGTGGGCTATAGCCTTGGGGGAGGCTGGCCAACTTCGGTCCGCCTCGGACTCGGAATGGGGCTAGACTTGCGAGCACCTCCGTGTGCCAAAATAGGTGGGCACACCAAAAATAAGCCCCCAAAGGTCCCGCCCCCAAGTCCGTCCGCCGCAAAATGCCCAAAACGGGTGGGCTATAGCCTTGGGGGAGGGCTGGCCAACTCGTCCGCCGGACTCTGGAATGGGGCGAGACTTTGCGAGCGCCTCCGTGTGCCAAAAATAGGTCAAAAATAAGCGAAGGTCACACAGCCTGCACCCAAAAAATAAGCCCTCGAAGGTGCCGTCCCCAAGTTCGTCCGCCGCAAAAATGCCCAAAAAACAGGTGGGCTATAGCCTTGGGGGGAGGGGCTGGCCAACTTCGTCCACCGGACTTCGAATGGGGCGAGACTTTGTGAGCGCCCTCCGTGTGCCAAAAATAGGCCGCGGGCACAGCCACGCCCAAAATAAGCCCCCGAAGGTCCCGTCCCCAAGTTCGTCCGCCGCAAAAATGCCCAAAAAACGGGTGGGCTATAGCCTTGGGGGGAGGGGCTGGCCAACTTCGTCCGCCGGACTCGGAATGGGAGCGAGACTTTGCGAGCACCCTCCGTGTGCCAAAAATAGGCCGCGGGCACAGCTGCGCCCAAAAATAAGCCCCCGAAGGTCCCGTCCCCAAGTTCGTCCGCCGCAAAAATGCCCAAAAAACGGGTGGGCTATAGCCTTGGGGGGAGGGGCTGGCCAACTTCGTCCGCCGGACTCGGAATGGGCGAGACTGCGAGCGCCCCACATGTGCCAAAATAGCCGTGGGCACAGCCGTGCCCAAAAATAAGCCCCTGAAGGTCTTGTCCCCAAGTTCGTCCGCCGCAAAATGCCCAAAAATGGATGGGCTATAACCTTGGGGGAGGGCTGGCCCACTTCGTCCAGAGACTCGGAATGGGGGAGACTTTGCGAGCAGCCTCCATGTGCCAAAATAGGCGGACACAGCTGCACCTACAAATAAGCCCCCGAAGGTCCCGCCCCCAAGTTCGTCCGCGCCGCAAAAATGCCCAAAAACGGGTGGGCTATAGCCTTGGGGGAGGATGGCCCACTTCGTCCGCCAGACTCGGAATGGGGGAGGCTTTGCAGTGCCCACCATGTACAAAACATAGGCCGTAGGCACATCCGTGCCCACAAATAATCCCCCGAAGGTCCAGTCCCCAAGTTCGTCCGCCGCAAAAATGCCCAAAAAACGGGTGGGCTATAGCCTTGGGGGGAGGGGTAGCCAACTTCGTCCGCCGGACTCGGAATGGGGCGAGACTTTACTAGTGCCCTCCGTGTGCACAAAATAGTCCATGGACACATCCGCGCCTAAAAATAAGCCCCCGAAGGTCCCGTCCCCAAGTTCGTCCGCCGCAAAAATTCCCAAAAAACGGGTGGGCTATAGCCTTGGGGGGAGGGGTAGCCAACTTCGTCCGCCGGACTCGGAATGGGGCGATACTTTACGAGCGCCCTTCGTGTGCAAAAAATAGGCCGTGGACACAGCCACACCCAAAAATAAGCCCCCGAAGGTCCCGTCCCCAAGTTCGTCCGCCGCAAAAATGTCCAAAAAACGGGTGGGCTATAGCCTTGGGGGGAGGGGCTGGCCAACTTCGTCCGCCGGACTCGGAATGGGGTGACACTTGCAGCGGCCTCCTTGTGCTAAAAATAGGCCCCGACACAGCCGAGCCCAAAAAAACGCCCCCTAAGGTCCCGTCCCCACGTTCGTCCGCTCAAAAATGCCCAAAAAACGGGTGGGCTATAGCCTTGGGGGGAGGGGCTGGCCAACTTCGTCCGCCGGACTCGGAATGGGGTGACACTTTGCGAGCGCCTCCTTGTGCAAAAATAGCCCCGGACACAGCCGCGCCCAAAATAAGCCCCCGAAGGTCCTGGCCCACAAGTTCGTCCGCTCAAAAATGCCCAAAAAACGGGTGGGCTATAGCCTTGGGGGGAGGGGCTGGCCCACTTCGTCCGCCGGACTCGGAATGGGGCGAGACTTTGCGAGCGCCCTCCGTGTGCCAAAAATAGGCCACGGGCACAGCTGCGCCAAAAAAAGCCCCGAAGGTCCAGTCCCCAAGTTCGTCCGCCGCAAAATGCCCAAAAACGGGTGGCTATAGCCTTGGGGGAGGGGTAGCCAACTCGTCCGCTCGGACTCGGAATGGGGCGAGACTTTACTCGTGCCCTCCGTGTGCACAAAATAGTCCATGGGCACAGCAGTACCCAAAAATACGCCCCCAAAGGTCCCGTCCCCAAGTCCGTCCACCGCAAAAATGCCCAAAAAACGGGTGGGCTATAGCCTTGGGGGGAGGGGATGGCCAACCTCGTCCGCCGGACTCGGAATGGGGCGAGACTTTCCGCCCTCCGTAAGTGCCAAAAATGCCCAAAAACGGCCGGGGGCACAGCCGCACCCAAAAATAAGCCCCCAAAGGTCCCGTCCCCAAGTTCGTCCGCCGCAAAATTGCCCAAAAATCGGGTGGGCTATAGCCCTGGGGGAGGGGCTGGCCAACTCTCGCCCCTCCTGCCGGACTCGGAATGGGGTGAGACTCTGCGACCGCCTCCGTGTATAGCCAAAAATAGGGGCCGCGGCGCAAAGCGGCGCCCAAAAATAATCCCCGAAGGTCCCATCCCCAAGTTCGTCCGCCGCAAAATGCCCAAAAACGGGTGGGCTATAGCCTTGGGGGGAGGAGCTGGCCCACTTCGTCCGCCGGACTCGGAATGGGGCGAGACTTTGCGAGCGCTCTCTGTGTGCCAAAAATAGGCCCCGGGCACAGCTGCGCACAAAAATAAGCTCCCAAAGGTCCCGCCCCAAGTTCGTCCGCCGCAAAATGCCCAAAACGGGTGGGCTATAGCCTTGGGGGAGGGGCTGGCCCACTTGTCCGCTCGGACTGGGAATGGGGCGAGACTTTGCTTGCGCCTCCGTGTGCCAAAACTAGGCCGCAGGCACAGCTGCGCCAAAAATAAGCCCCGAATGTCCCGTCCCCAAGTTCGCCCCCGCAAAATGCCCAAAAACGGGTGGGCTATAGCCTTGGGGAGGGCCAGGCCAACTCGTCCGCCGGACTCGGAATGGGGCGAGACTTTGAGAGCGCCCACGTGTACCAAAATAGGACGCGGCAAAGCTGCGCCCAAAAATAAGCCCTGAAGGTCCCGTCCCCAAGTTCGTCCGCCGCAAAAATGCCCAAAAAACGGATGGGCTATAACCTTGGGGGGATGGGCTGGCCCACTTCGTCCGCCGGACTCGGAATGGGGCTAGACTTTGCGAGCGACCTCCGTGTGCCAGGGCCGGGCACAGCCGCGCCAAAAATAAGCCCCAAGGTCCCGCCCCCAAGTTCGTCCGCTCAAAAATGCCTAAAACGGGTGGGCTATAGCCTTGGGGGAGGGGCTGGCCAACTTCGTCCGCCGGACTGAATGGGGTGACACTTTGCGAGCGCCTCCTTGTGTAAAATAGGCCCCGGACACAGCCGCGCCCAAAAATAAGCCCCCGAAGGTCCCGTCCACAAGTTCGTCCGCTCAAAAATGCCCAAAAAACGGGTGGGCTATAGCCTTGGGGGGAGGGGCTGGCCCACTTCGTCCGCCGGACTCGGAATGGGGCGAGACTTTGCGAGCGCCCTCCGTGTGCCACAAATAGGCCACGGGCACAGCTGCGCCAAAAAAAAAGCCCCCGAAGGTCCAGTCCCCAAGTTCGTCCGCCGCAAAAATGCCCAAAAAACGGGTGGGCTATAGCCTTGGGGGGAGGGGTAGCCAACTTCGTCCGCCGGACTCGGAATGGGGCGAGACTTTACTAGTGCCCTCCGTGTGCACAAAATAGTCCATGGGCACAGCCGCACCCAAAAATAAGCCCCCAAAGGGCCCGTCCCCAAGTCCGTCCGCCGCAAAAATGCCCAAAAAACGGGTGGGCTATAGCCTTGGGGGGAGGGGCTGGCCAACTTCGTCCGCCGGACTCGGAATGGGGCGAGACTTGCGAGCGCCCTCCGTGTGCCAAAAACAGGCCACGGGCACAGCCGCACCCAAAAATAAGCCCCCAAAGGTCCCGTCCCCAAGTCCGTCCACCGCAAAAATGATCAAAAAACGGGTGGGCTATAGCCTTGGGGGGAGGGGCTGGCCAACTTCGTCCGCCGAACTCGGAATGGGGCGACACTTTGCGAGCGGCCTCCATGTGCCAAAAATAGGCCTCGGGCACAGCTGCACCCAAAAATAAGCCCCCGAAGGTCCCGTCCCCAAGTTCGTCCGCCGCAAAAATAGCCCAAAAAACGGGTGGGCTATAGCCTTGGGGGGAGGGGCTGGCCAACTTCGTCCGCCGGACTCGGAATGGGGCGAGACTTTGCAAGCGCCCTCCGTGTACCACAAATAGGCCACGGGCACAGCTGCGCCAAAAAAAAATCCCCCGAAGGTCCCGTCCCCAAGTTCGTCCGCCGCAAAAATGCCCGAAAAACGGGTGGGCTATAGCCTTGGGGGAGGGGCTTGACCAACTTCGCACGCCGGACTCGGCAATGGGGCGAGACTTTGCAAGCGCTCCATGTGCCAAAATAGGCTGCGGGCACAGCGCGCCCAAAAATAAGCTCCCGAAGGTCCCGTCCCCCAAGTTCGTCCGCCGCAAAAATGCCCACAAAACGGGTGGTCTATAGCGTGGGGGGGAGGGGCTGGCCATCTCGGTCCGCCGGACTCGGAATGGGGCGAGACTTTCCTTGTGCCCTCCGTGTGCCAAAAATAGGCCGTGGGCACAGCCGCACCTAAAAATAAGCCCCGAAGGTCCCATCCCCAAGTTCGGTCCGCCGCAAAATGCCCAAAAACGGGTGGGCTATAGCCTTGGGGGAGGGGCTGGCCAACTGTCCGCCGGACTCGGAATGGGGCGAGACTTTGCAGCGCCTCCGTGTGCAAAAATAGGCCGCGGCACAACCGAGTCCAAAAAGAAGCCCCCAAGGTCCCGGCCCCTGTTCGTCCGCGCAAAATGCCGAAAACGGGTGGGCTATAGCCTTGGGGGAGGGGCTGGCCAACTTCGTCGCCGGACTCGGAATGGGGTGAGACTTTGCGACCGCCTCCGTGGTACTCAAAATAGCCGCGGCAAAGCGGCGCCCAAAAATAATCCCCTCGAAGGTCCCATCCCCAAGTCGTCCGCCGCAAAAATGCCCAAAAACGGGTGGGCTATAGCCTTGGGGGAGGGGCTGGCCAACTTCGTCCGCTGGACTCGAATGGGGCGAGACTTTGCGAGCCCTCCGTGTGCCAAAAATAGGCCGCGGCACAGCCGCGCCCAAAAATAAGCTCCCAAAGGTCCCCCCCAAGTTCGTCCGCCGCAAAATGCCTAAAAACGGGTGGGCTATAGCCTTGGGGGAGGGGCTGGCCCACTGTCCGCCTCGGACTGGGAATGGGGTGAGACTTTGCTTGCGCCTCCGTGTGCCAAAACTAGGCCGCAGGCACAGCTGCGCCAAAAATAAGCCCCCGAATGTCCCGCCCCAAGTTCGTCCCCGCAAAATGCCCAAAAACGGGTGGGCTATAGCCTTGGGGGAGGGCTAGGCCAACTTCGTCCGCCGGACTCGAATGGGGCGAGACTTTGCGAGCGCCCTACGTGTACTCAAAAATAGGTCGGGCAAAGCTGCGCCCAAAAATAAGCCCCTGAAGGTCCCGTCCCCAAGTTCGTCCACGCAAAATGCCCAAAAAACGGATGGGCTATAACCTTGGGGGGATGGGCTGGCCCACTTCGTCCGCCGGACTCGGAATGGGGCGAGACTTTGCGAGCGTCCTCCGTGTGCCAAAAATAGGCCGCGGGCACAGCCGCGCCAAAAATAAACCCCCGAAGGTCCCGCCCCCAAGTTCGTCCGCCGCAAAATGCCCAAAAACGGTGGGCTATAGCCTTGGGGGAGGGGGCTGGCCCACTCGTCCGCTCGGACTGGGAATGGAGGGAGAGTTTGCTTGCGCCTCCGTGTGCCAAAACTAGGCCGCAGGCACAGCTGCGCCAAAAATAAGCCCCCGCTGAAGGTCCCGCCCCAAGTTCGTCCGCCGCAAAATGCCCAAAAACGGGTGGATATAGCCTTGGGGGAGGGGCAGGCCAACTGTCCCGCCGGACTCGGAATGGGGCGAGACTTTGCTGCACCCTCGGTGTGCCAAACTAGGCCGCTGGCACAGCCGCACCCAAAAATAAGCCCCCTAACGTCCCCGTCCCCCAAGTTCGTCCGCCGCAAAATGCCCAAAAACGGGTGGGCTATAGCCTTGGGGGGAGGGGCTGGCCCACTTCGTCCGCCGGACTCGGAATGGGGTGAGAATTTGCGAGCGCCATCCGTGTGCCAAAAATAGGACGCGGGAAAAGCCTAGCCCAAAAATAAGCCCCCGAAGGTCCCGTACCCAAGATCGTCCGCCGCAAAAATGCCCAAAAACGGGTGGGCTTAGGGGGAGGGCTGGCCAACTTCGTCCGCCGGACTCGAATAGGGGTGAGACTTTGCGAGCGGCCTCCGTGTACCAAAATAGGGCGCGGCACAGCCGTGCCCAAAAATAAGCCCCGAAGGTCCCGTCCCCAAGTTCGTCTGCCGCAAAAATGCCCAAAAAACGGTTGGGCTATAGCCTTGGGGGGAAGGGCTGGCCAACTTCGTCCGCCGGACTCGGAATGGGGTGAGACTTTGCGAGCACCCTCCGTGTGCCAAAAATAGGCTGAACGCACAGCAGCGCCCAAAAAGAAGCCCCCGAAGGTCACGTCCCCAAGTTCGTCCGCCGCAAAATGCCCAAAAACGGGTGGGCTATAGCCTTGGGGGGTTGGGCTGGCCAACTTCGTCCGCCGGACTCGGAATGGGGCGAGACTTTGCGAGCACCCTCCGTGTGCCAAAAATAGGCCGTGGGCACAGCCGCACCCAAAAATAAGCCCCCAAAGGTCCCGTCCCCAAGTCCGTCCGCCGCAAAAATGCCCAAAAAACGGGTGGGCTATAGCCTTGGGGGGAGGGGCTGGCCAACTTCGTCCGCCGGACTCGGAATGGGGCGAGACTTTGCGAGCACCCTCCGTGTGCCAAAAATAGGTCGCGGGCACAGCTGCACCCAAAAATAAGCCCTCGAAGGTCCCGTCCCTAAGTTCGTCCGCCGCAAAAATGCCCAAAAAACAGGTGGGCTATAGCCTTGGGGGGAGGGGCTGGCCAACTTCGTCCACCGGACTTCGAATGGGGCGAGACTTTGCGAGCACCCTCCGTGTGCCAAAAATAGGCCGCGGGCACAGCCACGTCCAAAAATAAGCCCCCAAGGTCCTGGCCCCCAAGTTCGTCCGCCGCAAAATGCCCAAAAACGGTGGGCTATAGCCTTGGGGAGGGGCTGGCCAACTTCGGGTCCGCCGGACTCGGAATGGGAGCGAGACTTTGCGAGCACCCTCCGTGTGCCAAAAATAAGCCACGGGCTCAGCCGCGCCCAAAAATAAGCACCCGAAGGTCCCGTCCCCAAGTTCGTCCGCCGCAAAAATGCCCAAAAAACCGGTTGGCTACAGCCTTGGGGGGAGGGGATGGCCTAGTTCGTCCGCCGGACTCGGAATCGGGCGAGACTTTGCGAGTGCCCTCCGTATGACAAAAATTGGCTGTGGGCACAGCCGCAGTAAAAAATAGGTGCCCGAAGGTCCCGTCCCCAAAATTTCGTCCGCCGCAAAATGACCAAAAAACGGGTGGGATATAGCCTTGGGGGAAGGGGCTGGCCAAGTTCGTCTGCCGGACTCAGAATGGAGTGAGACTTTGCGAGCGCCCTCCGTGTGCTAAAAATAGGCTGTGGGCACAGCCGCCATCAAATATAAGTGCCCGAAGGTCCCGTCCCCAAAATTTCGTCCGCCGTAAAAATGCCCAAAAAACGGGTGGGCCATAGCCTTGGGGGGAGGGGCTGGCCAAGTTTGTTCGCCGGACCGGAATGGGGCGAGATTTTGTGAGCGCCCTCCGTGTGCCAAAAATAGGCCGCGGGGACAGCCGCGCCCAAAAATAAGGGCCCGAAGGTCCCGTCCCCAAGTGTGTCCCCCGCAAAAATGACCAAAAAACGGGTGGGTTATAGCCTTGGGGGGAGGGGCTGGCCAACTTCGTCCGCCGGACTCGGGAAGGGGCGAGACTATGCGAGCACCTCCTTGTGCCAAATATAGGCTTCGGGAACAGCCGCACCCAAAAATAAGCGCCCAAAGGTCCCATCCCTAAGTTCGTCCGCCGCAAAAATGCCCAAAAAACGGGTGGCCTATAGCCTTGGGGGGAGAGGCTGGCGAAGTTCGTCCGCCTCGGACCTCGGAATGGGGCGAGACTTTGCGAGCACCTCCGTGTGTGCAAAATGCAGGGCACAGAAAAATAAGCACCCGAAGGTCCAGTCCCCAAGTTCGTCCCCGCAAAATGCCCAAAAACGTGGGCTATAGCCTTGGGGGAGGGGGCTGGCCGAACTCGGAATGGGCGAGACTTTACGAGCGACCTCCGTGCCAAAGCGGCACAGCCGCGCCCAAAAATAAGCCGTCCAAAGCAAAAAAATGCCTAAAATGGGGCCCCTTCGGACTGTGCGACAAAAGCTGGCCAAGTCCAAATGGGGCTGCCCAAAAAAAATAAGCCCAAAAATAAGGAGCTCCCGTCCCGTCAAGGGCTTCCCCAAAAATGCCTCGAGCAAAAATGCCATGGGTGGGCTAAAATAGCCTTGGGAGGCTGGCTGGCTGCCTGCCGTCCCGCCTCGAAAATGCTTTGCGTGGGGCGCCCAAAATGACTTTGCAGCGACTCCGTGTGCCAAAAATAGGGCCGGGCACAGAAAATAAGCTCCCGAAGGTCCCGTGGCCCCAAGTTCGTCCGCCGCAAAATGCCTAAAAAATGGGTGGGCTATAGCCTTGGGGGAGGGGCTGGCCAAGTTCGGTCCGCCGGACTCCTAATGGGGCGAGACTTTGCGAGCGCTCCGTGTGGGCCAGGGCACAGCCGCGCCCCAAAATAAGAGCCCGAAGGTCCCCGTCCCCAAAATTTCGTCCGCCGCAAAATGCCCAAAAACGGTGGGCTATAGCCTTGGGGGAGGGGGCTGGCCCTCGTCCGCCGGACTCGGAATGGGGCGAGACTTTGCGCAGTGCCCTCCGTGGTGCCGCCAAGGGCACAGCCGTGCCCAAAAATAAGCGCCCGAAGGTCCTGTCCCCAAGTTCGTATGCCGCACAAATGCCCAAAAAATGGGTGGGCTACAGCCGGGGGGGGAGGGGCCGGCCAAGTTCGTCCGCCGGACTCGGAATGGGGTGAGAGTTTGCACCTCCGCTGTAAACACAAAAATAAGTGCCCGAAGGTCCCGTCCCCAAAATTTTGTCCGCCGCAAAAATGCCCAAAAAACGGGAGGGCTATAGCCTTGGGGGGAGGGGCTGGCCAAGTTCGTCCGCCGTACTAGGAATGGGGCGAGACTTTGCGCACCCTCCGTGTGTCAATATGCCGCGTACACAGCCGCGGTCAAATATAAGAGCCCGAAGGTCCCGTCCCCAAAATTTCATCCGCCGCAAAAATGCCCAAAAACCGGGTGGGCTATAGCCTTGGGGGGAGGGGCTGGCCAAGTTCGTCCTCAGGACTCGGAATGGGGCAAGACTTGAGTGCCCTCCGTGTACCAAAATATAGCCGCGTCCGCAAAATAAGCTCCCGCAGGTCCCGCCCCCATCCCCATGTTCGTCCGCCGCAAAAATGCCCAAAAAATGGGTGGGATATAGCCTTGGGGGGAGGGGCTGGCTAAGTTCGTCCGCCGGACTCGGATTGGGGCGAGACTTTGCGAGCGCCCTCCGTGTGCCAAAAATAGGCCACGGGCACAGCCGCACCCAACAATAAGCTCCCGAATCCCGTCCCCAAGTTCGTCCGCCGCAAAAAAGCCCAAAAAATGGGTGGGCTATAGCATTGGGGGGAGGGGCTGGCCAAGTTCGTTGGCCGCACTCGGAATGGGGCGAGACTTTGCGAGCGCCCTCCATGTGCCAAAAATAGGCCGCGGGCACAGCCACGCTAAAAAATAAGCCCCCGAAGGTCCCGTCCCAAAGTTCGTCCGCCGCAAAAATGCCCAAAAAACGGGTGGGCCATAGCCTTGGGGGGAGGAGCTGGCTAAGTTCGTCCGCCGGACTCGGATTGGGGCGAGACTTTGCGAGCGCCCTCCGTGTGCCAAAAATAGGCCGCGGGCACAGCCGCACCCAAAAATAAGCCCACGAAGGTCGAGTCCCCAAGTTCGTCCGCCGCAAAAATGCCCAAAAAACGGGTGGGCTATAGCCTTTGGGGGAGGGGCCGGCCAACTTCGTCCGCCGGACTCGGAATGAGGCGAGACTTTGCGAGCGCCCTCCGTGTGCTAAAAGTAGACCGCGGGCATGGCCGCGCCCAAAAATAAGCCCCCGAAGGTCCCGTCCCCAACTTCGTCCGCCGCAAAAATGCCCAAAAAACGGGTGGGCTATAGCCTTGGGGGGAGGGGCTGGCCAACTTCGTCCGCCGGACTCAGAATGGGTTGAGACTTTGCGAGCACTCTCCGTGTGCCAAAAATAGGCCACGTGAACAACCGCGCCCAAAAATAAGCCCCCGAAGGTCCCGTCCCCAACTTCGTTCGCCGCAAAAATGTCCAAAAAACGGGTGGGCTATAGCCTTGGGGGGAGGGGCTGGCCAACTTCGTCCGCCGGACTCGGAATGGGGCGAGACTTTGCGAGCGCCCTCCGTGTGCCAAAAATAGGCCGCGGGCACAGGCGCGCTCAAAAATAGGACCCCGAAGGTCCCATCCCCAATTTCGTCCGCCGCAAAAATGCCGAAAAAACGGGTGGGCCATAGCCTTGGGGGGAGGAGCTGGCCAAGTTCGTCCGCCGGACTCGGAATGGGGCCAGACTTGGCGAGCGCCCTCCGTGTGCCAAAAATAGGCCGTGGGCGCAGCTACGCCCAAAAATAAGCGCCCGAAGGTCCCGTTCCCAAGTTCGTCCGCCGCAAAAATGCCCAAAAAATGGGTGGGATATAGCCTTGGGGGGAGGGGCTGGCTAAGTTCGTCCGCCGGACTCGGATTGGGGCGAGACTTTGCGAGCGCCCTCCGTGTGCCAAAAATAGGTCGCGGGCACAGCAGCACACAAAAATAAGCCCACGAAGGTCGAGTCCCCAAGTTCGTCCGCCGCAAAAATGCCCAAAAAACGGGTGGGCTACAGCCTTGGGGGGAGGGGCTGGCCAACTTCGTCCGCCGGACTCGGAATGGGGCGAGAATTTGCAAGCGCCCTCCGTGTGCCAAAAATAGGCCGTGGGCACAGCCGTGCCAAAAAATAAGCCCCCGTCCCCAAGTTCGTCCTCCGCAAAAATGCCCAAAAAACGGGTGGGCTATTGCCTTGGGGGGAGGGGCTGGCCAACTTCGTCCGCCGGAATCGGAATGGGGCGAGACTTTGCGAGCGCCCTCCGTGTGCCAAAAATAGGTCTCGGGCACAGCAGCGCCAAAAAATAAGCCCCCGAAGGCCCCGTCCCCAAGTTCGTCCGCCGCAAAAATGCCCAAAAACGGGTGGGCCATAGCCTTGGGGGGAGGAGCTGGCCAAGTTCGTCCGCCGGACTCGGAATGGGGCGAGAATTTGCAAGCGCCCTCCGTGTGCCAAAAATAGGCCGTGGGCACAGCCGTGCCAAAAAATAAGCCCCCGTCCCCAAGTTCGTCCTCCGCAAAAATGCCCAAAAAACGGGTGGGCTATTGCCTTGGGGGGAGGGGCTGGCCCACTTCGTCCGCCGGAATCGGAATGGGGCGAGACTTTGCGAGCGCCCTCCGTGTGCCAAAAATAGGTCTCGGGCACAGCAGCGCCAAAAAATAAGCCCCCGAAGGCCCCGTCCCCAAGTTCGTCCGCCGCAAAAATGCCCAAAAACGGGTGGGCCATAGCCTTGGGGGGAGGAGCTGGCCAAGTTCGTCCGCCGGACTCGGAATGGGGCAAGACTTGGCGAGCGCCCTCCGTGTGCCAAAAATAGGCCGTGGGCGCAGCTACGCCCAAAAATAAGCGCCCGAAGGTCCCGTCCCCAAGTTCGTCCGCCGCAAAAATGCCGAAAAAACGGGTGGGCCATAGCCTTGGGGGGAGGAGCTGGCCAAGTTCGTCCGCCGGACTCGGAATGGGGCAATACTTGGCGAGCGCCCTCCGTGTGCCAAAAATAGGCCGTGGGCGCAGCTACGCCCAAAAATAAGCGCCCGAAGGTCCCGTTCCCAAGTTCGTCCGCCGCAAAAATGCCCAAAAAATGGGTGGGATATAGCCTTGGGGGGAGGGGCTGGCTAAGTTCGTCCGCCGGACTCGGATTGGGGCGAGACTTTGCGAGCGCCCTCCGTGTGCCAAAAATAGGCCGTGGGCACAGCCGCACCCAAAAATAAGCCCACGAAGGTCCCGTCCGCAATTTCGTCCGCCGCAAAAATGCCCAAAAAACGGGTGGGCTATAGCCTTTGGGGGAGGGGCCGGCCAACTTCGTCCGCCGGACTCGGAATGAGGCGAGACTTTGCGAGCACTCTCCGTGTGCCAAAAATAGGCCACGTGAACAACCGCGCCCAAAAATAAGCCCCCGAAGGTCCCGTCCCCAACTTCGTTCGCCGCAAAAATGTCCAAAAAACGGGTGGGCTATAGCCTTGGGGGGAGGGGCTGGCCAACTTCGTCCGCCGGACTCGGAATGGGGCGAGACTTTGCGAGCGCCCTCCGTGTGCCAAAAATAGGCCGCGGGCACAGGCGCGCTCAAAAATAGGACCCCGAAGGTCCCATCCCCAATTTCGTCCGCCGCAAAAATGCCCAAAAACGGGTGGGCTATAGCCTTGGGGGGAGGGGCTGGCCAACTTCGTCCGCCGGACTCGGAATGATGCAAGACTTTGCAAGCGCAATCCGTGTGCCAAAAATAGGCCGCGGGCACACCCGCGCCCAAAAATTAGCCCCCGAAGGTCCAGTCCCCAAGTTCGTCCGCCGCAAAAATGCCCAAAAAACGGGTGGGCTATAGCCTTGGGGGGAAGGGCTGGCCAACTTCGTCCGCCGGACTCGTAATGGGGCGAGACTTTGCGAGCGCCCTCCGTGTGCCGAAATTATGTCACGGACACAGCCACGCCCAAAAATAAGCCCCCGAAGGTCGAGTCCCCAAGTTTATCCGCCGCAAAAATGCCCAAAAAATCGGTGGGCTATAGCCTTGGGGGGAGGGGCTGGCCAACTTAGTCCGCCGGACTCGGAATGGGGCGAGACTTTGCGAGTGCCCTCCGTGAACCAAAAATAGGCCGCGGGCACAGCCGCGCGCAAAAATAAGCCCCCGAAGGTCCCGTCCCCAAGTTCATCCGCCGCAAAAATGCCCAAAAAACAGGTGGGCTATAGCCTTGGGGGGAGGGCTGGCCAACTTCGTCCGCCGGACTCGGAATGTGGTGAGACTTTGCAAGCGCCCTCCGTGTGCCAAAAATAGGCCGCGGGTACAGCCGCGCCCAAAAATAAGCCCCCGAAGGTCCCGTCCCCAAGTTCGTCCGCCGCAAAAATGCCCAAAAAACGAGTGGGCTATAGCCTTTGGGGGTGGGGCTGGCCCACTTCGTCCGCCGGACTCGGAATGGGGTAAGACTTTGTGAGCGCCCTCCGTGTGCCAAAAATAGGCTGCGGGCACAGCCGCACCCAAAAATAAGCCCCCGAAGGTCCCGTCCCCAAGTTCCTCCGCCGCAAAAATGCCCAAAAAACGGGTGGGCTATAGCCTTGGGGGGAAGGGCTGGCCAACTTCGTCCGCCGGACTCGTAATGGGGCGAGACTTTGCGAGCGCCCTCCGTGTGCCAAAAATATGCCACGGGCACCGCCGCGCCCAAAAATAAGGCACCGAAGGTCCCGTCCCCAAGCTCGTCCGCCGCAAAAATGCCCAAAAAACGGGTGGGCTATAGCCTTGGGGGGAGGGGCTGGCCAACTTCGTCCGCCGGACTCGGAATGTGGTGAGACTTTGCGAGCGCCCTCCGTGTACCAAAAATAGGCCGCGGGTACAGCCGCGCCCAAAAATAAGCCCCCGAAGGTCCCGTCCCCAAGTTCGTCCGCCGCAAAAATGCCCAAAAAACGAGTGGGCTATAGCCTTTGGGGGTGGGGCTGGCCCACTTCGTCCGCCGGACTCGGAATGGGGCAAGACTTTGTGAGCGCCCTCCGTGTGCCAAAAATAGGCTGCGGGCACAGCTGCACCCAAAAATATGCCCCCGAAGGTCCCGTCCCCAAGTTCGTCCGCCGCAAAAATGCCCAAAAAACGGGTGGGCCATAGCCTTGGGGGGAAGGGCTGGCCAACTTCGTCCGCCGGACTCGTAATGGGGCGAGACTTTGCGAGTGCGCTCCGTGTGCCGAAAATATGTCACGGGCACATCCACGCCCAAAAATAAGCCCCCGAAGGTCGAGTCCCCAAGTTCATCCGCCGCAAAAATGCCCAAAAAACGGGTGGGCTATAGCCTTGGGGGGAGGGGCTGGCCAACTTCGTCCGCCGGACTCGGAATGGGGCGAGACTTTGCGAGCGCCCTCCGTGTGCCAAAAATATGTCACGGGCACAGCCACACCCAAAAATAAGCCCCCGAAGGTCGAGTCCCCAAGTTCATCCGCAGCAAAAATGCCCAAAAAATCGGTGGGCTATAGCCTTGGGGGGAGGGGCTGACCAACTTCGTCCGCCGGACTCGGAATGGGGCGAGACTTTGCGAGCGCTCTCCGTGTGCCAAAAATAGGGTGCGGGCACAGCCGCGCCCAAAAATAAGCCCCCGAAGGTCCCGTCCCCAAGTTTGTCCGCCGCAAAAATGCCCAAAAAACGGGTGGGCTATAGCCTTGGGGGGAGGGGCTGGCCCACTTCGTCCGCCGGACTCGGAATGGGGCGAGACTTTGCGAGCGCCCTCCGTGTACCAAAAATAGGCCTCGGACACAGCGGCGCCCAAAAATAATCCCCCAAAGGTCCCGTCCCCAAGTTCGTCCGCCGCAAAAATGCCCAAAAAACGGGTGGGCTATAGCCTTGGGGGGAGGGGCTCGCCAACTTCATCCGCCGGACTCAGAATGGGGCCAGACTTTGCAAGCACCCTCCATGTGCCAAAAATAGGCCGCGGGCACAGCCGCGCCCAAAAATAAGCGCCCGAAGGTCCCGTCCCCAAGGTCGTCCGCCGCAAAAATGCCCAAAAAAAGGGTGGGCTCTTGCCTTGGGGGGAGGAGCCGGCCAAGTTCGTCCGCCGGACTCGGAATGGGGCGAGACTTTGCGAGCGCCCTCCGTGTGCCAAAAATAGGCCGTGGGTACAGTCGCGACCAACAATAAGCACCCGAAGGTCCCATCCCCAAGTTCGTCCCCCGTAAAAATGCCCAAAAAACGGGTGGGCTATAGCCTCGGGGGGAGGAGCTGGCCAACTTCGTCCGCCGGACTCGGAATGGGGCGAGACTTTGCGGGCGCCCTCCGTGTGCCAAAAAATAGGCCGCGGGCACATGCGCGCCCAAAAATGAGCCCCCGAAAATCCCGTCCCAAAGTTCGTCCGCCGCAAAAAAGCCCAAAAAATGGGTGGGCTATAGCCTTGGGGGGAGGGGCTGGCCAACTTCGTCCGCCGGACACGGAATGGGGCGGGACTTTGCGAGTGCCCTCCGTGTGCCAAAAATAGGCCTCGGGCACAGTCACGCCCAAAAATAAGCCCCCGAAGGTCCCGACCCCAACTTCGTTCGCCGCAAAAATGCCCAAAAAACGGGTGGGCTATAGCCTTGGGGGGAGGGGCTGGCCAACTTCGTCCGCCGGACTCGGAATGGGGCGAGACTTTGCGAGCACCCTCCGTGTGCCAAAAATAGGCCGCGGTCACAGCCGCGTCCAAAAATAATCCCCCGAAGTTCCCGTCCCCAAGTTCGTCCGCCGCAAAAATGCCCAAAAAACGGGTGGGCTATAGCCTTGGGGGGAGGGGCTGGCCAAGTTCGTCCGCCGGACTCGGAATGGGGTGAGACTTTGCGAGCGCCCTGCGTGTGCCAAAAATAGGCCGTGGGTACAGCCGCGCCCAACAATAAGCGCCCGAAGGTCCCGTCCCCAAGGTCGTCCGCCGCAAAAATGCCCAAAAAAAGGGTGGGCTATAGCCTTGGGGGGAGGGGCTGGCCAACTTCGTCCGCAGGACTCGGAATGGGGCGAGACTTTGCGAGCACCCTCCGTGTGCCAAAAATAGGCCGCAGTCACAGCCGCGTCCAAAAATAAGCCCCCGAAGGTCCCGTCCCCAAGTTCGTCCGCCGCAAAAATGCCCAAAAAACGGGTGGGCTATAGCCTTGGGGGGAGGGGCTGGCCAAGTTCGTCCGCCGGACTCGGAATGGGGTGAGACTTTGCGAGCGCCCTCCGTGTGCCAAAAATAGGCCGCAGGTACATCCGCGCCCAACAATAAGCGCCCGAAGGTCCCGTCCCCAAGGTCGTCCGCCGCAAAAATGCCCAAAAAAAGGGTGGGCTCTTGCCTTGGGGGGAGGAGCTGGCCAAGTTCGTCCGCCGGACTCGGAATGGGGCGAGACTTTGCGAGCGCCCTCCGTGTGCCAAAAATAGGCCGCGGGTACAGCCGCGACCAACAATAAGCGCCCGAAGGTCCCATCCCCAAGTTCATCCCCCGTAAAAATGCCCAAAAAACGGGTGGGCTATAGCCTCGGGGGGAGGAGCTGGCCAACTTCATCCGCCGGACTCGGAATGGGGCGAGACTTTGCGGGCGCCCTCCGTGTGCCAAAAAATAGGCCGCAGGCACATGCGCGCCCAAAAATGAGCCCCCGAAAATCCCGTCCCCAAGTTCGTCCGCCGCAAAAAAGCCCAAAAAATGGGTGGGCTATAGCCTTGGGGGGAGGGGCTGGCCAACTTCGTCCGCCGGACTCGGAATGGGGCGGGACTTTGCGAGCGCCCTCCGTGTGCCAAAAATAGACCTCGGACGCAGTCACGCCCAAAAATAAGCCCCCGAAGGTCCCGACCCCAACTTCGTTCGCCGCAAAAATGCCCAAAAAATGGGTGGGCTATAGCCTTGGGGGGAGGGGCTGGCCAACTTCGTCCGCCGGACTCGGAATGGGGCGAGACTTTGCGAGCACCCTCCGTGTGCAAAAAATATGCCGCAGACAAAGCCTCGCCAAAAAATAAGCGCCCGAAGGTCCCGTCCCCAAGTTCGTCCGCCGCAAAAATAACCAAAAAACGGGTGGGCTATAGCCTTGGGGGGAGGGGCTGGCCATGTTCGTCCGCCGGACTCGGAATGGGGTGAGACTTTGCGAGCACCATCCGTGTGCCAAAAATAGGCCGCGGGCACAGCCGCACCCAAAAATAAGCGCCCGAAGGTCCCGTCCCCAAGTTCGTCCGCCGCAAAAATGCCCAGAAAACGGGTGGGCTATAGCCTTGCGGGGAGGGGCTGGGCAAGTTCGTCCGCCGGACTCGGAATGGGGCGAGACTTTGCGAGCGCCCTCCGTGTGCCAAAAATAGGCCACGGGCACAGCCACGATAAAAAAAAAGTGCCCGAAGGTCCCGTCCCCAAGTTCGTCCTCCGCAGAAATGCCCAAAAAACGGGTTGGCGATAGCCTTGGGGGGATGGGCTGGCCAACTTCGTCTGCCGGACTCGGAGTGGGGCGAGACTTTGCGAACGCCCTCCGTGTGCCAAAAATATGCCGCGGGCACAGCCGCACCCAAAAATAAGCGCTCGAAGGTCCCGTCCCCAAGTTCGTCCGCCGCAAAAATGCCCAAAAAACGGGTGGGCTATACCCTTGGGCGGATGGGCTGGCCAAGTTTATCCGCCGGGCACGGAATGGAACGAGACTTTGCGAGCGCCCTCCGTGTGCCAAAAATAGCCTGTGGGCACAGCCGTGCCCAAAAATAAGCATCCGAAGGTCCCATCCCCAAGTTCATCCGCCGTAAAAATGCCCAAAAAACGGGTGGGCTATAGCCTTGGGGGGAGGGGCTGGCCAAGTTCATCCGCCGCACTCGGAATGGGGCGAGACTTTGCGAGTGCCCTCCGTGTACCAAAAATAAGCCACGGGCACAGGTGCGCCAAAAAATAAGTGCCCGAAGGTCCCGACCCCAAGTTCGTCCGCCGCAAAAATGCCGAATAAACGGGTGGGCTATAGCCTTGGGGGGAGGGGCTAGCCAAGTTCGTCCGCCGGACTCGGAATGGGGCGAGACTTTGCGAGCACCCTCCGTGTGCCAAAAATAGGCCGCGGGCACAGCCGTACCCAAAAATAAGCGCCCGAAGGTCCCGTCCCCAAGTTCGTCCGCCGCAAAAATGCCCAAAAAACGGGTGGGCTATAGCCTTGGGGGGAGGGGCTGGCCAACTTCGTCTGCCGGACTCGGAGTGGGGCGAGACTTTGCGAGCGCCCTCCGTGTGCCAAAAATATGCCGCGGGCACAGCCGCGCCCAAAAATAAGCACCCGAAGGTCCCGTCCCCAAGTTCGTCCGCCGCAAAATTGCCCAAAAAACGGGATGGCTCTAGCCTTCGGGGGAGGGGCTGGCCAAGTTCGTCCGCCGGGCTCGGAATGGGGCGAGACTTTGCGAGCACCCTCCGTGTGTAAAAAATATGCCGTGGGCACAGCCACGCCAAAAAATAAGCCCCCGAAGGTCCCGTACCCAAGTTCGTCCGCCGGACTCGGAAGGGGGCGAGACTTTGCGAGCGCCCTCCGTGTGCCAAAAATAGGCCGCGGGCACAGGTGCGCCCAAAAATAAGCACCCGAAGGTCCCGTCCCCAAGTTCGTCCGCCGTAAAAATGCCCAAAAAACGGGTGGGCTATAGCCTTGGGGGGAGGGGCGGGCCAACTTCGTCCGCCGGAATCAGAATGGGGCGAGACTTTGCGAGCGCCCTCCGTGTGCCAAAAATAGGCCGCGGACACAGCCGCACCCAAAAATAAGCCCCCGAAGATCCCGTCCCCAAGTTCGTCCGCCGTAAAAATGCCGAAAAAACGGGTGGGCTATAGCCTTGGGGGGAGGGGCCAGCCAAGTTCGTCCGCCGGACTCGGAATGGGGCGAGACTTTGCGAGCGCCCTCCATGTGCAAAAAATAGGCTGCGAGCACAGCCGCGCCAAAAAATAATCACCCGAAGGTCCCGTCCCAAAGGTCATCCGCCGCAAACATGCCGAAAAAACGGGTGGGCTATAGCCTTGGGGGGAGGGGCTGGCCAAGTTCGTCCGCCGGACTCGGAATGGGGCGAGACTTTGTGAGCGCCCTCCGTGTGCCAAAAATAGGCCGGTGGCACGGCCGTGCCCAAAAATAAGTTCCCGAAGGTCCCGTCCCCAAGTTCGTCCGCCGCAAAAATGCCGAAAAAATGGGTGGGCTATAGCATTGGGGGGAGGGGCTGGCCAAGTTCGTCCGCCGGACTCGGAATGGGGCGAGACTTTGTGAGCGCCCTCCGTGTGCCAAAAATAGGCCGGTGGCACGGCCGTGCCCAAAAATAAGTTCCCGAAGGTCCCGTCCCCAAGTTCGTCCGCCGCAAAAATGCCGAAAAAATGGGTGGGCTATAGCATTGGGGGGAGGGGCTGGCCAAGTTCGTCCGCCGGACTCGGAATGGGGCGCGCCTTTGCGAGCGCCCTCCGTTTCCAAACAATAGGCCGCGGTCACAGCCGCGCCAAAAAATAAGCCCCCGAAGGTCCCGTCCCCAAGTTCGTCCGCCGCAAAAATGCCCAAAAAACGGGTGGGCTATAGCCTTGGGGGGAGGGGCTGGCCAACTTCGTCCAAAGGACTCGGAATGGGGCGAGACTTTGCGAGCGGCCTCCGTGTGCCAAAAATAGGCCGCGGACACAGCCGAGCCAAAAAATAAGCCCCCGAAGGTCCCGTCCCCAAGTTCGTCCGCCGCAAAAATGCCCAAAAAACGGGTGGGCTATAGCCTTGGGGGGAGGGGCTGGCCAACTTCGTCCGCCGGGCTCGGAATTGGGCGAGACTTTGCAAGCGCCCTCCGTGTGCAAAAAATAGGCCACGCGCACAGCCGCCGCCTCAAAATAAGCCCCCAAAGGTCCCGTCCCCAAGTTCGTCCGCTGCAAAAATGCCCAAAAAACGGGTGGGCTATAGCCTTGGGGGGAGGGGCTGGCCAACTTCGTCCGCCGGACTCGGAATGGGGCGAGACTTTGCGAGCGCCCTCCGTGTGCCAAAAAAAGGCCGCGGGCACAGCCGCGCCCAAAAATAAGCCCCCGAAGGTCCCGTCTCCAAGTTCGTCCGCCGCAAAAATGCCCAAAAAACGGGTGGGCTATAGCCTTGGGGGAAGGGGCTGGGCAACTTCGTCCGCCGGAATCGGAATGGGGCGAGACTTTGCGAGCGCCCTCCGTGTGCCAAAAATAGGCCGCGGGCACAGCCGCACCCAAAAATACCCCCCGAAGGACCCGTCCCCAACTTCGTCCGCCGCAAAAATACCCAAAAAACGGGTGGGCTATAGCCTTGGGGAGAGGGGCGGGCCAACTTCGTCCGCCGGACTCAGAATTGGGCGAGACTTTGCGAGCGCCCTCCGTGTGCCAAAAATAGGCCGCGGACACAGCCGCGCCCAAAAATAAGCCCCCGAAGATCCCGTCCCCAAGTTCGTCCGCCGTAAAAATGCCGAAAAAACGGGTGGGCTATAGCCTTGGGGGGAGGGGCTAGCCAAGTTCGTCCGCCGGACTCGGAATGGGGCGAGACTTTGCGAGCGCCCTCCATGTACAAAAAATAGGCTGCAGGCACAGCCGTGCCAAAAAATAATCACCCGAACGTCCCGTCCCCAAGTTCATCCGCCGCAAACATGCCCAAAAAATGGGTGGGCTATAGCCTTGGGGGGAGGGGCTGGCCAAGTTTGTCCGCCGGACTCGGAATGGGGCGAGACTTTGGAAGCGCCCTCCATGTGCCAAAAATAGGCTGGTGGCATGGCCGCGCCCAAAAATAAGTTCCCGAAGGTCACGTCCCCAAGTTCGTCCGCCGCAAAAATGCCGAAAAAACGGGTGGGCTATAGCCTTGGGGGGAGGGGCTGGCCAAGTTCGTCCGCCGGACTCAGAATGGGGCGCGCCTTTGTGAGCGCCCTCCGTTTACAAAAAATAGGCCACGGTCACAGCCGCGCCAAAAAATAAGCCCCCGAAGGTCCCGTCCCCAAGTTCGTCCGCCGCAAAAATGCGCAAAAAACGGGTGGGCTATAGCCTTGGGGGAAGGGGCTGGGCAACTTCGTCCTCCGGAATCGGAATGGGGCGAGACTTTGCGAGCGCCCTCCGTGTGCCAAAAATAGGCCGCGGGCACAGCCGCGCCCAAAAATACCCCCCGAAGGACCCGTCCCCAACTTCGTCCGGCGCAAAATTACCCAAAAAACGGGTGGGATATAGCCTTGGGGGGAGGGGCGGCCCAACTTCGTCCGCCGGACTCAGAATGGGGCGAGACTTTGCGAGTGCCCTCCGTGTGCCAAAAATAGGCCGCGGACACAGCCGCGCCCAAAAATAAGCCCCCGAAGATCCCGTCCCCAAGTTCGTCCGCCGTAAAAATGCCGAAAAAACGGGTTGGCTATAGCCTTGGGGGGAGGGGCTAGCCAAGTTCGTCCGCCGGACTCGGAATGGGGCGAGACTTTGCGAGCGCCCTCCATGTGCAAAAAATAGGCTGCAGGCACAGCTGCTCCAAAAAATAATCACCCGAAGGTCCCGTCCCCAAGTTCGTCCGCCGCAAACATGCCCAAAAAACGGGTGGGCTATAGCCTTGGGGGGAGGGGCTGGCCAAGTTCGTCCGCCGGACTCGGAATGGGGCGAGACTTTGCAAGCGCCCTCCGTGTGCCAAAAATAGGCTGGTGGCACGCCCGCGTCCAAAAATAAGTTCCCGAAGATCCCGTCCCCAAGTTCGTCCGCCGAAAAATGCCCAAAAAACGGGTGGGCTATACCCTTGGGGGGAGGGGCTGGCCAAGTTCGTCCGCCGGACTCGGAATGGGGCGCGCCTTTGCGAGCGCCCTCCGTTTGCAAACAATAGGCCACGGTCACAGCCGCGCCAAAAAATAAGCCCCAGAAAGTCCCGTCCCCAAGTTCGTCCGCCGCAAAAATGCCCAAAAAACGGGTGGGCTATAGCCTTGGTGGGAGGGGCTGGCCAACTTCGTCCAAAGGACTCGGAATGGGGCGAGACTTTCCGAGCGGCCTCCATGTGCCAAAAATAGGCCGTGGACACAGCCGTGCCCAAAAATAAGGCCCCAAAGGTCCCGTCCCCAAGTTCGTCCGCCGCAAAAATGCCCAAAAAACGGGTGGGCTATAGCCTTGGGGGGAGGGGCTGGCCAACTTCGTCCGCCGGACTCGGAATGGGGCGAGACTTTGCGAGCATCCTCCGTGTGCCAAAAATAGGCTGCGGGTACAGCCGTGCCCAAAAATAATCCCCCGAAGGTCCCGTCCCCAAGTTCGTCCGCCGCAAAAATGCCCAAAAAATGGGTGGGCTATAGCCTTGGGGGGAGGGGCTGGGCAACTTCGTCCGCCGGAATCGGAATGGAGCAGGACTTTGCGAGCGCCCTCCGTGTGCCAAAAATAGGCCGCGGGCACAGCCGCGCATAAAAATAAGCCCCCGAAGGACCCGTCCCCAACTTCATCCGCCACAAAAATACCCAAAAAACGGGTGGGCTATAGCCTTGGGGGGAGGGGCGGGCCCACTTCGTCCGCCAGACTCAGAATGGGGCGAGACTTTGCTAGTGCCCTCCGTGTGCCAAAAATAGGCCGCGGGCACAGCCGCGCCCAAAAATAAGCCCCCGAAGGTCCCGTCCCCAAGTTCGTCCGCCGCAAAAATGCCCAAAAAATGGGTGGGCTATAGCCTTGGGGGGAGGGGCTGGCCGACTTCGTCCGCCGGACTCGGAATGGGGCAAGACTTTGCGAGCGCCCTCCGTGTGCTAAAAATAGGCCGCGGGCACAGCCACGCCAAAAAATAAGCCCCCGAAGGTCCCGTACCCAAGTTCGTCCGCCGGACTCGGAATGGGGCGAGACTTTGCGAGCGCCCTCCGTGTGCCAAAAATAGGCCGCGGGCACAGCCACGCCAAAAAATAAGCCCTCGAACTTACCGTACCCTAGTTCGTCCGCCGCAAAAATGCCCAAAACGGGTGGGCTATAGCCTTGGGGGGAGGGGCTGGCCAACATCGTCCGCCGGACTCGGAATGGGGCGGGCCAACTTCGTCCGCCGGATTCAGAATGGGGCGAGACTTTGCGAGTGCCCTCCGTGTGCCAAAAATAGGCCGTGGCCACAGCTGCGCGAAAATATAAGCCCCCGAAGGTCCCATCCCCAAGTTCGTCCGCCGCAAAAAAGCCCAAAAAACGGGTGGGCGAGGGGCTAGCCCACTTCGTCCGCCGGACTCAGAATGGGGTGAGCCTTTGCGAGCGCCCTCTGTGTGCCAAAAATAGGCCACGGCCACAGCTGTGCCCAAAAATAAGCCCCCGACGGTCCCGTCCTCAAGTTCGTCCGCCGCAAAAATGCCCAAAAAACGGGTGGGCTATAGCCTTGGGGGGAGGGGCTGGCCCACTTCGTCCGCCGGACTCGGAATGGGGCGAGACTTTTCAAGCACCCTCCGTGTGCCAAAAATAGGCTGCGGTCACAGCCGCATCCAAAAATAAGCCCCCGAAGGTCCCGTCCCCAAGTTCGTCCGCCGCAAAAATGCCCAAAAAACGGGTGGGCTATAGCCTTGGGGTAAGCGGCTGGCCAACTTCGTCCGCCGGACTCAGAATGGGGCGAGACTTTGCGAGTACATTCCGTGTGCCAACAATAGGCCGTGGCCACAGCTGCGCCCAAAAATAAGCCCCCGAAGGTCCCATCCCCAAGTTCGTCCGCCGCAAAAAAGCCCAAAAAACGCGTGGGCGAGGGGCTGGCCAACTTCGTCCGCCGGACTCGGAATGGGGTGAGCCTTTGCGAGCGCCCTCTGTGTGCCAAACATAGGCCACGGCCACAGCCGCGCCCAAAAATAAGCCCCTGAAGGTCCCGTCCCCAAGTTCGTCCGCCGCAAAAGTACCCAAAAAACGGGTGGGCTATAGCCTTGGGGGGAGGGGCTGGCCAACTTCGTCCGCCGGACTCGGAATGGGGCGCGACTTTGTGAGCGCCCTCCGTGTGCCAAAAATAGGCCGCGGGTACAGCCGCCCAAAAATAAGCCCCCGAAGGTCCCGTCCCCAAGTTCGTCCGCCGCAAAAATGCCCAAAAAACGGGTGGGCTATAGCCTTGGGGGGAGGGGCTGGCCAACTTCATCCGCCGGACTCGGAATGGGGCGAGACTTTACGAGCGCCCTCCCTGTGCCAAAAATAAGCCGCGGGCACAGCCGCGCCCAAGTATAAGCCCCCGAAGGTCCCGTCCCCAAGTTCGTCAGCCGCAAAAATGCCCAAAAAACGGGTGGGCTATAGCCTTGGGGGGAGGGGCTGGCCAACTTCGTCCGCCGGACTCGGAATGGGGTGAGACTTTACGAGCGCCCTCCGTGTGCCAAAAATAGGCCGTGGTCACAGCCGCATCCAAAAATAAGCCCCCGAAGGTCCCGTCCCCAAGTTCGTCCGCCGCAAAAAAGCCCAAAAAACGGGTGGGCGAGGGGCTGGCCGGACACGGAATGGGTGAGCCTGCGAGCGCCTCTGTGTGCCAAAAATAGGCCCACGGCCACAGCCGTGCCCAAAAATAAGCCCCCGAAGGTCCTGGCCCCAAGTTCGTCCGCCGCAAAAATGCCCAAAAAACGGGTGGGCTATAGCCTTGGGGGGAGGGGCTGGCCCACTTCGTCCGCCGGACTCGGAATGCGGCGAGACTTTGCGAGCGCCCTCCGTGTGCCAAAAATAGGCTCCGGGCACAGCCGCGCCCAAAAATAAGCCCCCGAAGGTCCCGACCCCAAGTTCGTCCGCCGTAAAAATGCCCAAAACACGGGTGGGCTATAGCCTTGGGGGGAGGGGCTGGCCAACTTCGCCCGCCGGACTCGGAATGGGGTGAGACTTTGCGAGCGCTCTCCGTGTGCCAAAAATAGGCCACGGTCACAGCCGCGCCCAAAAATAAGCCCCCGAAGGTCCCGTCCCCAAGTTCGTCCGCCGCAAAAATGCCCAAAAAACGGGTGGGCTATAGCCTTGGGGGAAGCGGCTGGCCAACTTCGTCCGCCGGACTCAGAATGGGGCGAGACTTTGTGAGTGCCCTCCGTGTGCTCAAAATATGCCGTGGCCACAGCTGCGCCAAAAAATAAGCCCCCGAAGGTCCCATCCCCAAGTTCGTCCGCCGCAAAAAAGCCCAAAAAACGGGTGGGCGAGGGGCTGGCCAACTTCGTCCGCCGGACTCGGAATGGGGTGAGCCTTTGCGAGCGCCCTCTGTGTGCCAAAAATAGGCCACGGCCACAGCCGTGCCCAAAAATAAGCCCCCGAAGGTCCCATCCCCAAGTTCGTCCGCCGCAAAAATGCCCAAAAAACGGGTGGGCTACAGGGGAAGGCTGGCCAACCGTCCGCGGACTCGGAATGGGGCGAGACTTGAGCGCCCTCCGTGTGCCAAAAATAGGCCGCGGTCACAGCGGCTTCAAAAAATAAGCCCCCGAAGGTCCCGTCCCCAAGTTCGTCCGCCGCAAAATGTGGGCCCTTGTGGGGTCCCGTCCCCAAGTTCGTCCCAGCAAAACGCCCAAAATCAAAAATGTTTGCGGGAAGTCCTTACTATAGCCTTAGGGGGGGCTGGCCAACATTGTCCGCCGGACTCGGATTGGCGACACTTTGCGAGCACCCTCCGTGTGCCAAAGAGGCCGCAGGCACAGCCGTGCCCAAAATAAGCCCCTGAAGGTCCTCCCCAAGTTCGCCGCAAAAGTACCTAAAACGGGTGGGCTATAGCCTTGGGGAGGGGCTGGCCAACTTGGGGCGCGACTTTGTGGCGCCCTCCGTGTGCCAAAAATAGGCAGCGGGTACAGCCGCCCAAAAATAAGCCCCGAAGGTCCCGTCCCCAAGTTCGTCAAAATGCCTAAAACGGGTGGGCTATAGCCTTGGGGGAGGGCTGGCCAACTTCATCCGCCTGACTCGGAATGGGGCGAGACTGAGCGCCCTCCCTGTGCCAAAAATAAGCACAGCCGCGCCCAAGTATAAGCCCCGAAGGTCCATCCCCAAGTTCGTCAGCCAAAAATGCCCAAAAACGGGTGGGCTATAGCCTTGGGGGAGGGCTGGCCAGTCCGGGACTCGGAATGGGGTGAGACTTTACGAGCGCCCTCCGTGTGCCAAAAATAGGCCATGGTCACAGCCGCATCCAAAAATAAGCCCCCGAAGGTCCCGTCCCCAAGTTCGTCCGCCGCAAAAAAGCCCAAAAAACGGGTGGGCGAGGGGCTGGCCAACTTCGTCCGCCGGACACGGAATGGGGTGAGCCTTTGCGAGCGCCCTCTGTGTGCCAAAAATAGGCCACGGCCACAGCCGTGCCCAAAAATAAGCCCCCGAAGGTCCCGTCCCCAAGTTCGTCCGCCGAAAAAATGCCCAAAAAACGGGTGGGCTATAGCCTTGGGGGGAGGGGCTGGCCAACTTCATCCGCCGGACTCGGAATGGGGCGAGACTTTACGAGCGCCCTCCGTGTGCCAAAAATAAGCCGCGGGCACAGCCGCGCCCAAAAATAAGCCCCCGAAGGTCCCGTCCCCAAGTTCGTCCGCCGTAAAAATGCCCAAAAAACGGGTGGGCTATAGCCTTGGGGGGAGGGGCTGGCCAACTTCGTCCGCCGGACTCGGAATGGGGTGAGACTTTACGAGCGCCCTCCGTGTGCCAAAAATAGGCCGTGGTCACAGCCGCATCCAAAAATAAGCCCCCGAAGGTCCCGTCCCCAAGTTCGTCCGCCGCAAAAATGCCCAAAAAACGGGTGGGCTATAGCCTTGGGGGAAGCGGCTGGCCAACTTCGTCCGCCGGACTCAGAATGGGGCGAGACTTTGTGAGTGCCCTCCGTGTGCTCAAAATATGCCGTGGCCACAGCTGCGCCAAAAAATAAGCCCCCGAAGGTCCCATCCCCAAGTTCGTCCGCCGCAAAAAAGCCCAAAAAACGGGTGGGCGAGGGGCTGGCCAACTTCGTCCGCCGGACTCGGAATGGGGTGAGCCTTTGCGAGCGCCCTCTTCTTTGCAAACATATGCCACTGCCACAGCCGTGCCCAAAAATAAGCCCCCGAAGGTCCCATCCCCAAGTTCGTCCGCCGCAAAAATGCCCAAAAAACGGGTGGGCTACAGCCTTGGGGGGAGGGGCTGGCCAACTTCGTCCGCCGGACTCGGAATGGGGCGAGACTTTTCGAGCGCCCTCCGTGTGCCAGGGCGGTCACAGCCGCATCCAAAAATAAGCCCCCGAAGGTCCCGTCCCCAAGTTCGTCCGCCGCAAAAATGCCCAAAAAACGGGTGGGCTATAGCCTTGGGGGAAGCGGCTGGCCAACTTCGTCCGCCGGACTCAGAATGGGGCGAGACTTTGTGAGTGCCCTCCGTGTGCCAAAAATAGGCAGTGGCCACAGCTGCGCCCAAAAATAAGCCCCCGAAGGTCCCATCCCCAAGTTCGTCCGCCTCAAAAAAGCCCAAAAAACGGGTGGGCGAGGGGCTAGCCAACTTCGTCCGCCGGACTCGGAATGGGGTGAGCCTTTGCGAGCACCCTCTGTTTGCCAAAAATAGGCCACGGGCGCAGCCGGGCCCAAAAATAAGCCCCCGAAGGCCCCGTCCCCAAGTTCGTCCGCCGCAAAAATGCCCAAAAAACGGGTGGGCTATAGCCTTGGGGGGAGGGGCTGGCCAACCTCGTCCGCCGGACTCGGAATGGGGCGAGACTTTGTGAGCACCCTCTGTGTGCCAAAAATCGGCTGCGGACACAGCCGCGCCAAAAAATGAGCCCCCGAAGGTCCCGTCCCCAAGTTCGTCCGCCGCAAAAATGCCCAAAAAACGGGTGGGCGAGGGGCTAGCCAACTTCGTCCGCCGGACTCGGAATGGGGTGAGCCTTTGCTAGCGCCCTCTGTGTGCCAAAAATAGGCCACGGGCGCAGCCGCGCCCAAAAAATAATCCCCCGAAGGTCCCGTCCCCAAGTTCGTCCGCCGCAAAAATGCCCAAAAAACGGGTGGGCTATAGCCTTGAGGGGAGGGGCTGGCCAACTTCATCCGCCGGACTCGGAATGGGGCGAGACTTTGCGAGCGCCCTCCGTGTGCCAAAACTAGGCCGCGGACACAGCCGTGCCCAAAAATAAGCCCCCAAAGGTCCCGTCCCCAAGTTCGTCCGCCGCAAAAATGCCCAAAAAACGGTGGGCTATAGCCTTAGGGGGAGGGGCTGGCCAACATTGTCCGCCGGACTCGGATTGGGGCGACACTTTGCGAGCACCCTCCGTGTGCCAAAAAGAGGCCGCAGGCACAGCCGTGCCCAAAAATAAGCCCCCGAAGGTCCCGTCCCCAAGTTCGTCCGCCGCAAAAATGCCCAAAAAACGGGTGGGCTATAGCCTTGGGGGGAGGGGCTGGCCAACTTCGTCCGCCGGACTCGGAATGGGGCGAGACTTTTCGAGCGCCCTCCGTGTGCCAAAAATAGGCCGCGGTCACAGCCGCATCCAAAAATAAGCCCCCGAAGGTCCCGTCCCCAAGTTCGTCCGCCGCAAAAATGCCCAAAAAACGGGTGGGCTATAGCCTTGGGGGAAGCGGCTGGCCAACTTCGTCCGCCGGACTCAGAATGGGGCGAGACTTTGTGAGTGCCCTCCGTGTGCCAAAAATAGGCCGTGGCCACAGCTGCGCCCAAAAATAAGCCCCCGAAGGTCCCATCCCCAAGTTCGTCCGCCGCAAAAAAGCCCAAAAAACAGGTGGGCGAGGGGCTAGCCAACTTCGTCCGCCGGACTCGGAATGGGGTGTGCCTTTGCGAGCGCCCTTTGTGTGCCAAAAATAGGCCACGGGCGCAGCCGCGCCCAAAAATAAGCCCCCGAAGGTCCCGTCCCCAAGTTCGTCCGCCGCAAAAATGCCCAAAAAACGGGTGGGCTATAGCCTTGGGGGGAGGGGCTGGCCAACCTCGTCCGCCGGACTCGGAATGGGGCGAGACTTTGCGAGCACCCTCCGTGTGCCAAAAATAGGCTGCGGACACAGCCGCGCCAAAAAATAAGCCCCCGAAGGTCCCGTCCCCAAGTTCGTCCGCCGCAAAAATGCCCAAAAAACGGGTGGGCTATAGCCTTGAGGGGAGGGGCTGGCCAACTTCGTCCGCCGGACTCGGAATGGGGCGAGACTTTGCGAGCGCCCTCCGTGTGCCAAAACTAGGCTGCGGACACAGCCGCGCCCAAAAATAAGCCCCCAAAGGTCCCGTCCCCAAGTTCGTCCGCCGCAAAAATGCCCAAAAAACGGTGGGCTATAGCCTTAGGGGGAGGGGCTGGCCAACATTGTCCGCCGGACTCGGATTGGGGCGACACTTTGCGAGCGCCCTCCGTGTGCCAAAAAGAGGCCGCAGGCACAGCCGTACCCAAAAATAAGCCCCCGAAGGTCCCGTCCCCAAGTTCGTCCGCCGCAAAAATGCCCAAAAAACGGGTGGGCTATAGCCTTGGGGGGTGGGGCTGGCCAACTTCGTCCGCCGGACTCGGAATGGGGCGAGACTTTGCGAGCCCCCTCCGTGTGCCAAAAATAGGCCACGGCCACAGCCGCGCCCAAAAATAATCCCCCGAAGGTCCCGTCCCCAAGTTCGTCCGCCGCAAAAATGCCCAAAAAACGGGTGGGCTATAGCCTTGGGGGGAGGGGCTGGCCAACTTCGTCCCCCGGACTCGGAATGGGGTGAGACTTTGCGAGCGGCCCCCGTGTGCCAAAAATAGACCCCGAGCACAGCCGTACACAAAAATAAGCGCCCGAAGGTCCCGTCACGAAGTTCGTCCGCCGCAAAAATGCCCAAAAAACGGGTGGGCTATAGCCTTGGGGGGAGGGGCTGGCCCACTCCGTCCGCCGGACTCGGAATGGGGCGAGACTTTGCGAGCGCCCTCCATGTGCCAAAAAGAGGCCGCCGGCACAGCCGTACACAAAAATAAGCCCCCGAAGGTTCCGTCCCCAAGTTCGTCCGCCGCAAAAATGCCCAAAAAACGGGTGGGCTATAGCCTTGGGGGGTGGGGCTGGCCAACTTCGTCCGCCGGACTCGGAATGGGGCGAGACTTTACGAGCGCCCTCCGTGTACCAAAAATAGGCCACGGCTACAGTCGCGCCCAAAAATAAGCCCCCGAAGGTCCCGTCCCCAAGTTCGTCCGCCACAAAAATGCCCAAAAAACGGGTGGGCTATAGCCTTGGGGGGAGGGGCTGGCCAACTTCGTCCCCCGGACTCGGAATGGGGTGAGACTTTGTGAGCGGCCTCCGTGTGCCAAAAATAGGCCCCGAGCACAGCCGTACACAAAAAAAAATGCCTGAAGGTCCCTTCACGAAGTTCGTCCGCCGCAAAAATGCCCAAAAAACGGGTGGGCTATAGCCTTGGGGGGAGGGGCTGGCCCACTCCGTCCGCCGGACTCGGAATGGGGCGAGACTTTGCGAGCGACCTCTGTGTGCCAAAAATAGGTCTCGGGCAAAGCCGCACCCAAAAATAAGCCCCCGAAGGTCCCGTCCCCAAGTTTGTCCGCCGCAAAAATTCCCAAAAAACGGGTGGGCTATAGCCTTGGGGGGAGGGGCTGGCCCACTCCGTCCGCCGGACTCGGAATGGGGCGAGACTTTGCGAGCGCCCTCTGTATGCCAAAAATAGGCCACGGCCACAGTCGCACCCAAAAATAAGCCCCCGAAGGTCCCGTCCCCAAGTTCATCCGCCGCAAAAATGCCCAAAAAACGGGTGGGCTATAGCCTTGGGGGGAGGGGCTGGCCAACTTCGTCCGCCGGACTCAGAATGGGGCGAGACTTTGCGAGCAGCCTCCGTGTGACAAAAACAGGCTGAAGGCACAGCCGCGTCCAAAAATAAGCCCCCGAAGGTCCCGTCCCCAAGTTCGTCCGCCGCAAAAATGCCCAAAAAACGGGTGGGCTATAGCCTTGGGGGGAGGGGCTGGCCCACTTCGTCCGCCGGACTCGGAATGGGGTGAGACTTTGCGAGCGGCCTCCGTGTGCCAAAAATTGGCCCCGAGCACAGCCGTGCCCAAAAATAAGCGCCCGAAGGTCCCGTCACGAAGTTCGTCCGCCGCAAAAATGCCCAAAAAACGGGTGGCATATAGCCTTGGGGGGTGGGGCTGGCCAACTTCGTCCGCCGGACTCGGAATGGGGCGAGACTTTGCGAGCACCCTCCGTGTGCCAAAAATAGGCCGCAGTCACAGCCGCGTCCAAAAATAAGCCCCCGAAGGTCCCGTCCCCAAGTTCGTCCGCCGCAAAATTGCCCAAAAAACGGGTGGGCTATAGCCTTGGGGGGAGGGGCTGGCCAACTTCGTCCCCCGGACTCGGAATGGGGTGAGACTTTGCGAGCGGCCTCCGTGTGCCAAAAATAGGCCCCGAGCACAGCCGTACACAAAAATAAGCGCCCGAAGGTCCCGTCACGAAGTTCGTCCGCCGCAAAATTGCCCAAAAAATGGGTGGGCTATAGCCTTGGGGGGAGGGGCTGGCCAACTTCGTCCCCCGGACTCGGAATGGGGCGAGACTTTGCGAGCGCCCTCCGTGTGCCAAAAATAGGCTGCGGGCAAAGCCGAGCCCAAAAATAAGCCCCCGAAGGTCCCGTCCCCAAGTTCGACCGCCCCAAAAATGCCCAAAACGGGTGGGCTATAGCCTTGGGGGAGGGGCTGGCCCACTAAATCCGCCCGGACTCGGAATGGGGTGAGACTTTGCAGCGGCCTCCGTGTGCCAAAATTGGCCCCGAGCACAGCCGTGCCCAAAAATAAGCGCCGAAGGTCCCGCCACGAAGTTCGTCCGCCAAAAATGCCTAAAACGGGTGGCATATAGCCTTGGGGGTGGGGCTCGCCAACCCCGTCCGCCGGCCTCGGAATGGGGCGAGACTTTGCGAGCACCCTCCGTGTGCCAAAAATAGGCCGCAGGCACAGCCGCGTCCAAAAATAAGCCCCCGAAGGTCCCGTCCCCAAGTTCGTCCGCCGCAAAATTGCCCAAAAAACGGGTGGGCTATAGCCTTGGGGGGAGGGGCTGGCCAACTTCGTCCCCCGGACTCGGAATGGGGTGAGACTTTGCGAGCGGCCTCCGTGTGCCAAAAATAGGCCCCGAGCACAGCCGTACACAAAAATAAGCGCCCGAAGGTCCCATCACGAAGTTCGTCCGCCGCAAAAATGCCCAAAAAATGGGTGGGCTATAGCCTTGGGGGGAGGGGCTGGCCAACTTCGTCCCCCGGACTCGGAATGGGGTGAGACTTTGCGAGCGGCCTCTGTGTGCCAAAAATAGGCCCCGAGCACAGCCGTGCCCAAAAATAAGCGCCCAAAGGTCCCGTCACGAAGTTCGTCCGCCGCAAAAATGCCCAAAAAACGGGTGGGCTATAGCCTTGGGGGGAGGGGCTTGCCAACTTCGTCCGCCGGACTCGGAATGGGGCGAGACTTTGCGAGCGCCGTCTATGTGCCAAAAATAGGCCGTGGGCACAGCTACGCCCAAAAATAAGCCCCCGAAGGTCCCGTCCCCAAGTTTGTCCGCCGCAAAAATGCCCAAAAACCGGGTGGGCTATAGCCTTGGGGGGAGGGGCTGACCCACTTCGTCCGCCGGATGCGGAATGGGGCGAGACTTTGCGAGCGCCCTCCGTGTGCAAAATATAGGCCGTGGCCACAGCGGCGCCCAAAAATAAGGCCCTGAAGGTCCCGTCCCGAAGTTCGTCCGCCGCAAAAATGCCCAAAAAACGGGTGGGCTATAGCCTTGGGGGGAGGGGCTGGCCAACTTCGTCCACCGGACTCAGAATGGGGCGAGACTTTGCGAGCGGCCTCCGTGTGATAAAAATAGGCCGCGGGCACAACCGCGTCCAAAAATAAGCCCCCGAAGGTCCCGTCCCCAAGTTCGTCCGCCGCAAAAATGCCCAAAAAACGGGTGGGCTATAGCCTTGGGGGGAGGGGCTGACCCACTTCGCCCGCCGGATGCGGAATGGGGCGAGACTTTGCGAGCGCCCTCCGTGTGCAAAATATAGGCCGTGGCCACAGCGGCGCCCAAAAATAAGCCCCTGAAGGTCCCGTCCCGAAGTTCGTCCGCCGCAAAAATGCCCAAAAAACGGGTGGGCTATAGCCTTGGGGGGAGGGGCTGGCCAACTTCGTCCGTCGGACTCGGAATGGGGCGAGACATTGCGAGTGCCTTCCGTGTGCCAAAAATAGGCCGCAGACACAACCACGCCCAAAAATAAGCCCCCGAAGGTCCCGTCCCCAAGTTCGTCGAACGCAAAAATGCCCAAAAAACGGGTGGGCTATAGCCTTGGGGGGAGGGTATGGCCTACTTCGTCCGCCGGACTCGGAATGGGCGAGACTTTGCGAGCGCCCTCCGTGTGCCAAATATAGGCCGTGGCCACAGCCGCGCACAAAAATAAGGCCCTGAAGGTCCCGTCCCGAAGTTCGTCCGCCGCAAAAATTCCCAAAAAACGGGTGGGCTATAGCCTTGGGGGGAGGGGCTGGCCAACTTCGTCCGCCGGACTCGGAATGGGGCGAGACTTTGTCAGCGCCCTCCTTATGCCAAAAATAGGCCACGGGCACAGCCGTGCCCAAAAATGAGCTCCCGAAGGTCCCGTCCCCAAGTTCATCCGCCGCAAAAATGCCCAAAAAACAGGTGGGCTAGAGCCTTGGGGGGAGGGGCTGGCCAACTTCGTCCGCCGGACTCGGAATGGGGCGAGACTTTGCGAGCGCCCTCCTTGTGCCAAAAATAGGCCGCGGGCAGAGCCGCGCCCAAAAATAAGCCCCCGAAGGTCCCGTCCTCAAGTTCGTCGAACGCAAAAATGCCCAAAAAACGGGTGGGCTATAGCCTTGGGGGGAGGGGCTGGCCAACTTCGTCCGCCGGACTCGGAATGGGGCAAGAACTGTGCGAGCACCCTCCGTGTGCCAAAAATAGGCCGCGGGCACAGCCGCACCCAAAAATAAGCCACCGAAGGTCCCGTCCCCAAGTTCGTCCGCCGCAAAAATGCCCAAAAAACGGGTGGGCTATAGCCTTGGGGGGAGGGGCTGGCCAACTTCGTCCGCCGGACTCGGAATGGGGCGAGACTTTGTGAGCGCCCTCCTTGTGCCAAAAATAGGCCGCGGGCACAGCCGTGCCCAAAAATGAGCTCCCGAAGGTCCCGTCCCCAAGTTCGTCCGCCGCAAAAATACCCAAAAAACAGGTGTGCTATAGCCTTGGGGGGAGGGGCTGGCAAACTTCGTCCGCCGGACTCGAATTGGGGCGAGACTTTGTGAGCACCCTCCGTGTGCCAAAAATAGGCCGCGGTCACAGCCGCTCCCAAAAATAAGCTCCCGAAGGTCCCGTCCCCAAGTTCGTCCGCCGCAAAAATGCCCAAAAAACGGGTGGGCTATAGCCTTGGGGGGAGGGGCTGGCCAACTTCGTCCGCCGGACTCGGAATGGGGCGAGACTTTGTGAGCGCCCTACGTGTGCCAAAAATAGGCCGCGGGCACAGCCGCGCCCAAAAATAAGTCCCCAAAGGTCCCGTCCCCAAGTTCATCCGCCGCAAAAATGCCCAAAAAATGGGTGGGCTATAGCCTTGGGGGGAGGGGCTGGCCAACTTCGTCCGCCGGACTCGGAATGGTGTGAGACTGTGCGAGCACCCTCCGTGGTGCTGTGGCTAGGCTGTGGGCACAGCGCGCCCAAAAATAAGCCCCCGAAGGTCCTGCCCCAAGTTCGTCCGCTGCAAAATGCCCGAAGAACGGGTGGGCTATAGCCTTGGGGGAGGGGCTGGCCACTCCGCCTCGGACTCGGAATGGTGCGAGACTTTTGCAAACACCCTCCGTGTGCAAAAATAGGCTGCGGGCAAAGCCGCCCAAAAATAAGCTCCTCGAAGGTCCCGTCCCCAAGTTCGTCCCAGCAAAATGCCCAAAAACAGGTGGGCTATAGCCTTGGGGAGGGGCTGGCCAACTTCGTCCGCGGACTCGGAATGGGGCGAGACTTTGCAGCGCCCTCCTTGTGCCAAAAATAGGTCAAGGGCACAGCCGCGCCCAAAATGAGCTCAAGGTCCAGTCCCCATGTTATCCGCCGTGAAAAATGCCCAAAACGGGTGGGCTATAGCCTTGGGGGAGGGATGGCCAACTTCGTCCGCCGGACTCGGAATGGAACGAGACTTTGCGAGCGCCTCCGTGTGCCAAAAATAGGTGCGGGCACAGCCACGCCAAAAATAAGCTCCCGAGGGTCCCGTCCCCAAGTTCGTCCGCCGCAAAATGCCCAAAACGGGTGGGCTATAGCCTTGGGGGAGGGGAGCCAACTTCGTCCGCCGGACTCGGAATGGGGCGAGACTTTGCGAGCACCCTCCGTGCTGCCAAAAATAGGGTGCGGGCACAGCCACGCAAAAAAATAAGCCCCGAAGGTCCATCCCCAAGTTCGTCCCCGACCGCAAAATGCCAAAAACGGGTGTGGCTACAGCCTCGGGGAGGGGATGGCCCAATCTTCGTCTCGGACTCGGGAATGGGGCGAGACTTTATGCAGCGCCCTCCGTGTGCCAAAAATAGGCCCTCAAGGTCCTGCCCGGCAGCTGTAGCGCCTCAAAGCCCCGGGACCCGTTGCCCCAAGTTCGTCCGCCGCAAAATGCCCAAAACGGATGGGCTATAGCCTTCGGGGGGGCTGGCCCACTCGTCCGCCGGACTCGGAATGGGCGAGACTTTGCGGCGCCTCCGTGTGCCAATAGCCGGGCACAGCCGCGCCCAAAAATAAGACCCAAGGTCCCGCCCCAAGTTCCGCCGTAAAATGCGGCTATAGCCTTGGGGGAGGGATGGCTATCTCGTCCGCCGGACTGGAATGGGAGAGACTGCGAGCGCCTCCGTGTGCCAAAATAGGTGCGGGCACAGCCACGCCAAAAATAAGCCCCCGAGGGTCCCGCCCCAAGTTCGTCCGCAAAAATGCCCAAAAACGGGTGGGCTATATTTGGGGAGGGCGAGCCAACTTCGTCCGCCTCGGACTCGGAATGGGGCAAGACTGCGAGCACCTCCGTGTGCCAAAAATAGGTGCGGCACAGCCACGCCAAAAATAAGCCCCCTGAAGGTCCCATCCACAAGTTCGTCCACCGCAAAAATGCCCAAAAAACGTGAGGGCTATAGCCTTGGGGGAGGGATGGCCAACTTGTCCGCCTGGACTCGGAATGGGACGAGACTTTGCGAGCGCCTCCGTGTGTGGCTAGGTGCGGGCACAGCCACGCCAAAAATAAGCCTGAAGGTCCCATCCCCAAGTTCGTCCACCGCAAAAATGCCCAAAAAACGGGTGGGCTATAGCCTTGGGGGGAGGGGATGGCCAACTTCGTCCGCCGGACTCGGAATGGGACGAGACTTTGCGAGTGCCCTCCGTGGGCCAAATATAGGCGTGGGAACAGCCGCGCCGAAAAATAAGCCCCCGAAGGTCCCGTCCCCAAGTTCGTCCGCCGCAAAAATGCCCAAAAAACGGGTGGGCTTTAGCCTTGGGGGGAGGGGCTGGCCAACTTCGTCCGCCGGACTCGGAATTGGGCGAGACTTTGCTTGCACCCTCCATGTGCCAAAAATAGGCCGCGGGCACAGCCGCGCCCAAAAATAAGCCACCGAAGGTCCCGTCCCCAAGTTCGTCAGCCGCAAAAATGCCTAAAAACGGTGGGCTATAGCCTGGGGGTGGGGCTGGCCAACTCCTGTCCGCTCGGACTCGGAATGGGGTGACACTTTGCGAGCGCTCCGTGTGCAAAATAGGCCACGGGCACAGCCGCGCAAAAATAAGCCCGAAGGTCCCGGCCCACAAGTTCGCCCGCCGCAAAATGCCGTGGGAAACGGGTGGGCTATAGCCTGGGGAGGGAGTTTGCCAACTTCTGTCCGCTGACTCGGACTTATTTCCCGTCCCAAGGAGTGCAAAAAAAAAAACGTGGCTATAGCCTTGGGGAGGCTGGCCAATCCCCGTCCGTGACCTTTGCGAGCGCTCCGTGTGCCAAAATAGTGGCTCAAGGTCGTCCCCAAGGTGGGGTGACATAGCAGCCGTGCCTAAGAGAAAGCCCCTCAAGGTCCAGTCCCTATGGCCAACTTCGTACTTGATCCGTGTGCCAATAGTAAATGCCTCGCCGCAAGCAAAAACGGGTGGGGCTATAGCCTCGCAGAACGCCTCCGTGTGCTGTGGGGCCAAACTAAAACGGGCGGGCGCAGCCTCGGCCCGCCGGACTCCGCCTGAAAAATAGGCTAAGCCGGAAAATGCCGTAAAACGGCGGCTAGACTTTTGCCAACAAAATAGTGTACCCAAAAATAGTCCCCAAGTTCGACGCCGCAAAATGTGCAGCGGCTACCTGACCAGCCAAACAAATAAGCCACCGAAGGTCCCGTCCTCAAGTTCGCCAGCTTAAAATGCCCAAAAACGGGTGGGCTATAGCTTGGGGAGGGGCTGGCCAACTCGTCCGCTGGACTCGGAATGGGGCGAGACTTTGCGAGCGCCCGTGGTGCTGCAATAGGCCGTGGGAACAGCGCGCAAAAATAAGCCCCGAAGCTCCTCCCCAAGTTCGTCCTACGCAAAATGCCCAAAAAACGGGTGGGCTATAGCCTTGGGGGGAGGGGCTGGCCAACTTCGTCCGCCGGACTCGGAATGGGGCGAGACTTTGCTTACGCCCTCCGTGTGCCAAAAATAGGCCGCGGGCACAGCCACGCCCAAAAATAAGCCACCGAAGGTCCCGTCCCCAAGTTCGTCAGCCGCAAAAATGCCCAAAAAACAGGTGGGCTATAGCCTTGGGGGAGGCTGGCCAATCCTCGTCCGCTGGACTCAGAATGGGCGAGACTTTGCAGCGCTCCGTGTGTGCCAAAAAAAAGGCCGTGGCACAGCCGCGCCCAAAAAGAAGTCCCGAAGGTCCCGTTGAATGGGGCCCCAGCGCCTCCGTGTGCTGGGGGAGGCCGCGGCACAGCCACGCCCCAAAAATAAGCCACCGAAGGTCCCCCGCCCCAAGTCTGCGCAAAAATGTAAAAACGCAAAAATTGGGGGAGGGGGCGGCTAACTCGTGGGCTATAGCCTTGGGGCTGGGGAGGGGGTGGAAGCTGGCCAACTTCGTCCAAAAACGCCCCGGGACTCCTGGCCTCAACTGGAATGGGCGAGACTTTGCTTACACCCTCCGTGTGCTGTGGCAGGCCGCGGCACAGTTGCGCCCTAAAATAAGTCCCAGAAGGTCCCGTCCCAAGGTCGTCAGCCGCAAAAATGCCCAAAAGCGGGTGGGCAATAGCCAGCCTTGAAATTTGGGGAGGGATGGCCAACTCACGGACTCTTAATGGGGCGAGACTTTGCGCGCCCTCCGTGTGCCAAAAATAGGCCGCGGGCACAGCCGCGCCAAAAGCCCCCGAAGGTCCCGGCCCCCAAGTTCGTCTGCCGCTGCAAAATGTGCAAAAACGGGTGGGCTATAGCCTTGGGAGGGGCTTGCCAACTCCCGCCGGACTCAGAATGGGGCGAGACTTTGCGAGCGCCCTCCGTGTGCCAAAAAATAGGCCGAGCACAGCCGTGCCCAAAAAGCAAGCCCCGAAGGTCCCATCCCCAAGTTCGTCTGCCGCAAAAATGTGCAAAAAACGGGTGGGCTATAGCCTTGGGGGGAGGGGCTGGCCAACTTCGTCCGCCGGACTCGGAATGGGGCGAGACTTTGCTTACGCCCTCTGTATGCCAAAAATAGGCCGCGGGCACAGCCACGCCCAAAAATAAGCCACCGAAGGTCCCGTCCCCAAGTTCGTCAGCCGCAAAAATGCCCAAAAAACGGGTGGGCTATAGCCTTGGGGGGAGGGGCTGGCCAACTTCGTCCGCCGGACTCAGAATGGGGCGAGACTTTGCGGCGCCGGTGTGCCAAATAGGCCGTGGGCACAGCCGCCAAAAGAAGCCCCGAAGGTCCGTCCCAAGTTCTGTCTGCCGCAAAATGTGCAAAAAAACGGTGGGATATAGCCTTGGGGGAGGGGCTGGCCAACTTCGTCCGCCTGACTCGGAAGGGGGCGAGACTTTGCTTACACCTCCGTGTGCTAATAGGCCGCGGCACAGTTGCGCCCTAAAATAAGTCCCTGAAGGTCCCGCCTCCCAAGGTCGCCAGCCGCAAAATGCCCAAAAACGGGTGGGCAATAGCCTCTTGGGGAGGGGTTGGCCAACTTCGTCCGCCGGACTCGAATGGGGCGAGACTTTTGCGAGCGCCTCCGTGTGTACATTGCTGGAGCCTTGAGGCTGCGGCACAAAGCAAAAAGAAGCCTCTCGAGTCCTGCCCCAAGTCTGCCTGCCGCAAAAATGTGCAAAAACGGGCGGGCTATAGGGAGAGGGGCTGGCCAACCGTCCGCGACTCGGAATGGGGCTAGACTTTATAGCAACACCCTCCGTGTGCCAAAAAATAGCCCGCGGCACAGCCACACCGAAAAAATAAGCCCCGAAGGTCCCGTCCCCAAGTTCGTCCACCGCAAAAATGCCCAAAACGGGCGGGCTATAGACTGGGGGAGGGCAACTGGCCAATAAATCACTTGACTCGGAATGGGCGAGACTTTGTTTGCGACCTCCGTGTACCAAAAATAGGCCTTGGGCACAGCCGTGCAAAAATAAGCCCTGAAGGTCCCGTCCCCTAAGATCGTCCGCTGTAAAATGCCCAAAAAAGCGGGTGGGCTATAGCCTTGGGGAGGAGGCTGGCCAACTTCGTCCGCCCCGGACTCGGAATGGGGCAAGACTTTGCGAGCGCCCTCCGTGGTGCCAAAATACGCCGCGGGCACAGCAGCCCCCAAAATAAGTCCCCGAAGGTCCTCCCCAAGTTCGCCAGCCGCAAAATGCCCAAAAGCGGGTGGGCAATAGCCTTGGGGAGGGGCTGGCTTAACTTCTCGTCCGCGGGCTGACTCGGAATGGGGTGACACTTTGAGCGGCCTAATTTGTGCTGAAAATAGGCCGTGGGAATGGCCACGCCAAAAATAAGCCCCCCGAAGGTCCCGTCCCCAAGTTCGTCCTCTCAAAAAGCCTAAAAAGCGGGTGGGCTATAGCCCCGCCGGGAGGGGCTGGCCGATTTCGTCCGCCTCAGACTCGGAATGGGGTGAGACTGCGGCGGCCTCCTTGTGCTTAAAATGAGGCCACGGCTTTGCTTGCGCCCAAAAATAAGCCCGCGAAAGGTCCCAGTCCCCAAGATCGTCCGCTGTAAAAATGCCCAAAAACGGGTGGAGGAGGCTATGGCAGCCTTGGGGGAGGGCTGGCCAACTTCGTCCGCCGGACTGGAGATCGAATGGGCGAGACTTTGCGAGCGCCTCCATGTACCACCAAAAATAGGCCGCAAGTACAGCTACTTTGCTTCGACCTAAAATAAGTCCTCAAGGTCCCGGGCCCAAGTTCACAGCCGCAAAAATGCCCAAAACGGCAGTGGGCAATAGCCTCGGGGAGAGCTGAAAACCAACCCCCGTCCTCTGGACTTGGAATGGTGACACTTTAAGTAGCGGCCTCCTTTGTAAAATAGGCCGTGGGAACGCCGCGCCCCGTCAAAAATAAGCCCGGGTTCCGCCCCAAGTTGCGCCCTCTCAAAAATGCCCCCAGCGGTGGGCTATAGCCTTGGGGGAGGTGCTGCTTAGCACAACTCGTCCGCGGACTCGGAATGGGGTGACACTTTGCAGCGCCTCCTTGTGCTAAAAATAGGCCGTGGAATGGCCGCGCCCAAAATAAGCCCCAAGGTCCCGTCCCAAGTTCGTCCTCTCAAAAATGCCCAAAAACGGGTGGGCTATAGTCTTGGGAGGGGGTTGGCCAACCTGTCCGCCGGACTCGGAATGGGAGAGACTTTGCGCAGCGGCCTCCTTGTGTGCTAAAAATAGGTCACTGCCCAGGCACAGCCGCGCCCAAAATAAGCCCGAAGGTCCCGTCCCCAAGTTCGTCCGCCAAAATGCCCAAAACCGCGTGGGCTATAGCCTTGGGGGAGGGGCTGGCCAACTCTGTCCGCTGGACTCGGAATGGGGCGAGACTTTGTAAGCACCCTCCGTGTGCTGTAAAAAAGGCCACCTGGCACAGTTGCGCCCAAAATAAGCTCATGAGTCCCGTCCCTCAAGTTCGTCCGCGCCAATGCCCAAAAACGGGTGGGCTATAGCCTTGGGGAGGGATAACCTTTCGTCCGCCGGACTCGGAATGGCGAGGCTTTCTGAGTGCCCTCCGTAGCCAAAATAGGCATTAAGACAACGCTGCATGAAAAATAAGCCCCGTGCCCGTCCCCAAGTTAAATCCGTCCGCAAAAATGCCCAAAAACGGCGGGTGGGCTATAGCCTTCAGGGAGGGGCTGGCCGACCGTCCGCCGGACTCGGAATGGGGCGAGACTTTGCGAGCGCCCTCCGTGTGCCAAAAATAGGCCAGGCACAGCCGCCCCCAAAATAAGGCCCCGAAGGTCCCGTCCCAAGATCGGAAATCCGCTGTAAAAATGACCAAAAACGGGTGGACTATAGCCTTGGGGGAGGGGCTGGCCAACTTCGTCCGCAACACTTTCGGAATGGGGCGAGACTTTGCGAGCGCCTCCCGTGGTGCTAAAAATAGGCTGCGGGCACAGCTGCACCCTAAAATAAGTCTCAAGGTCCCATCCCCAAGTTCGTCAGCCGCAAAATGCCCAAAACGGGTGGGCACAGCCTTTGGGGGAGGGGCTGGCCAACTCGTCCGCCGGACTCGGGGGTGGGGTGACGCTTGCGAGCGGCCTCCTTGTGCTAAAAATAGGCCGTGGGAACGGCCGCCCAAAAATAAGCCCCAGGCGTCCCGCCCCAAGTTAGTCTGCTCTCAAAAATGCCCAAAAACTGGTGGGCTATAGCCTTGGGGAGGGGCTGGCCCACTTCTGTCCGCGGACTCGGAATGGGATGAGACTTTGCGAGCGGCCTCCTTGTGCTAAAAAAATAGGCCACGGGCACAGCCACGCCCAAAAATAAGCCAGCGAAGGTCCGTGGCCCCAAGTTCGTCCGCTCAAAAATGCCTAAAAACGGGTAGGGGCTATAGCCTTGGGAGGCTGGCTTCGTCCGCGGACTCGGAATGGGGCGAGACTGCGAGCGCCCTCCGTGTGCCCAAATAGCCACGGGCACAGCCGCGTAGCCAAAAATAAGCCCCTGAAGGTCCACGTCCCCAAGTTCGTCCTCCGCAAAAATGTGCAAAAACGGTGGGCTATAGCCTTGGGGGAGGGGCTGGCCAACTTCTGTCCGCCGGACTCGGAATGGGGCGAGACTTTGCGAGCGCCTCCGTGTGCAAAAATGTGGGCCAGGCCGTGGGAACAGCCGTACAGAAAAATAAGCCCCGAAGCTCCCGTCCCCAAGTTCGCTCCGCCCCGCAAAAATGCCCAAAAACGGGTGGGCTATAGCCTTGGGGGAGGGCTCAGCCAACAAATCAGCCGGACTGGGAATGGGGCGAGACTTTCGTGCGCCCTCCATGTGCCAAAATAGGGCCACGGCAGCACAGCCGCGCCCAAAAATAAGCCCCGAAGGTCCCTTCCCAAGATCGTCCGCTGTAAAAATGCCCAAAACGGGTGGGCTATAGCCTTGGGGGGAGGGGCTGGCCAACTTCGTCCGCCGGACTCGGAATGGGGCTAGACTTTTCGAGCGCCCTCCGTGTGCCAAAAACAGGCCACAGGCACAGCCGCACCCAAAAATAAGCACCCAAAGGTCCCGTCCCCAAGTCCGTCCGCCGCAAAAATGCCCAAAAAACGGGTGGGCTATAGGCTTGGGGGAGGGGCTGCCAACTTTCGTCTGCCGACTCGGAATGGCGAGACTTGCGAGCGCTCCGTGTGCCAAAAATAGATTAGCGCGGCACAGCTGCACCCAAAAATAAGCCCCGAAGGTCCCACGTGGCCCCAAGTTCGGTCCGCCTGCAAAAATGCCCCAAAAACGGGTGGGCTATAGGGTTGGGGGGAGGGGCTGGCCAACTCCTCGCCGGACTCGGAATGGGGCGAGACTTTGCGAGCGCCCTCCGTGTGCCAAAATAGGTCGCGAGGCACAGCTGCACCCAAAAATAAGCCCCGAAGGTCCCGGTCCCCAAGACCGCCTCGCAAAAAAAATGCCCAAAAGCGGTGGGCTATAGCCTTGGGAGGGCTGCCAACAAACACTGTCAGCCGGACTGGGAATGGGACCTTGAGACCTTGCGTGCGCCCTCCGTGTGCCAAAAATAGGCCACGGGTACAGCTGCGCCAAAAATAAGCCCCGAAGGTCCCTTCCCCAAGATCGTCCACTGTAAAAATGCCCAAAAAACGGTGGCTATAGCCTCGGGGGAGGGGCTGGCCAACTTCAAATTACTCGACTCGAATGGGGGTGAGACTTTTGCGAGAGCCCTCTGTGTGCCAAAAAATAGGCCGCGGGGACAGCCGCGCCACATTAAGCCCTCCCGAAGGTCCCGAAGAGTCCGCCGCAAAATGTCTGGCAATTGAGCCTATAGCCTTGGGGAGGGGCTGGCCAACCGTCCGCCGGACTCGGAATGGGCGAGACTGCGGCGCCTCCATGTGCAAATAGGCCGTAGGAACAGCCGCGCGAAAAATAAGCCCAGAAGCTCCGTCCCCCAAGTTCGTCCGCCGCCAAAATGCCCAGCGGGTGGGCTATGGCCGGCAGGGGAGGGGCCCCAGCCAACTAGTCAGCCGGACTGGGAATGGGGCCGAGACTTTCGTGCGCCCTCCGTGTGCAAAAATAGGCTACGGAACTGTACACCATCGCCCCCAAAGGTCCACGTCCCAAGTCCGTCCCGCAAAAATGCCCAAAAATCGGGTGGGCTATAGCCTTGGGGAGGAGGCTGCTGGCCAACACTCGTCGCGGACTCGGAATGAGGCGAGACTGCGAGCGCCCTCCGTGCCCCAAAAACAGGCCACAGGCACAGCCGCACCCAAAATAAGCACCCAAAGGTCCGTCCCCAAGTCCGTCCGCCGCAAAAATGCCCCGAAAAGCGGGTGGCTAGGCTTCAGGGAGGGGCTGGCCAACCGTCGGCCGGACTCAGATGGGGCGAGACTGCGGCGCCCTCCATTGTGCCAAAAATCGATCCAGCGGGCACAGCTGCACCCAAAAATAAACCCCGAGTCCGTCCCCAAGTTCTGCGCAAAAATGCCCAAAAAAGCGGTGGGCTATAGCCTTCAGGGGAAGGCCCAGCCAACAATCCGCCCGGACTGGAATGGGGCGAGACTGCGAGCGCCCTCCGTGTGCCAAAAATAGGCCGTGGGAACAGCGCGCCGAAAATAAGCACCCAAGGTCCCGTCCCCAAATCAAAATCCGCACGCAAAAATGCCCAAAAGCGGGTGGGCTATAGGCTTGGGGCCAGACTAGCCAACTCGTCTGCCGGACTCGGAATGGGGGCGAGACATTGTTAGCGCCCTCCATTGGCGCAAATAGGCCCGCAGGCACAGCGCGCGCCCAAAATAAGCCACCGGAGGTCACCGTCCCCAAGTTCGATCCGCCCCCTTAAAAATGCCCAAGCGGATGGGCTATAGCCTTGGGGGAGGGCTTGCCAGCACGATCGCGGACTCGGAATGGGCGAGACTACGGCGCCCTCCGTGTGCCAAAAAATAGGCCCACGGGCACAACCGCACCAAAATAAGCCCCAAGGTCCCGTCCCACAGAATCCGTCCGCAAAAATGCCCCAGCTCCGGGTGGGCTATAGCCTTGGGGAGGGGCAGCCAACAAATCCGCCCGGTTTCGAGGCCTAGGCGGGAACTGCGGCGCCCTCCGTGTGCCAAAAACAGGCCACAGGCACAGCCGCACCCAAAATAAACTTAAGGTCCCGTCCCCAAGTCAATCCGCCATAAAAATGCCCAAAAGCGGGTGGGCTATAGGCTTGGGGAGGGCTGGCCAACAAATCTGCGGACTCGGAATGAGGCGAGACTTTGCGCGCCCTCGTGTGTGCCAAAAATAGGTGTGACACAGCTGCACCCAAATAAACCCCGAAGGTCACGTCCCAAAGATTTGTCCGCCGCAAAAATGCCCAGCCCAGGTGGGCTATAGCCTTGGGAGGAGCTGGCCAGCTAAATCCGCCGGACTCGGAATGGGCGAGACTGCACGGCGCCCTCCGTGTGGAAACAGGCCACAGGCACAGCCGCACCCAAAAGGTCCAGTCCCAAAGTCATCCGCCGCAAAAATGCCCAAAAAAGCCACAGATTGACTAGGCTTGGGGAGGAGCTATTGCTCGTCTGCGGACTCGGAATGGGCGAGACATTGTTAGCGCCCTCCGTGTGCCAAAAATGAGCCACAGACTGTAGCAAAAATAAGCCACCGGAGTCCCGTCCCCAAGTTCGATCCGCGCAAGAAATGCACCCCAAAAAACGGATGATCTATAGCCTTGGGAGGCTTGCCAACTTCATCCGCGGACTCGGAATGGCGAGACTACGAGCGCCCTCCGCATGCAAAAATAGGCCACGGGCACAGCCGCACCCAAAAATAAGCCCCAAATGTCCCACGTCCCCAAGTCCTCCACCGCGAAAAATGCCCAAAATCGGGTGGGCTATAGCCTTGGGGAGGGCATGAGCCAACAGATCCGCGGCGGACTCAGAGATGGCCGAGACTTTGCGGCGCCCTCCGTGTGCAAAAACAGGCCACAGGCACAGCCGCACCCAAAATAAGCACCCAAGGTCCGTCCCCAGAATCCGTCACGCAAAATGCCCAGCGGGCTATGAAGCAGGGGAAGAGGCTAGCCAACAAATCTGCGGACTCGGAATGGGGCGAATCGAGCACCCTCCGTGTGCCAAAAATAGGTCAGCGAACACATGCACCCAAATAAGCCCCGAAGGTCGTCCCCAAGTTTGTCCTTGCAAAAAATGCGAAAGCGGGTGGGCTATAGCCTTGGGGAGGGCTATTAACTTCGTCGCGGGACTCGGAATGGGGCGAGACTTTGCGAGCACCCTCCGTGTGCCAAACAGACCCTGGCACAGCCGCACCCAAAAATAAGCACCCAAAGGTCCCGTCCCAGATCCGTCCTGCAAAATGCCCAAAAAACGGGTGGGCTATAGGCTTGGGGGAGGGCTGGCCAACCGTCTGCCGGACTCGGAATGGGGCGAGACACTGCGGCGCCCTCCTGTGTGCAAAAAATAGGTCGTAAGGCACAGCTGCACCCAAAAATAAGCCCCGGAGTCCCGTCCCCAAGTTAGTCCGCCCATGAAATACCCAGCAGGTGGGCTATAGCCTTAGAGGGGAGGGCTGGCCAGCCGTCCGCCGGACTCGGAATGGCGAGACTTTGCGGCGCCCTACGTGTGCCAAAAATGAGCCGCGGGCACAGCCGCACCCAAAATAAGCCCCAAGGTCCCTCCCAAGTCCGTCCGCGCAAGAAATGCCCAAGCGGGTGGGCTATAGCCTTGGGGAGGGCTGGCCAACCGTCCGCCCGGACTCGGAATGGGCGAGACTGCGAGCACCCTCCGTCAATGCCAAAAGCAGACCGCGGGCACTGCCTCACCCAAATAAGCCCCCAAGTCCGTCCCCAGTCCGTCCGCCATAAAAAATGCCCAAAAGCGGTGCGGCTATACCATAGGAGGCTGTGCTAAATCCGCGGGGCCTTGGAGATAGAAGCCGAGACTGCGGCGCCCTCTGTGCTAAAAAAAATAGGCAATGCACGCACAACCGCGCCCAAAATAAGCCCCGAGTCCCGTCCCCCAAGTTCGTCGCGCAAAAATGCCCAAAAAAGCGGGTGGGCTATAGCCCAGGGGGAGGGTGGCCAGCAAGTCCGCGGACTGGAATGGGAGCCAGACTTTGCAGCGCCCTCCTTGTGCCAAAATAGGCGCGTGTGTGCAAAATAAACCCCGAAGGTCACGTCCCCCAGTTCGTCCGCCCATGAAATGCTGAAAAAAGCGGGTGGGCTATAGCCTTGGGGAGGGGCTGGCCAACTCGTCCGCGGACTCGGAATGGGGGCAAGACTTTGCGAGCACCCTACGTGTGCAAAAAATAGGCTGCGAGACACAGAAATGCGCCCAAAATAAGCGAAGGTCCACGTCCCAGGTTCGTCCGCGCAAATGCCCAACGGATAGGCTATAGCCTTGGGAGGGCTGGCCAACAAGTCGCGGACTCGGAATGAGCGGAACTACGAAATTGCCCTCCATGTACCATCGGCCGCTTGGGCACAGCCGTGCCAAAAATAAACCCAGTTCCGTCCCCAAGTTCGTCCGCCCTTGAAAATGCCCCAGCAGGTTGGATATAGCCTTGGGGGAGGAATGCCAACTAAATCCCGCCGTACTACGGAATGGGGCGGGAATTTGGTGCACACCCTCCATGCACAAAAATGAGCCGCAGGCACAGCCGCGCAAAAAATAAGCCCCTAATGTCCCGTCCCAAGGTTACGTCAGCCGCAAAAATGCCCCAGCTTGGTGGGCTATAGCCTTGGGGGGAGGGCTGGCCAACAAATCCGCCCGGACTCGAATGGGGTGAGACTTTGCGGAGTGCCCTCCAGTGCAAAAAAATAGGCCTCGGGCACAGCCGCGCCCAAAAAAGCCCCGAAGTCCGTCCCCAAGTTCGTCATGCAAAAATGCCCAAAAAGCGGATGGGCTATAGCCTTGGGGAAGGCTGGCCCGCCGTCCGCGGACTTCGAGAATGGGGCGAGACTTCTGGCGCCCTAGGTATTACTTAAAAATAGACGCAGGCACTACCGTACCCAAAAATAAGCCCCGAAGGTCCGTCCCAAGTTCGTCACCGCAAAATACCCAAAAAACGGATGGGCTATAGCCTTGGGTGGAGGGCAGGCCCACTTGATCCGCGGACTGGAATGGGGCGAGACTTTGGCGCCCTCCGTGTACCAAAAATATGCTCTGCGGGCACCAGCCACGCCCAAAAATAAACCCCAGAAGGTCCCGTCCCCAAGTTCATCGCATAAAATACTTGAAAAGCGGGTGGGATATATGGCAGGGGAGGGCTGGCCAACTTCGTCCGCGGACTCGGAATGGGCGAGTCTTTGGTTACACCCTCCATGTGCCAAAAATTGGCTGCTGACCACAGCAGCACCAAAAAATAAACCCCTAATGTCCTGTCCCCAGTGCGTCCACGCAAAAATGCCCAAAAACGGGTGGGCTATAGCCTTCAGGGGGTAGAGGCTAACCCGCCAAATCCCGCGGACTCGGAATAGGCGAGACAGTGTAGCGCCCTCCGTGTGCAAAAATAGGCCTGGGCACAGCGCTGACCAAATACAAGCCACGGTCCCGTCCCCAAGTTCGTCCGCGTGAAATGCCCAAAAGCGGATGGGCTATAGCCTTCAGGAGGGCTTGCCAACTTCATCCGCCCGGACTCCGGAATGGGGCAAGACACATGACGCCTCCGTGTGCCAAAAATGGAAACCCCAGGCACAACAGCGCAAAAATAAGCCCCGATGGTCCCGTCCCCCAAGTTCGTCGCCGCAAAAATGCCCAAAAAGCGGGTGGGCCTGGCAGCAGGGGGAGGCTGGCCACTAAATCCACCAGACTCGGAATGGGCGAGACTTCTGACGCCCTCCATGTACCAAAAATAGGCAGCGGGCACAGCCGCGCCCAAAAATAAGCAATGCAT
>JASUUJ010000145.1:0-87656 GCA_030449895.1 Citrus mangshanensis
AGTTACGCATTGCTAAAAACGGGTGTGGGCGGCAGCCTTAAAGCGGCCACAACTTCGTCCGGACTCGAATAGCGAGACTTCTACGAGCGCCCGTGCCAAAGGCAGCACAGCCGCCCAAAAATAACCACCCGGCGGGCGGCGCCAAGTCTGGTCCATGGAAAAGGCCAAAAACGGGTGGGGCTATAGCCCCTTGGGGGTGGGGCTGGCCAACCCTCGTCCGGCCGGACTCAGATAGGCGCGAGACTTGCAACGGCCTCCGTGTGCTAAAAATAGTCATGGCACAGCCCCAAAATAACAGCCCGAAGGCTGGGCGCCCAAGTTCATCCAACGGAAAGGCCACAAAAACGGGTGGGCTATGCCTTGGGGGTGGGCCACAACTTTGGTCCGCCGGACTCGAATGGCGCGAGATTCTTTTCTCGAGCGGCCTCCGTGCTGTAAAATAGCCGCTGGCAAAGCCGCTCAAAATAACCACACAAAGGCCGGGCGCCAAGTTCGCCCAGCGGAAAAGGCCACAAAACGGGTGGGCTATAGCCTGGGGGTTACACAACTGTCACGACTCGTAATGGCGCGAGACTTTGTGAGGGCCTCCGTGGTGCTAAAAATAGGGTCATGAGCACAGTTAAGCTTCAAAATAACCACCCAAGGTCAAAGCACAAGTTCGCTCCAGCGAAATACAAAACGGTGGGCATTAGCCTTGGGGTGGGCTTAGCAATTTGTCCATTGACTCGAACACGAGACTTTGGCGCAGTGGCCTCCGCGGTGCTGAAAAGAAGCCGCGACACAGCCGCCTAAAATAACTGGCCCTCGGGCGCCGGGCGCCAAGTCTGCCCAGCGAAAAAGGCCAAAACTGGTAAGCAGGCCTTGGGGGTGGGGTTGGCCAACTGTCCGGGTCGGACCTCGAATGTCACAGCCTGCGCGAGCGGCCTCCGCAGCTGTGGCCAGGTCATGGGCACAGCCGTGCCTAAAATAACCAACCGGTGGCCGGGCGCAAGTTCGCCCAGCGGAAAGGCTACAAACCGTGGGCTATAGCCTTGGGTGGGGTTGGCTAACTTGTCCTGGGCCGACTCGGAATGGCGACTTTCCGAGCGGCCTCCGTGTGCCAAAGAAGCCGCGGGCACAGCTGCAGCCCAAAAATAACCACACGAAGGCCGGCGCCAAGTTGGCCCAGCGAAAAAGGCTACAAAACGGGTGGCTATAGCCTTGGGGGTTGGCCACAACTCGACCCTACTGACTAGAATGGCGCGAGACGGAGGGCCTCCCGGGTGCTGGGCATTAGGTCAGCGGGCACAGCCATGCCTAAAATAACCACCGAAGGTCTGGGCAAGTTCGCCCAGCGGAAAAGTGCCACAAAAACGGGTGGGCATTAGCCTTGGGGGTGGGGTTGCACAATTTGTCCGCCGGACTGGAATGGCGCGAGACTTTGCGTGGCCTCCAGGTGCCAATAGGCCGCGGCACAGCGTGCTGCCCAAAAATAACCAACCGAAGGCCGGGGCGCTGCCTGTGCAGCGGAAATGGGCCACAAAACCGGTGGGCTATAGCCTTGGGGGTGGGGTTGGCCAACTTCGTCCGCCTCGGACTCGAATGTCGCGAGACTCTACAGCGGCCTCCGTTTGCAAAAAAATAGGCTGCTGTGGCACAGCCGCGCCCAGAAATAACCTCCAAGGCCGGGGCGCCAAGTTCGGCCCAGTGGTGGAAAGGCCAAAAACGGTGGCCATAGCCTTGGGGGTGGGGCTGGCCAACTCTCGGGTCCGCCGTGACTGGAATGGCGCGAGACTTTACAAGCGTCCATGTGCTGGGGGCTAGGGCCGCGGGCACAGCCGCTGGGCCAGCACCACCAAGGCCGGGCGCCAAGTTCGCCCAGCCATGGAAAGGCCACAAAACGGTGGGCGGTAGCCTTCGGGGTGGGGCTGGCCAATCCCCTGGCCCGCTCGGATTCGGGAATGGCGCGAGACTTTGCGCAGCGCCCGTGCGGTGTGGCCACAGCCGCAGGCACAGCCGCAAAAATAACAGCCCGATGGCCGGGCGCCAAGTTCGCCCAGCGGAAAAAGGCCACAAAACGGGTGGGCTATAGCCTGGGGGTGGCTGGCTGACTCGTCCGCCGGACTCGGAATGGCGCGAGACTTTAACGGCCTCCGTACTGGGGTTGTACGGGCGATCCGCGCCAAAAAACAGCCCCAGTGCCGGGCGCAATCTCGCCCAGCTGGATGGGCCACAAAACGGGTGGTCTTTAGCCTTGGGGGGTGGGGCTGGCTAACTCGTCCGCCGGACTCGGAATAGCGCGAGACCTTACGAGCGGCTCCGTGTGCCAAAATAGGCTGGGCAAGTAAGGCCGCGCTAAAAATAACCACCCGAAGCGCGGCGGCGCAAGTTCATCCAGCGGAAAAGGCCAAAAACGGGTGGGCTATAGCCTTGCGGGTGGGGCTGGCCAACTTCTCGCTCGGCCGTACTGATAGGCGAGACTTTGCGAGCGTCGCCGTGGTGCCGTGGCTAGCCGCGGCGCAGCCGCGCCCAAAATAACAGCCCGTAAGGCCGGCCCCAAGTTCATCCAACGGAAAAGGCCACAAAACGGGTGCGGGATATAGACTTGGGGGTGGCTGGCCCACTTTGGTCCGGTCGACTGAATGGCGCGAAATTATCCAGCGGCCTCCGTGGTGCCAAAACAGGTTGGTGGCACAGCTGGGTCAAAATAACAGCCCGAAGGTCAGCGCCAAGTTCGCCCAGCGGAAAAGGCCACAAAACGGGTGGGCTACAGCCTTGGGGGTGGGGTTGGCCCACTGGCTGTCCGCACGGACTCGGAATGGCGCGAGACTTTGCGAGCGGTCTCCGTGTGCTGCCCCGCGGGCACAGCTGCGCCTAAAATAACCCCCAAAGGCCGGGCGCCAAGTCTCCCAGCGGAAAAAGGCCACAAAAACGTGGTGGGCTATAGCCGGGGTGGGGCTGGCCAACTTCGTCCGCCTGGACTGAATGGCGCGAGACTTGCAGCGCTCGCAGCTAAAATAGCCGCAGGCACAGCCGCACAAAAATAACAGCTATGGCCGGGGGCCGGGCGCCAAGTTCGCTCCAGCGAAAAAGGCCACAAAAACGTGGTGGGCGTATAGCCTTGGGGGTGGGGCTGGCCGATTTCGTCCGCTGACTCGGAATGGCGCGAGACTTGCGAACGGCCTGTGTACTGGGGTGGTTCAGTAGCGGCGCAGCCGCCCCAAAAAAAAACAGCCCAAAGGCCGGGCGCGAACTTCACCCAGCGAAAAGGGCCACAAAACGGTGGTCTATAGCCTTGGGGGGTGGGGCTGGCCCACTTCTGTCCGCCGGACTCGGAATAGCGCGAGACCTTACGAGCGCCCGTGCCAAACAATAGGTCACATGGGCACAGCCGCCGCAAAAATAACCACCTAAGGGCGGGGCGCCAAGTTCATCCAGCGGAAAAAGGCCAAAAACGGTGGGCTATAGCCTTGACGGGTGGGGCTGGCCAACTTCACTGCTGGGCCGGACTCGATAGGCGCGAGACTTTGCGAGCGCCTCCGGTGCCAATAATAGGCCGCGGCGCAGCCGCGCCTGCAAAATAACAGCCCAAGGCCGGGGCGCCAAGTTCATCCAACGGAAAAAGGCCACAAAACGGGTGGGCTATAGCCTTGGGGTGGGGCTGGCCCACTTCGTCTGCCGGACTCGGAATGGCGCGAGACTTTGCGGTAGCGCCTCCGTGTGCTAAAATAGCCGCGGGCACAGCTGCACCTAAAAATAACCGCCAAAGGCCGGGCGCCAAGTTCGTCCAGCGGAAAAGGCCACAAAAACGGGTGGGCTATAGCCTTCGGGGTGGGTCCCACTGGCCCGCTCGGACTCGGAATGGCGCGAGACTTTGGCGAGCGGCCTCCGTGTGCTGCAGGCCAGGCCGCAGGCACAGCCGCGCAAAAAATAACAGCCCGGATGGCCGGGCGCCAAGTTCGTCCAGCGGAAAAAGGCCACAAAACGGGTGGGCTATAGCCTTGGGGGTGGGCTTGGCCGACTGGTCCCGCCGGACTCAGAATGGCGTAAGACTTTGCAGGGCCTCCGTGGTTCCAAAAATAGGCCGCCGGGTCACAGCTGCGCCAAAAATAACCACCCGAAGGCCGGGCGCCAAGTTCGTCCCAGCGGAAAAGGCCACAAAAACGGGTGGTGCTACATAGCCTTGGGCGGCTGGGGCCAACTTTGTCCGGGGCTTGACTCGCAATGGCGCGAAACTTGCGAGCGGCCCACGTGGTGCTAAAAATAGGTCAGACACAGCTGCGCCTTAAAATAACCGCCCGAAGGCCGGGCGCGGTTCGTCCCAGCGGAAAAGGCCACAAAAACGGGTGGGCAATAGCCTTGGGGGTGGGGCTTGCCAATCGTCCGCCGGACTGGAATGGCGCGAGACTATGCCAGCGGCCTCCGTGTGTCCGAAAATAGGCCGGACACAGCCGCGCCAAAAATAATCACCCAAGGGCGCGGCTGCCAAGTTCATCCAGCGGAAAAAGGCCAAAAACGGGTGGGCTATAGCCTTTGGGGGTGGGCTGGCCAAATTGTCCCGCTCTGACTCGAATGGTGCGAGACTTTGCAGCGGCTCCGTGCTAAAATAGCCGCGGCACAGCCGAGCCTAAAAATAACAGCCGGGAAGGCCGGGGCGCCAAGTTCATCTGGCTCCAGCGGAAAAGGCCACAAATCGGGTGGGCTATAGCCTCGGGGTTGGGGCTGGCCAACTTCATCCGCTCGACTCGGAATGGCGCGAGACTTTGCGAGCGGCCTCCGTGTGCCAAATAGGGCCGCGTGTACAGCCGCGCCAAAAATAACCGCCCAAGGTCGGGCGCCAAGTTCGTCCAGCGGAAAAGGCCACAAAACGTGGTGGGCTATAGCCTTGGGGTGCGTTGGCCAACTTCGTCCGCCGACTCGAATGACGCGAGACTTTGTGAATGGGCCTCCGTGTATCAAAATAGTCTGCGCGCAACTTAAAATAACCGCCCGAAGGTCACGGGCCGTTCGCCCAGCGGAAAAAGGCCACAAAAACGGGTTGGCTATAGCCTTGGTGGTTGAGGTTGGCCAACTTCGTCCCGCTGACTGGAATGGCACGAGACTTTGCGAGCGCTCCTCGTGCCAAAATGGGTGGAGGTCGCGGGCACAGCCGCGCCCAAAATAACCACCCGAAGGCAGGGGAGCCAAGTTCATCCAGCGGAAAAGGCCACAAAACGGGTGTGGGCTATAGCCTTTTGGGGTGGGCTGGCCAAAATTCATCCGCCCACTGGAATGGTGCGAGACTTTACAAGCGCCTCTGTGTGGAAAAATAGGCCTCGGCACAGCCGCGCAAAAATAACCGCCCAAGGTCCGGGCGCCAAGTTCGTCCAGCGGAAAAAGGCCACAAAAACGGGTGGGCTATAGCCTTGGGGGGTGGGTCTGGCCAACTTCGTCCGCCGGACTCGGAATGGCGCGAGACTTTGCTAGCGGAGTCCGTTATCCAAAAATAGGCCGCGGGCAAAGCCGCGCCAAAAAATAACCGCCGGAAGGCAACGGCGCCAAGTTCGTCCAGCGGAAAAAGGCCACAAAAACGGGTGGGCTATAGCCTTGGGGGGTGGGGCTGGCCAACTTCGTCCGCCGGACTCGGAATGGCGTGAGACATTGCGTGCAGCCTCTGTGAGTTGTGGCCAGGTCGCGGGCACACCACAAAAATAACCGCCGGAAGGCCGGGCGCCAAGTTCGGCCCAGCGGAAAAAGGCCACAAAACGGGTGGGCTATAGCCTGGGGGTTGGGGGCTAACTTCATCCGCCAGACTGGAATGGCGCGAGACTTCTGCGAGCGCCTCCGTGCGCCAAAATAGGCCGCGACACAGCCGCGCCAAAAATAATCACCCGGCGGGGCGCCAAGTTCATCCAGCGAAAGGTCACAAAAACGGGTGGCTATAGCCTTGGCGGGTGGGGCTGGCTAACTTCGTCCGCCGAACTCGGAATGGTGCGAGACGCGCGCAGCCTCCGTGGAGCCAAAATGGGGTCGCGCGGCACAGCCGCATCAAAAATAACTCGCCCAAGGCCGGGAGCCAAGTTCGCCCAGCGGAAAAAGGCCACAAAACGGGTGGGCTATAGCCTTGGGGGTGGGGCTGGCCAACTTCGTCCGCTCGGACTCGGAATGGCGCGAGACTTTGCGATCGGCCTCCGTGTGCCAGGGCCGCTGGCACAGCCGCGCCCAAAAATAACCACCCGAAGGCCGGGCGCCAAGTTCGTCCAGCTGAAAAGGCCATAAAAACGGGTGTGGGCTAGCCTTGGGGGCGGGGCTGGCCAACTCTCGCCTCCGTGCTGTGGCCAAAATATGCCGCGGGCACAGCCGCGCCCAAAAATAAGCCCCGAAGGTCCTGGCCCCAAGTTCGTCCGCCCAAAAATGTCCAAAAACGGGTGGGCTATAGCCTTGAGGGGAGGGGCTTGCCAACTTCATCTCGCCTGACTAATGGGCGAGACTTGCAGCGCCTCCAGTTAAAATAGGCCATGCGGGGACAGCCGCGCCAAAAATAAGCCCCCTAAGGTCCCGTCCCCAAGTTCCGTCCGTCGCCGCAAAATGCCCAAAAACGGGTGGCTATAGCCTTGGGGGAGGGGCTGGCCAACCTGTCCGCCTCACTGGACTCGGAATGGGGCGAGACTTGCGAGCAACTGTGCCAAAAGGCCGCGTGGCACAGCCACACCCAAAAATAAGCCCCGAAGGTCCCGCCCCAAGTTCGTCTCGCCCCAAAATGCCCAAAAACGGGTGCGCTATAGCCTTGGGAGGCTGGCCCCACTTCCCGCTGACTCGGAATGGGGCGAGATTTCATGAGCACCCTCCGCAGGTGCCAAAAGAGAGCTGGTGGCACAGCCGTGCCCAAAATAAGCCCCCAAAGGTCCCGCCCCAAAGTTCGTCCACGCAAAATGCCCAAAAACGGTGGGCTATAGCAGCCTTGGGGGAGGGGGTTGGCCAACTTCGGTCCGGTCCGGACTGAATGGGGCGAGACTTCAGCGCAACTGTGCCAAAAAGGCCGCGGCACAGCCACACTCCAAAAATAAGCCCCGAAGGTCCCGTCCCCAAGTTCGTCCGCCGCAAAATGCCTAAAAACGGGTGGGCTATAGCCTTGGGGGAGGGCTGGCCAACTTCTGTCCGCCGGACTCGGAATGGGGGAGACTTGTGAGCGCCTCCGTGTGCTGAAGCCATGTCACAGCGCGCCCAAAAATAAGCCCCGAAGGTCCCGTCCCCAAGTTCATTCGCACAAAAATGCCTAAAAACGGGTGGGCTATAGCCTGGGGAGGGGCTGGCCAACTTCTCGTCCGGACTCGGAATGGGGCGAGACTTTGCGAGCACCCTCCAGTGTGCCAAAATAGGCCGCGGCACAGTCACGCCAAAAATAAGCCCTCAAGGTCCCGCCCCAAGTTCTGCCCGCCCCAAAATGCCTAAAACGGGTGGGCTATAGCCTTGGGGAGGGGCTAAACTGTCCGCCGACTCCGGAATGGGAGAGACCCTGCAGCGCCCTCCGTGTGCTAAAAATAGGCCGCAGCCAGCTGCCTAAAAATAAGCCCACGAAGGTCCCGTCCCCAAGTTCATCCGCCGCAAAATGCCTGCAAAACGGGTGGGCTATAGCTCTGGGGGATGGCCACTCTGTCCGCCTCGGACTCTGAATGGGTGAGACTTTGTAGCGCCTCCGTGGTGCAAAAATAGGTCATGGGACAGCCGCGCTAAAAATAAGCCCCCAAAGGTCCCGTCCCAAAGTTCGGTCCGCCGCAAAATGCCCAAAACGGGTGGGCGCATAGCCTCGGGGAGGGGTAGGCTAATTCGTCCGCCGGACTCGGAATGGGGCGAGACTATGCGAACGGCCTCCGTGAGCCAAAAATAGGCCACGGCACAGCCGGGCTACCAAAATAAGCCGCCGAAGGTCCTGGCGTCCCCAAGTTCGTCCGCCGCAAAATGCCCAAAAACGGGTGGCTATAGCCTGGGAGGGCTGGCTCAACTGTCCGCCCGGACTCGGAATGGGGGAGACTTTGTGAGCGCCTCCGTGTGCCAAAATAAGCCGCGTCACAGCCGCGCCCAAAAATAAGCCCCCGAAGGTCCTGGCCCCTGCAAGTTCATTCGCCGCAAAATGCCCAAAAACGGGTGGGCTATAGCCTTGGGGGAGGGGCTGGCCAACTTCTCGTCCGCCGGACTCGGAATGGGCGAGACTATACGAGCGCAACTGCCGTGGCCAGGCCGTGGTCACAGCCGCGCCAAAAATAAGCCCCCCGAAGGTGCCGCCCCCCAAGTTCATCCGCCGCAAAATACCCAAAAATGGGTGGGCTATAGCCTTGGGGGCTGGCCCACTTCGGTCCGCTGACTCGGAATGGGGCGAGACTTCTTGCTAGCGCTCCGTGTGCCAAAATAGGCCATGGGCACAGCCACGCCCAAAAATAAGCCTCCCGAAGGTCACGACTGAAGTTCGTCCGCCGCAAAATGCCCAAAATGAAGCAGGCCTTGGGGGAGGGGCTGGTCAACTTCGTCCGCCGGACTCGAATGGTACGAGACTTTGCGAACGCTCCGTGTGATAAAATAGGCGCGGCATGTGCGCGCACAAAAATAAGCTTCTCCCAAAGGTCCCGCCCCCAAGTTCGTCCGCCGCAAAATGCCCAAAAACGGGTGGGATATAGCCTGGGGGAGGGGCTGGCCAACGCCGCCTGCCGGATCGGAATTGGGCGCAGACTTCATGCGATGCCCTCCGCTTACAAAATAGCCACGGCACAGCCACGCCCAAAAATAAGCTCCTCGAAGGTCACGACCAAGTTCTTCCGCCGTAAAATGCCCAAAAACGGGTGGGCTATAGCCTTGGGGAGGGGCTGGCCCACTGTCCGCCGGACTCGGAATGGGGAGAGACTTTGCAGCGCTCCGTGTGTCAGGGCCAGACCGCGGGCACAGCCGCACCAAGTATAAGCCCCTCGAAGGTCCCATCCCCAACTTCGTCCGCCGCAAAATGCCCAAAAACGGTGGCTATAGCCTTGGGGGAGGGGCTGGCCAACCGTCCGCCGGACTCCGGAATGGGGCGAGACTTTGCGAGCGCCTCCGTGGTGCCAAAATATGCCGCGGTGCAGCCACGCCCAAAATAAGCCCCCGAAGGTCCCGTCCCCAAGTTCATCCGCCGCAAAATGCCCAAAAAAGGGTGGGCTATAGCCTTGGGGGAGGGGCTGGCCCACCTGGTCCGCCGGACTCGGAATGGGGCGAGACTTTGGCGCCTCCGTGTGCCAAAAATAGGCCGCGGGCATAGTCGGGCCCAAAAATAAGCCCCCAAAGGTCCCGTCCCCAAGTTCGTCCGCCGCAAAAATGCCCAAAAAACGGGTGGGCTATAGCCTTGGGGGGAGGGGCTGGCCAACTTCGTCCGCCGGACTCCGAATGGGCCGAGACAGTGTGAGCGCCTCCGTGTGTCGTGGGCCGCGGGGCACAGCCGCGCCCAACAATAAGCCCCCGAAGGTCCCTTCCCCAAGTTCGTCCGCAGCAAAAATGCCCAAAAAACGGGTGGGCTATAGCCTTGGGGGGAGTGGCTGGCCAACTTCGTCCGCCGGACTCGGAATGGGGCGAGACTTTGCTAGCGCCCTCCGTGTGCCAAAAATAGGCCGCGGGCATAGTCGGGCCCAAAAATAAGCCCCCAAAGGTCCCGTCCCAAGTTCGTCTCGCCGCAAAATGCCCAAAACGGGTGGGCTATAGCCTGGGAGGGCTGGCCAACCGTCCGGGCCGGACTCGGAATGGGGCGAGACTTTGCGAGCGCCTCCGGTGTGCCAAAATAGGCCGCGGGCACAGCCACGCCCAAAAATAAGCTCCTCAAGGTCACGACCAAGTTCGTCCGCCGCAAAAATGCCCAAAAATGGGTGGGCTATAGCCTTGGGGGAGGGTTGGTCAACTTCGTCCTCCTGGACTCAAATGGTACGAGACTTTGCGAACGCCTCCGTGTGATAAAAATAGGCCGCGGCACAGGCGTCGCACAAAAATAAGCCCCAAAGGTCCCCCCAAGTTCGGTCCGCCGCAAAATGCCCAAAAACGGGTGGGCTATGGACTTGGGGGAGGGGCTGGCCAACTGTCCGCCGGACTCGAATGGGGCGAGACTTTGCGAGCGCCCCGTGTGCCAAAATATGCCATGTACACAGCCGCAAGACAAAAATAAGCCCCCAAGGTCCCGTCCCAAGTTCGGCCGCAAAATGCCCAAAAATGGGTGGGATATAGCCTTTGGGGGAGGGGCTGGCCAACGCCGTCTGCCGGACTCGAATGGGGTGAGACTTTGCGATGCCCTCCGTCTGCCAAAATAGGCCACGAGCACAGCCGCACCTAAAAATAAGCCTCAAGGTCCCGCCCAAGTTCTTCCGCCGCAAAAATGCCCAAAAACGGGTGGGCTATAGCCTTGGGGGAGGGGTGGCCAACTTCTCGGGTCCGGGCCTCGGACTCGAATGGGAGAGACTTGCGAGCGCCTCCGTGTGTCAGGCTAGACCGCGGCACAGCCGCGCCCAAGAATAAGCCCCGAAGGTCCCATCCCCAAGTTCGTCCGCAGCAAAATGCCCAAAAACGGGTGGGCTATAGCCTTGGGGAGTGGCTGGCCAACTTCCCGCCGGACTCGGAATGGGGCGAGACTTGCGAGCGCTCCGTGTGCTGTGGCCAGGCCGCGGCACAGCCGCGCCCAAAAATAAGCCCCAGAAGGTCCCGTCCCCAAGTCTGCCTGCCGCCAAAATGCCCAAAAACGGGTGGCCTATAGCCTCGGGAGGGGCTAGCCATCTTCGTCCCGCTGGACTCGGAATGGGGAGAGACTCTGCAGCACCCTCCGTGTGTCAAAAATAGACCGCGGCACAGCCACGCCAAGAATAAGCCTCCAAGGTCCCATCCCCAAGTTCGTCCCGCAGCAAAATGCCCAAAAACGGGTGGGCTATAGCCTTGGGGGAGGGGGCTGGCCAACTTCGTCCGCTCGGACTCGGAATGGGGCGAGACTTTGCAGCGCCTCCGTGTGCCAATAAGCTGCGGGCACAGCCGCGCCTGCAAAAATAAGCCCCAGAAGGTCCCGCCCCAAGTTCGTCTGCCGCCAAAATGCCCAAAAAAACGGGTGGGCTATAGCCCGGGGAGGGGCTAGCCATCTTCGTCCGCCGGACTCGGAATGGGAGAGACTTTGCGGCACCTCCGTGTGTCAAAATAGACCGCGGGCACAGCCACGCCCAAGAATAAGCCCCGAAGGTCCCATCCCCAAGTTCGTCTGCAGCAAAATGCCTAAAAACGAGTGGGCTATAGCCTTGGGGAGGGGCTGGCCAACTCCTGTCCGCCGATTCGAATGGGGCGAGACTTACAGCGCCTCTGTGTGCCAAAAATAGGCGCAAGCACAGCCGCGAAAATAAGCCCCGAAGGTTCGGTCCCAAGTTCGTCCGCCGCGAAAATGCCCAAAAACGGGTGGCTATAGCCTTGGGGGAGGGGCTGGCCCCACTCTGTCCGCCGGACTCGGAATGGGGCGAGACTTACGAGCGCCTCTGTGTGCTGTAAATAGGCCGCGGGCATAGCCGCACCCAAAATAAGACCACAGAGGTCCCGTCCCCATGTTCGCCCGGCAAAAATGCCTAAAATGGGCGGGCTTATAGCCTTGGGGGAGGGGCTTGGCCAACTTCGCCGCCGGACTCGGAATGGGGTGAGACTTTGCGAGCGCCTCCGTGTGCCAAAATAGGCCGCGGCACTGCCGCGCCCAAAAATAAGACCCCGAAGGTCCCGTCTCCATGTTCGTCCGCCCGCAAAATGCCCAAAAACGGTGGGCTATAGCCTTTGGGAGGGGTTGCCCACTCGTCCGCCTCGGACTCGGAATGGGGCGAGACTTTGCGAGCGGCTCACAGATTAAGGCCAATAGGCTGCGGCACAGCCGCAACCAAAAATAAGACCCCGAAGGTCCCGGGCCCCCAAGTACGTCCGCCGCAAAATGCCTCAAAACGGGTGGGCTACAGCCTCGGGGGAGGCTGGCCAACTCCGCCTGGACTCGGAATGGGGGAGAGACTTTACAGCGCCCTCCGTGTGCTGGGGCCAGGCCGCGGGCACAGCCGACTCCAAAAATAAGACCCCGAAGGTCCTGGTCCCCAAGTTCATCCGCCGCAAAATGCCCAAAAACGGTTGGCCTATAGCCTGGGGGAGGGCTGGCCAACTTCGTCCGCTGGACTCGTAATGGGGCGAGACTTGCAGCGGCCTCCGTGTGTCGTGGGCCGCGGCACAGCCGAACTCCAAAATAAGACCGAAGGTCCCGTCCCCACGTCCCGCCGCAAAAATGCCTAAAACGGGCTATGCCTGGGGAGGGGCTGGCCGACTTCCCGCTGGACTCGGAATGGGGGCGCAGACTTTGGGAGGGCCTCCGTGGTGGCAAAATAGGCCGTGGCCAAAGCCGCACCCAAAAATAAGCCCCGAAGGTCCCGTACTCCAAGTTCATCCGCCGCAAAATGCCCAAAACGGCGTGGGCTATGGCCTGGGGAGGGTGGCCAACTTTTTTCCGCCGGACTCGAATGGGACGAGACTTTGCGAGCGCTCCGTGTGCTGTAAAATAGGCCGCGGGCACAGCAACGCCAAAAATAAGACCCCGAAGGTCCCGTCCCCATGTTCGCCCGCCGCAAAATGCCAAAAACGGGTGGCTATAGCCTGGGGAGGGCTGGCCAACTTCGTCCGCCGGACTCGAATGGGCCGAGACGTTGCGAGCGGCCTCCGTGTGCCAAAAAGAGCCGCGCGCAGCCTGCCCAAAAATAAGCCCCCGAAGGTCCCGTGACTCCAAGTTCGCCCGCCGCAAAATGCCTAAAAATGGGTGGGCTATAGCCTGGGGAGGGGCTGGCCTACTTCGTCCCGGACTCGGAATGGGTCGAGACTTTGCGAGCGCTCCGTGGTGCCAGGGGGTCGGGCACAGCCACGCCCAAAAATAAGCCCCCGATGGTCCCGCCCCAAGTTCGTCCGCCGCAAAATGCCTAAAAACGGGTGGGCTATAGCCTGGGGGAGGGCTGGCCAACTTCGTCCGCCGACTCGAAATGGGGCGAGACTTTGCGAGCGGCCTCCGTGCTGCTGGGTCAGCTGCGGCCACAGCCGCACTCCAAAATAAGCCCCCGAAGGTCCCGTGCACTGCCAAGTTCGTCCGCCGCAAAATGCCCAAAAACGGTGGGCTGGCCTTTGGGGAGGGCTGGCCAACTTCGTCCGCCGGACTCGGAATGGGGCGAGACTTGGCGAGCGCCTCCGTGTGCCTAATAGGCCATGGGCACAGCCGCGCCCAAAATTAAGCCCCCGAAGGTCCCGCCCCCAAGTTCGGTCCGGGCCGCAAAATGCCCTAAAACGGTGGGCTATAGCCTTGCTGGGATGGCCAACTTCGTCCGCTGGACTCGGAATGGGGCGAGACTTTCATGCAGCACTCCGTGTGCCAAAATAGGCCACGGGCACAGCCGCCAAAAATAAGCCCCCAAGGTCCCGTCCCCAAGTTCGTCCGCCGCAAAATGCCTGGTGCAAAAAGGGGCTATAGCCTTGGGGGGAAGGGGCTTGCCCAGTTCGTCCGCCGCCCTCGGTATGGGGGGAGACTTTTGGAGATCACTGTGTGTGCCACAAATAGTCTGCGGGCTCAGCCGTGACCAAAAATAAGCCCCCGAAGGTCCCGTCCCCAAGTTCGTCCGCCGCAAAATGCCTAAAACGGGTGGGCTAGCAGCCTTGGGGGAGGCTGGTCGACTTCGTCCGCCTCGGACCTCGGAATGGGGCGAGACTTGCGAGTGCCCTCCGTGTGCCAAAAAATAGGCTGCGGGTACAGCCACGCCCAAAAATAAGCCCCCGAAGGTCCTGGCGTCCCCAAGTTCGTCCAAAAATGCCCAAAAACGGGTGGGCTATAGCCTTGGGGAGGGGTTGGCCAACTTCGTCCGCTGACTCGGAATAGGGCGCAGACTTGCGAGCGGCCTCCGTTTGCAAAAAATAGGCCGTGGGCACAGCTGCACCCAAAAATAAGCCCCCGAAGGTCCCTTACCCAAGTTCGTCCGCCGCAAAAATGCCCAAAAAAGGGGTGGGCTATAGCCTTCGGGGGAGGGGCTGGCCAACTTAGTCCGCCGACTCGAATGGGGCGAGACTACGAGCGCCTCCGTACCTGTCAAAATAGGCCGCGGCACAGCCGCACCCAAAAATAAGCCCCCAAGGTCGCGGCCCCCAAGTTCGTCCGCCGTAAAATGCCCAAAAAGCGGCGGGCTATAGCCTTGGGGGGAGGGGCTTGCCCACTTCGTCCGCCGAACTCGGAAAGGGGCGAGACTTTGGGAGCGCCCTCTGTGTGCCAAAAATAGGCTGCGGGCACAGCCGCCACCAAAAATAAGCCCCCAAAGCTCCCGTCCCCAATGTTCGTCCGCCGCAAAAATGCCCAAAAAACGGGTGGGCTATAGCCTCGGGGAGGGGGCTGGCAACTTCGTCCGCCGGACTCGTGAATGGGCGAGACTTTGCGAGCGGCCTCCGTGTGTCAAAATAGGGCCGCGGGCACAGCCGTAACCCAAAAATAAGACCCCAAGGTCCCGCCCCAAGTGGCACGTCCGCCGCAAAATGCCCAAAAACGGTGGCTATAGCCTTGGGGAGGGGCTGGCCGACTCCCGTCCGCCTCGGACTCGGAATGGGGAGAGACTTTGGGAGTGGCCTCCGTGTGGCAAAAATAGGCCGTGGCCAAAGCCGCACCCAAAAATAAGCCCCGAAGGTCCTGCACTCCAAGTTCATCCGCCGCAAAATGCCTAAAAACGCACATGGCTATGGCCTGGGAGGGCTGGCCAACTTTTTCCGCCGGACTCGGTATGGGACGAGACTTTGCGAGCGCCCGTGTGCCAAAATAGGCCGCGGGCACAGTAACGCCAAAAATAAGACCCCGAAGGTCCTGCCCCCATGTTCGTCTCGCCGCAAAATGCCAAAAACGGGGCTATAGCCTTGGGGGAGGGGCTGGCCAACTTCCGTCCGGGACTCGGAATGGGCCGAGACGCGCAGCGGCCTCCGTGTGCCAAAAAACGCGGGCGCAGCCTGCCCAAAAATAAGCCCCGAAGGTCCTGCACTCCAAGTTCGTCCCGCCGCAAAATGCCTCAAAAATGGGGCGGCTATAGCCTGGGGGAGGGGCTGGCCTACTTCTGTCCGCCGGACTCGGAATGGGTCGAGACTTTGCGAGCGCCTCCGTGTGCCAAAAATAGGGGTCGGGCACAGCCACGCCCAAAAATAAGCCCCGATGGTCCCGTCCCCCAAGTTCGCCCGTCCGCCGCAAAATGCCTCAAAAACGGGGTGGGCTATAGCCTGGGGGAGGGGCTGGCCAACTTCGTCCTGGACTCGAAATGGGGCGAGACTTTGCGAGCGGCCTCCGTGGTGCTGGGCTAGGCGCTGCCACAGCCGCACCCAAAAATAAGCCCCGAAGGTCCCGTACACTCCAAGTTCGTCCGCCGCAAAATGCCCAAAAACGGTGGGCTATGGCCTTTGGGGAGGGGGTTGGCCAACTTCGTCCGCCGGACTCGAATGGGGCGAGACGGCGAGCGCCTCCGTGTGCCTACAGGCCATGGGCACAGCCGCGCCAAAATTAAGCCCCGAAGGTCCTGCCCCAAGTTCGTCCGCCGCAAAAATGCCCCAAAACGGTGGGCTATAGCTCATGGATGGCCAACTTCCGTCCGCCTCGGACTCGGAATGGGGCGAGACTTCTTGCGAGCACCTCCGTGTGCCAAAATAGGCCACGGGCACAGCTGCCCAAAAATAAGCCCCCGAAGGTCCTGCCCCCAAGTTCGTCCGCCGCAAAAATGCCCAAAAAGGGGTGGGCTATAGCCTTGGGGGAGGGCTTGCCCAGTTGTCCGCCTCGAACTCGGAATGGGGCGAGACTTTGGGAGCACCTTTGTGTGCCAAAATAGGCTGCGGGTACAGCCGTGACCAAAAATAAGCCTCGAAGGTCCCGGCCCCAAGTTCGTCCGCCGCAAAAATGCCCAAAACGGGTGGCTATAGCCTTGGGGGAGGGCTGGCCGACTTCACCGCCGCTGACTCGGAATGGGGCGAGACTTCTTTGCGAGTGCCCTCCGTGTGCCGCCAGGCTGGGGTACAGCCACGCCCAAAAATAAGCCCCCGAAGGTCCCGTCCCCAAGTTCGTCCGCAGCAAAAATGCCCAAAAACGCGGTGGGCTATAGCCTGGGGGAGGGTTGGCCAACTTCGTCCGCCGACTGAATAGGGCGAGACTTTGCGAGCGGCCTCGCTTGTAAAATAGGCCGGGGCACAGCTGCACCCAAAAATAAGCCCCCGAAGGTCCCTTACCCAAGTTCGTCCGCCGCAAAAATGCCCAAAAAAGGGGTGGGCTATAGCCTTCGGGGGAGGGGCTTGCCAACTTAGTCCGCCGGACTCGGAATTGGGCGAGACTTTGCGAGCGGCCTCCGTGTTCAAAAAATAGGCCGCGGGCACAGCCGCACCCAAAAATAAGCCCCCGAAGGTCGCGTCCCCAAGTTCGTCCGCCGTAAAAATGCCCAAAAAAGGGGTGGGCTATAGCCTTGGGGGGAGGGGCTTGCCCACTTCGTCCGCCGAACTCGGAAAGGGGCGAGACTTTGGGAGCGCCTGTGTGCCAAAATAGGCTGCGGGCACAGCCGCGACCAAAATAAGCCCCTCGAAGGTCCTGCCCCAAGTTCGTCCGCCGCAAAATGCCTAAAAAGGGGTGGGCTATAGCCTTGGGAGGCTGGCCGACTTCGTCCGCCGGACCCAGAATGGGGCGAGACTTTGTGAGCGCCCTCCGTGTACCAAACAAAGGCCGCGGGCACAGCCGTAACCAAAAATAAGCCCCCGAAGGTCCCGTCCCCAAGTTCGTCCGCGCAAAATGCCCAAAACGGCGGGCTATAGCCTGGGAGGGGCTGGCCAACATCGTCCGCCGGACTCGGAATGGGGCGAGACTTTGCGAACGCCTCCGTGTGCCAAAAGGCCGCAGGCATAGCCGCTGAAAAAATAAGCCCCCAAAGCTCCTGCCCCAATGTTCGTCCGCCGCAAAATGCCTAAAAACGGGTGGGCTATAGCTTGGGGGAGGGCTGGCCAACTGTCCGCCGGACTCTAATGGGGCGAGACTTTGCGAGCGCTCCGTGTGCCAAAAATAGGCCGTGGTACAGACTTGCCTAAAAATAAGCTCCCCGAAGGTCCTGGTCCCCAAGTTCGTATGCCGCAAAAATGCCTAAAAACGGTGGGCTATAGCCTTGGGGGAGGGAATGGCAACTTCTCGCTGGACTCGGAATGAGACGAGATTTGCGAGCACCTCCGCAGCCAGAAATAGGCCGCTGGGACAGCCAGCCCAAAAATGAGCCCCGAAGGTCTCATCCCCAAGTTCATCCGCTGTAAAATGCAAAAACGGGTGGGCTATAGCCTGGGGGAGGGGTTGGCCAACTGTCCACTGGACTCAAATGTGACGAGATTTTTGCGAGCACCCTCCGTGTGCCAAAAATAGGCCGCTGGGGACAGCCGTATTCAAAAATGAGCCTCCCCGAAGGTCCCGTGGCCCCAAGTTCCTCCGCCGTAAAATGCCTAAAAACGGGTGGCCATAGCCTTGGGGGAGGGGCTACAACTTCGTCCCGCCTGACTCGGAATGGGGCTAGACTTTGCAGCGCCTCCGTGTGCCAAAAATAGGCCGCGGGTACAGCCCCGCCCAAAAATAAGCCCCCGAAGATCCAATCCCCTATTTCGTCATCCTCAATTTTGCCTATATTTCGGGTGGGTTATAGGCTTGGGGGGAGGGCCTGGCCAACTTCGTCCGCCGGGCTCTAATGGGGCGAGACTTGGCGAGCGCCTCCGTGGTGCCTAAAATAGGCCGCGGGCACAGCCGCGCCAAAATAAGCCCCGAAGGTCCTGGCCCCAAGTTCGGGTCCGCACGTAAAATGCCTAAAAACGGTGGGCTATAGCCTTGCGGGGAGAAGATGGCCAACTTCGTCCGCCGGATCTCGAATGGGGCGAGACTTTGCGATCGCCTCCGTGTGCCAAATAGGCCGCGGGCACAGCTCGCGCCCAAAATAAGCCCCCGAAGGTCCTGCCTCCTAAGGTCGTCCGCCGCAAAAATACCCAAAAACGGCCGAGCTATAGCCTGGGGGAGGGGCTGGCCAACTTCGTCCGCTCGGACTCGGAATGGGGCGACACACACGAGCACCCTCCGTGTACCAAATTTAGGCCGCTGGCAAAGTCACGCCCAAAAATAAGCCCCAAGGTCCCGCCCCAAGTTCGGGTTCCCGCAAAAATGCCCAAAAATGGGGTGGCTATAGCCTTGGGGGAGGGCTGCCAACTTCGTCCCGCTGGCTCGGAATGGGGCGAGACTTTGCAAGCGCTCCGTGTGCTGGGCCAAAAATAGGCCGTGGCTACAGCCGCGCCAAAAATAAGCTCCCGAAGGTCCCGGTCCCCAAGTTCGTCCGCCGCAAAATTCCCAAAAACGGGTGGCTATAGCCTGGGGGAGGGGCTGGCCAACTTCATCCGCTGACTCGAATGGGACGAGACTTTGCGAACGCCTCCGTGCTGTAAATAGGCCACGGCACGGCCGCGCCAAAAATAAGCCCCCGAAGGTCCTGGGCGTCCCCAGTTCGCCTGCCGCAAAATGCCCAAAAACGGGGCTATAGCTCGGGAGGGGCTGGCCAACTTCGTCCGCCGGACTCGGAATGGGGCGAGACTTTCCGAGTGCCCTCCGTGTGCCAAAAATAGGCCACGAGCATAGCCGCACCCCAAAAATAAGCCCCCAAAGGTCCCGTCCCCTAGTTCGTCCGCCGCAAAATTGCCCAAAAAACGGGTGGGCTATAGCCTTGGGGGGAGGGGCTGGCCAACTTCGTCCGCCGGACTCGGAATGGGGCGAGACTTTGCGAATGCCCTCCGTGTGCCAAAAATAGGCCCCAGGCACAGCCGCGCCCAAAAATAAGCCCCCGAAGGTCCCGTCCCCAAGTCCGTCCGCCGCAAAAATGCCCAAAAAACGGGTGGGCTATAGCCTTGGGGGAGGGGCTGGCCAACTTCGTCCGCCGGACTCGGAATGGGGCGAGACTTTGCAGCGCCTCCGTGAGCTTGGGCAAAACTAGGCCGCGGCACAGCCGCGCCAAAAATAAGCCTCCCGAAGGTCCCGCCCCAAGTTCATCCGCCGTAAAATGCCCAAAATGGGTGGGCTATAGCCTGGGGGAGGGGCTGCCAACTTCGTCCGCCGGAATGGGGCGAGACTTTGCACCGCCTCCGTGTGCCAAAATAGGCCGTGGTCACAGCCGCGCCCAAAAATAAGCCCCCGAAGGTCCCGCCCCAAGTTCATCCGCCGCAAAATGCCCAAAAACGGGTGGGCTATAGCCTTGGGGGAGGGGCTGGCCAACTTCATCCGCTGGACTCGGAATGGGGCGGACTTTGCGAACGCCTCCGTGGTGCTAGGCCACGGGCACGGCCGCGCCCAAAAATAAGCCCCCGAAGGTCCCGCCCCAAGTTCGTCCTCCGCAAATGCCCAAAAACGGTGGGCTATAGCCTTGGGGAGGGGCTGGCCCACTCTGGTCCCGCCGGACTCGAATGGGGCGAGACTTTGCAGCGCCTCCGTGAGCCAAACTAGGCCGCGGCACAGCCACGCCCAAAAATAAGCCCCCGATGGTCCCGCCCCAAGTTCGACTGCCGCAAAATGCCCAAAACGGGTGGGCTAGCCTTGGGGGAGGGCTGGCCAACTTCGTCCGCCGGACTCGGAATGGGGCGAGACTTTTGCAGCGCCTCCGTGAGCCAAAACTAGGCCGCGGGCACAGCCGCGCCCAAAAATAAGCGCCCGAAGGTCCCGGCCTCCCCTAGTTCCCGCCGCAAAAATGCCTAGAAACGGGTGGGCTATAGCCTTGGGGGGAGGGGCTGGCCAACTTCGTCCGCCGGACTCGGAATGGGGCGAGACTTTGCGAACGCCCTCCGTGTGCCAAAAATAGGCCCCAGGCACGGCCGCGCCCAAAAATAAGCCCCCGAAGGTCCCGTCCCCAAGTTCGTCCTCCTCAAAAATGCCCAAAAAACGGGTGGGCGATAGCCTTGGGGGAGGGGCTGGCCAACTTCGGCCGCCGGACTCGGAATGGGGCGAGACTTTGCGAGCGCCCTCCGTGTGCCAAAAATAGGCCGCGGGCATAGCCGCGCCCCAAAAATAATCCCCCGAAGGTCCCATCCCCTAGTTCGTCTGCTGCAAAAATGCCCAAAAAACGGTGGGCTATAGCCTTGGGGGAGGGGCTGGCCAACTTCGTCCGCCGGACTCGGAATGGGGATAGACTTTGCGAGCACCCTCCGTGTGCCAAAAATAGGCCGCGGGCAGAGCCGCGCCCCAAAAATAAGCCCCCGTAGGTCCCATCCCCTAGTTCGTCTGCCGCAAAAATGCCCAAAAAACGGGTGGGCTATAGCCTTGGGGGGAGGGGCTGGCCAACTTCGGCCGCCGGACTCGGAATGCGGCGAGACTTTCCGAGCGCCATCCGTGTGCCAAAAATAGGCCACGAGCATAGCCGCGCCCCAAAAATAAGCCCCCGAAGGTCCCATCCCCTAGTTCGTCCGCCGCAAAATTGCCCAAAAAACGGGTGGGCTATAGCCTTGGGGGGAGGGGCTGCCCAACTTCGTCCGCCGGACTCGGAATGGGGCGAGACTTTGCAAACGCCCTCCGTCTGCCAAAAATAGGCCATGGGCACGGCCGCGCCCAAAAATAAGCCCCCGAAGGTCCCGTCCCCTAGTTCGCCCGCCGCAAAAATGCCCAGAAAACGGGTGGGCTATAGCCTTGGGGGGAGGGGCTGGCCAACTTCGTCCGCCGGACTCGGAATGGGGCGAGACTTTGCGAACGCCCTCCGTGTGCCAAAAATAGGCCCCAGGCACGGCCGCGCCCAAAAATAAGCCCCCGAAGGTCCCGTCCCCAAGTTCGTCCGCCGCAAAAATGCCCAAAAAACGGGTGGGCTATACCCTTGGGGGGAGGGGCTGGCGAACTTCGTCCGCCGGACTCGGAATGGGGCGAGACTTTGCGAGCGCCCTCCGTGAGCCAAAACTAGGCCGCGGGCAGAGCCGCGCCCAAAAATAAGCCCCCGAAGGTCCCGTCCCCTAGTTCGTCCGCCGCAAAAATGCCCAGAAAACGGGTGGGCTATACCCTTGGGGGAGGGGCTGGACAACTTCGTCCGCCGGACTCGGAATGGGGCGAGACTTTGCGAGCGCCCTCCGTGTACCAAAAATAGGCCACGGGCACAGCCGCGCCCCAAAAATAAGCCCCCGAAGGTCCCATCCCCTAGTTCGTCCGCCGCAAAATTGCCCAAAAAACGGGTGGGCTATAGCCTTGGGGGGAGGGGCTGGCCAACTTCGTCCGCCGGACTCGGAATGGGGCGAGACTTTGCAAACGCCCTCCGTGTGCCAAAAATAGGCCCCAGGCACGGCCGCGCCCAAAAATAAGCCCCCGAAGGTCCCGTCCCCTAGTTCGTCCGCCGCAAAAATGCCCAGAAAACGGGTGGGCTATACCCTTGGGGGAGGGGCTGGACAACTTCGTCCGCCGGACTCGGAATGGGGGGAGACTTTGCGAGCGCCCTCCGTGTACAAAAAATAGGCCACGGGCACAGCCGCGCCCCAAAAATAAGCCCCCGAAAGTCCCGTCCCCTAGTTCGTCCGCCGCAAAAATGCCCAAAAAACGGGTGGGCTATAGCCTTGGGGGGCGGGGCTGGCCAACTTTGTCCGCCGGACTCGGAATGGGGCGAGACTTTGCGAGCGCCCTCCGTGTACCAAAAATAGGCCACGGGCACAGCCGCACCCCAAAAATAAGCCCCCGAAAGTCCCGTCCCCTAGTTCGTCCGCCGCAAAAATGCCCAAAAAACGGGTGGGCTATAGCCTTGGGGGGCGGGGCTGGCCAACTTTGTCCGCCGGACTCGGAATGGGGCGAGACTTTGCGAGCGCCCTCCGTGTACCAAAAATAGGCCACGGGCACAGCCGCGCCCCAAAAATAAGCCCCCGAAGGTCCCGTCCCCTAGTTCGTCCGCCGCAAAAATGCCCAAAAAACGGGTGGGCTATAGCCTTGGGGGGCGGGGCTGGACAACTTCGTCCGCCGGACTCGGAATGGGGCGAGACTTTGCGAGCACCCTCCGTGTACCAAAAATAGGCCACGGGCACAGCCGCGCCCCAAAAATAAGCCCCCGAAAGTCCCGTCCCCTAGTTCGTCCGCCGCAAAAATGCCCAAAAAACGGGTGGGCTATAGCCTTGGGGGGCGGGGCTGGCCAACTTTGTCCGCCGGACTCGGAATGGGGCGAGACTTTGTGAGCGCCCTCCGTGTACCAAAAATAGGCCACGGGCACAGCCGCGCCCCAAAAATAAGCCCCCGAAGGTCCCGTCCCCTAGTTCGTCCGCCGCAAAAATGCCCAAAAAACGGGTGGGCTATACCCTTGGGGGAGGGGCTGGACAACTTCGTCCGCCGGACTCGGAATGGGGCGAGACTTTGCGAGCACCCTCCGTGTACCAAAAATAGGCCACGGGCACAGCCGCTCCCCAAAAATAAGCCCCCGAAGGTCCCATCCGCAAGTTCGGCCGCCGCAAAAATGCCCAAAAAACGGGTGGGCTATACCCTTGGGGGAGGGGCTGGACAACTTCGTCCGCCGGACTCGGAATGGGGCGAGACTTTGCGAGCGCCCTCCGTGTACCAAAAATAGGCCACGGGCACAGCCGCGCCCCAAAAATAAGCCCCCGAAGGTCCCGTCCCCTAGTTCGTCCGCCGTAAAAATGCCCAAAAAACGGGTGGGCTATAGCCTTGGGGGGAGGGGCTGGCGAACTTCGGCCGCCGGACTCGGAATGGGGTGAGACTTTGCGAGCGCCCTCCGTGTGCCAAAAATAGGCCGCAGGCACAGCCGCGCCCCAAAATAAGCCCCCGAAGGTCCCATCCGCAAGTTCGGCCGCCGCAAAAATGCCCAAAAAACGGGTGGGCTATACCCTTGGGGGAGGGGCTGGACAACTTCGTCCGCCGGACTCGGAATGGGGCGAGACTTTGCGAGCGCCCTCCGTGTACCAAAAATAGGCCACGGGCACAGCTGTGCCCCAAAAATAAGCCCCCGAAAGTCCCGTCCCCTAGTTCGTCCGCCGCAAAAATGCCCAAAAAACGGGTGGGCTATAGCCTTGGGGGGCGGGGCTGGCCAACTTTGTCCGCCGGACTCGGAATGGGGCGAGACTTTGCGAGCGCCTCCGTGTGCCAAAAATAGGCCAGGCACGGCCGCCAAAAATAAGCCCCCAAGGTCCCGTCCCCAAGTTCGTCCGCGCAAAATGCCCAAAAACGGGTGGGCTATACCCTTGGGGGAGGGGCTGGACAACTTCGTCCGCCGGACTCGGAATGGGGCGAGACTTTGCGAGCGCCCTCCGTGTACCAAAAATAGGCCACGGGCACAGCCGCGCCCCAAAAATAAGCCCCGAAGGTCCCATCCCCTAGTTCGTCCGCCGCAAAATTGCCCAAAAACGGGTGGCTATAGCCTTGGGGGAGGGGCTTGACAACTTCGTCCGCCGGACTCGGAATGGGGCGAGACTTTGCAAACGCCCTCCGTGTGCCATAAATAGGCCCCAGGCACGGCCGCGCCCAAAAATAAGCCCCCGAAGGTCCCGTCCCCTAGTTCGTCCGCCGCAAAATGCCCAGAAACGGTGGGCTATACCCTTGGGGGAGGGGCTGGACAACTTCGTCCGCCGGACTCGGAATGGGGCGAGACTTTGCGAGCGCCCTCCGTGTACAAAAAATAGGCCACGGGCACAGCCACGCCCCAAAAATAAGCCCCCGAAAGTCCCGTCCCCTAGTTCGTCCGCCGCAAAAATGCCCAAAAAACGGGTGGGCTATAGCCTTGGGGGGCGGGGCTGGCCAACTTTGTCCGCAGGACACGGCAAGCGGCGAGACTTAGCGAGCGCCCTCCGTGTACCAAAAATAGGCCACGGGCACAGCCGTGCCCCAAAAATAAGCCCCCGAAAGTCCCGTCCCCTAGTTCGTCCGCCGCAAAAATGCCCAAAAAACGGGTGGGCTATAGCCTTGGGGGGCGGGGCTGGCCAACTTTGTCCGCCGGACTCGGAATGGGGCGAGACTTTGCGAGCGCCCTCCGTGTGCCAAAAATAGGCCCCAGGCACGGCCGCGCCCAAAAATAAGCCCCCGAAGGTCCCGTCCCCAAGTTCGTCCGCCGCAAAAATGCCCAAAAAACGGGTGGGCTATACCCTTGGGGGAGGGGCTGGACAACTTCGTCCGCCGGACTCGGAATGGGGCGAGACTTTGCGAGCGCCCTCCGTGTACCAAAAATAGGCCACGGGCACAGCCGCGCCCCAAAAATAAGCCCCCGAAGGTCCCATCCGCAAGTTCGGCCGCCGCAAAAATGCCCAAAAAACGGGTGGGCTATACCCTTGGGGGAGGGGCTGGACAACTTCGTCCGCCGGACTCGGAATGGGGCGAGACTTTGCGAGCGCCCTCCGTGTACCAAAAATAGGCCACGGGCACAGCCGCGCCCCAAAAATAAGCCCCCGAAGGTCCCGTCCCCTAGTTCGTCCGCCGCAAAAATGCCCAAAAAACGGGTGGGCTATAGCCTTGGGGGGAGGGGCTGGCGAACTTCGGCCGCCGGACTCGGAATGGGGTGAGACTTTGCGAGCGCCCTCCGTGTGCCAAAAATAGGCCGCAGGCACAGCCGCGCCCCAAAATAAGCCCCCGAAGGTCCCATCCGCAAGTTCGGCCGCCGCAAAAATGCCCAAAAAACGGGTGGGCTATACCCTTGGGGGAGGGGCTGGACAACTTCGTCCGCCGGACTCGGAATGGGGCGAGACTTTGCGAGCGCCCTCCGTGTACCAAAAATAGGCCACGGGCACAGCCGTGCCCCAAAAATAAGCCCCCGAAAGTCCCGTCCCCTAGTTCGTCCGCCGCAAAAATGCCCAAAAAACGGGTGGGCTATAGCCTTGGGGGGCGGGGCTGGCCAACTTTGTCCGCCGGACTCGGAATGGGGCGAGACTTTGCGAGCGCCCTCCGTGTGCCAAAAATAGGCCCCAGGCACGGCCGCGCCCAAAAATAAGCCCCCGAAGGTCCCGTCCCCAAGTTCGTCCGCCGCAAAAATGCCCAAAAAACGGGTGGGCTATAGCCTTGGGGGAGGGGCTGGCCAACTTCGTCCGCCGGACTCGGAATGGGGCGAGACTTTGCGAGCGCCCTCCGTGTACAAAAAATAGGCCACGGGCACAGCCGCGCCCCAAAAATAAGCCCCCGAAAGTCCCGTCCCCTAGTTCGTCCGCCGCAAAAATGCCCAAAAAACGGGTGGGCTATAGCCTTGGGGGGCGGGGCTGGCCAACTTTGTCCGCCGGACTCGGAATGGGGCGAGACTTTGCGAGCGCCCTCCGTGTACCAAAAATAGGCCACGGGCACAGCCGCACCCCAAAAATAAGCCCCCGAAAGTCCCGTCCCCTAGTTCGTCCGCCGCAAAAATGCCCAAAAAACGGGTGGGCTATAGCCTTGGGGGGAGGGGCTGGCCAACTTCGTCCGCCGGACTCGGAATGGGGCGAGACTTTCCGAGCGCCATCCGTGTGCCAAAAATAGGCCACGAGCACGGCCGCGCCCCAAAAATAAGCCCCCGAAGGTCCCATCCCCTAGTTCGTCCGCCGCAAAAATGCCCAGAAAACGGGTGGGCTATACCCTTGGGGGAGGGGCTGGACAACTTCGTCCGCCGGACTCGGAATGGGGGGAGACTTTTCGAGCGCCCTCCGTGTACAAAAAATAGGCCACGGGCACAGCCGCGCCCCAAAAATAAGCCCCCGAAAGTCCCGTCCCCTAGTTCGTCCGCCGCAAAAATGCCCAAAAAACGGGTGGGCTATAGCCTTGGGGGGCGGGGCTGGCCAACTTTGTCCGCCGGACTCGGAATGGGGCGAGACTTTGCGAGCGCCCTCCGTGTACCAAAAATAGGCCACGGGCACAGCCGTGCCCCAAAAATAAGCCCCCGAAAGTCCCGTCCCCTAGTTCGTCCGCCGCAAAAATGCCCAAAAAACGGGTGGGCTATAGCCTTGGGGGGAGGGGCTGGCCAACTTCGTCCGCCGGACTCGGAATGGGGCGAGACTTTGCAAACGCCCTCCGTGTGCCAAAAATAGGCCCCAGGCACGGCCGCGCCCAAAAATAAGCCCCCGAAGGTCCCGTCCCCTAGTTCGTCCGCCGCAAAAATGCCCAGAAAACGGGTGGGCTATACCCTTGGGGGAGGGGCTGGACAACTTCGTCCGCCGGACTCGGAATGGGGGGAGACTTTTCGAGCGCCCTCCGTGTACAAAAAATAGGCCACGGGCACAGCCGCGCCCCAAAAATAAGCCCCCGAAAGTCCCGTCCCCTAGTTCGTCCGGCGCAAAATGCCCAAAAAACGGGTGGGCTATAGCCTTGGGGGGCGGGGCTGGCCAACTTTGTCCGCCGGACTCGGAATTGGGCGAGACTTTGCGAGCGCCCTCCGTGTACCAAAAATAGGCCACGGGCACAGCCGTGCCCCAAAAATAAGCCCCGAAAGTCCCCCCTAGTTCGTCCGCCGCAAAATGCCCAAAAACGGGTGGGCTATAGCCTTGGGGGCGGGGCTGGCCAACTTTGTCCGCCGGACTCGGAATGGGGCGAGACTTTGCGAGCGCTCCGTGTGCCAAAAATAGGCCGGGCACGGCGCGCCCAAAAATAAGCCCCCAAGGTCCTGTCCCCAAGTTCGTCCGCCGCAAAAATGCCCAAAAACGGGTGGGCTATAGCCTTGGGGAGGGGCTGGCCAACTTCGTCCGCCCGGACTCGGAATGGGGCGAGACTTTGAAAAATAGGCCCAGGCACGGCCGCGCCCAAAAATACGCCCCCGAAGGTCCCGTCCCCAAGTACGTCCGCCACACAAATGACCAACAGTCGGGGGGGCTCTGGCCGTGTGGGGAGGGGCTGGACAACTTCGTCCGCCGGACTCGGAGTGGGGCGAGACGTTGCGAGCGCCTCCGTGTACCAAAATAGGCCACGGGCACAGCGCGCCCAAAAATAAGCCCCCCGAAGGTCCCATCCCTAGTTCGTCCGCTGCAAAATTGCCTAAAAACGGGTGGGCTATAGCCTTGGGAGGGGCTGGCCAACGCCCGGACTGGAATGGGGCGAGACTTTACAAACGCCTCCGTGTGCCAAAAATAGGCCCCAGGCACGGCCGTGCCCAAAAATAAGCCCCCGAAGGTCCCGTCCCCTAGTTCGTCCGCCGCAAAAATGCCCAGAAAACGGGTGGGCTATACCCTTGGGGGAGGGGCTGGACAACTTCGTCCGCCGGACTCGGAATGGGGGGAGACTTTGCGAGCGCCCTCCGTGTACAAAAAATAGGCCACGGGCACAGCCGCGCCCCAAAAATAAGCCCCCGAAAGTCCCGTCCCCTAGTTCGTCCGCCGCAAAAATGCCCAAAAAACGGGTGGGCTATAGCCTTGGGGGGCGGGGCTGGCCAACTTTGTCCGCCGGACTCGGAATGGGGCGAGACTTTGCGAGCGCCCTCCGTGTGCCAAAACTAGGCCGCGGGCACAGCCGCACCCAAAAATAACCCCCCGAAGGTCCCGTCTCCTAGTTCGTCCGCCGCAAAAATGCCCAAAAAACGGGTGGGCTATAGCCTTGGGGGGAGGGGCTGGCCAACTTCGTCCGCCGGACTCGGAATGGGGCGAGACTTTCCGAGCGCCATCCGTGTGCCAAAAATAGGCCACGAGCATAGCCGCGCCCCAAAAATAAGCCCCCGAAGGTCCCGTCCCCTAGTTCGTCCGCCGCAAAATTGCCCAAAAAACGGGTGGGCTATAGCCTTGGGGGGAGGGGCTGGCCAACTTCGTCCGCCGGACTCGGAATGGGGCGAGACTTTGCAAACGCCCTCCGTGTGCCAAAAATAGGCCATGGGCACGGCCGCACCCAAAAATAAGCCCCCGAAGGTCCCGTCCCCTAGTTCGTCCGCCGCAAAAATGCCCAGAAAACGGGTGGGCTATAGCCTTGGGGGGAGGGGCTGGCCAACTTCGTCCGCCGGACTCGGAATGGGGCGAGACTTTGCGAACGCCCTCCGTGTGCCAAAAATAGGCCCCAGGCACGGCCGCGCCCAAAAATAAGCCCCCGAAGGTCCCGTCCCCAAGTTCGTCCTCCGCAAAAACGCCCAAAAAACGGGTGGGCTATACCCTTGGGGGAGGGGCTGGACAACTTCGTCCGCCAGACTCGGAATGGGGCGAGACTTTGCGAGCGCCCTCCGTGTACCAAAAATAGGCCACGGGCACAGCCGCGCCCCAAAAATAAGCCCCCGAAAGTCCCGTCCCCTAGTTCGTCCGCCGCAAAAATGCCCAAAAAACGGGTGGGCTATAGCCTTGGGGGGCGGGGCTGGCCAACTTTGTCCGCCGGACTCGGAATGGGGCGAGACTTTGCGAGCGCCCTCCGTGTGCCAAAAATAGGCCCCAGGCATGGCCGCGCCCAAAAATAAGCCCCCGAAGGTCCTGTTGAGTGTTAGAAAATGTATATTTATAAAGGAGAAAATCATCATTTTACATTTCAAGTCTTACTAACAACCTTTACTTTTATGTATTTAAGTTTCTTGCAATTTAATTATGTGTGTTTGATTTTAATTAAGTATTTTATGTATTTTAGGGGTATTATAGTCATTTCAGAATAAAGGAGAGATCATACGGAAAAACGGACATCACTTTTGAACTCGTGACGAAAACCTTGAGGAGCATAAAAGGAAAAATGGTACTGTTCACATATACGTACTATTCACACGCACGCGTTTACGCATCGCTCACGGCACTGTTCACATAGATGGATCGATGACGTGGCATTGACCGATGACGCGGGCATTGACTGATGAGGTGTCATCATCCCGTTGGACTAAAATTCTTATGCATGGTGACGCGGCATATCGCTGAAAAAAATCTCGCACGGTACATGCATCACACAGATTATTGTCAACCAAAACCGCTGTTCACCCGGTCAAACCGCTACATTGTTCAAAGTCGGGTCAAACCGTATTCGTTTCACCCGCGTGGTCAAACCGATCGACTGACGTGGGCGCAATCTCGAAAGGCCCAAACTGTTTTTAATCCGATGGCCATGATTTACTCCATGTATCTATAAAAAGGGGGTCTTCCCCCCTAATTTGATATCTCTGAATCCATTTTTGGACTCCATTTTCTGTAATTCCTTCTCCATCTTGTATTTTCTTCTTATTTTAATAAATTCCCATTTTGCCCCTAGTTCAATTATGAGTGGCTAATTTTCTTTCAAGCTTGGGTTGAAGGTGAAGTCTCAACATGTGTCATGGACTTTATTTGGTAAATTTATTTTCTCTTCCCCTATAGTTTTTGTGGATGTTTTGACTTCTCGTCGATAAATAATACTAATTTTGTCTAGTACCGCCTTGGTTTCATCGACCCTCTAGTACAAGGTTATTATTATTTGGCACGATAAGCCTTTAGCACCATATTGATTAGAGCGTGGTTCATGAGGTGTGGATTCCCCCCTCATGATTTAATTGGCATTAATACGGATTATTTAGCCCATGATGCATGTTGATACGGATCCAGATACCCAAGTACGTTATTTCAATAGAATTATCTTCAATTTATTCTTGTCATTGCAATTCCAATTTTAGAATTTATTCTCGCCATTTTAATTTAAGTTTTAGCATATTCCAAATCATTTCCACCACAAATCCAATCACCCATTTACAAAATTAATTCTACACACAATTAAAATCCACCTCCGTGGATCGACACTCACCATAGATCTATACTACAATGTATTCGCAGCGAGTACATTAAAATTTGCACAACAGTTTTCGCGCCGGGGAGGTAAGTAATTTTAATTCATAGAATTAATTTTTGTGAATAATTCCATTTTAATTATTTTCTTGTATTTTTTTTTATTAAAAAAAAACAAAAAAAAAGTGAATCTACATTTAAAGGTTAGTATTTCTTTTCTTTCTCTATTCTTTACAATTCTGCAATTTATTTTTTTAAGTTATTTTTCTTTGTAATTTTTGTTTATCTTAATTTAATTTTCTTTATTAAGTTTTAATTTAATTTTTAGTTAATTTCATGTATTTGTTTTTTGTGAATTTTTATAGAAAGGTTTTAATAGCGCAATAAGGTTAGTATCGTAATTTCTCCATCTTCTTTATTTTTATTTGTTTTGTTTCCATCATTATTTTTATTTTATTTGTTTTGCATGCATGGTCGTAGGTCATTATTACCTAATCTTGAACCTATAGACCTTGAACTTGAGAAAACACTTCGCACACAAAAGCACATTAAAAATAAATTTGGAATGGATTTACAAGCACCACAGGAGAGGCCATTTAAGGATTATTTCAGTCCTTTAGCAAATTTGAGCACATCATGCATAAGATACCCAAATGTAGCTGCTAGGAGTTTTGAACTAAAACCTAGTGTGCTAAATTGTCTCCCCACATTTTATGGCCTAGAAAATGAGGACCCATATAATCATTTGAATGATTTTCATGCAATTTGTCAAACATTTAAATATGAGAATTTTTCAGATGATGATGTAAAACTTAGATTATTCCCATTTTCTTTAAAAGATAGAGCTCGTTCATGGCTTAATACATTGCCTGCCAATAGCATTTCATCATGGGAACAAATGGTAACAAAATTTTTGAATAAATATTTCCCAGTGCATAAAACAAATGCTATTCGCAGGGAAATCTCGGAGTTTACGCAGAGAGAGGACGAGCAATTTTTCGAAACGTGGGAGCGATTCAATGGACTACTCTTGAAGTGTCCACATCATGGGTACGAGAAATGGCACCAATGCCAATACTTTCTGGAGGGATTATTGCCGAATGTGCAAGAATGGCTAATGGCAACAAGTGGAGGAGAGCTAATGTCAAAAAGTGCATCAGAAATTTGGGAATTCTTCCAAGCGGATAATTCCCAACAACGGAGTCGATCACTCAGGAACACTAGAAGAATTAAGGGAGTGAATGAGGTTCAAATTGGCGAGTCAACTTCGGGAATCAAAGAAGTCAAAGAGATGGTTGAAGGTCTTGCTCGACAAATAGCATCGTTATCGACTGCTAAATCAACAGAACCACATGACCCTGACTCATATCCAGATCAAGCCAATGCCATAGGTGTAATGAGAAAACCATCAAATTACAACCCATACTCCAACACATATAACCCTGGATGGAGAGACCACCCCAATTTTTCATGGTCTCAAGGATTCCAACAGAATGGACCAGCAGCTCCAGCTCCACCAATGCAACCCATTCCTCAAGTTCCTCAAGCCTCTCAGCCACCATTTAGACCATACAATCAGAATCAGAATTACTCTCAACCCAGACCATGGGAGGATTCATTCCAGAATCTCAAGAATGTTACTCATTCTACCATTGAGCAACAGAATCGCACTATTGATGGACTACGAAATGAGTTGAGAGCAGGCTTCAATTCACAAGCCCAATCAGTTTCAAGCCTCGAGAAGATGGTGGGACAACTTGCTTCTTCAGTTCAGACCTTGGCAATGACCGTTGAGAAAGGTAAATTTCCAAGTCAACGGCCCAATCCTAAAGGAGTGCATGAAGCAAGTACCACCACAAAGCATGGAGAGGTCAGCAACATGACCTTGCGAAAAGGAAAAGAAGTCGACAACAAAGTGGAGATGCTGACAAAAGAAAATCAAATTGTACTGTGAATGTTGAGGACTCACCACGAGGAGAAAGAAGAAACCAACCCACGAGAATACGCTTCCAAAAGCTCCATTTCAGGTTAGCGAAAGGAAAGAAGGGAAAATCCACAGGTGAGATTCTCGAAATCTTCAAACAGGTAAGTGTTAACATCCCTTTGCTTGATGCTATTAAGCAAGTTCCATCTTATGCCAAGTTTCTTAAAGACCTTTGTACTAAAAAGAGAAATATGCATGTTCAAAAGAAGGCATTTTTAACAGAAAACGTTAGTTCTATACTCCAACATAAAATTCCTTTAAAATGCAAAGACCCAGGCTCCCCCACTATCTCATGTAGCATAGGGAACCACACAATTGAGAATGCTTTGTTGGATTTAGGAGCTAGTGTAAATTTGTTGCCTTACTCTGTTTTCGTGAAACTTGGACTGGGAGAATTACACCCAACTCCAGTGGTGTTACAACTTGCAGATCGGTCCACGAAAATACCTCGTGGTATTGTGGAAGATGTGCTTATCCAGGTAGACAAATTTTATTTTCCTGTTGATTTCATTGTAATTGACACTCAACCAATACAGGATTCAAGGAAGCACATCCCCATTATCCTAGGCCGACCTTTCTTGGCAATCATGATGCTCACATTCAATGCAGGACTGGAAATATGCAGTTGTCCTTTGGCAATATGACTATGGAGCTGAATATCTTCAACATTGCCAAACAACCTCACAGTGCAGATGATGGAATTGTTGATGTGGATTTAATTGAAGCATTAGTTGATGACACTTTTATTTCAAACCTTAGTGATGATCCTTTACATGCTTAACTCACTTTGGTTTTGATTTTGATATTGATGATCGATGAGGTCAACGCCCGCTGACTCAAAGACCATCCATGGACACTAATAAATGGAAGTCAAGAGTTGAACAACTAGCACCATCAGAAAAGAAACTCACCCCATCATCAGAATCACCACCAAAACTCGAGCTCAAACCATTGCCCAACACATTGGAATATGCATTTTTGGGGGAAGAAAGTACTCTACCGGTAATCATCTCATCATCCCTCAATGACGAACAAAAAGGTAAGTTGTTGGATGTTTTAAAAGAACATAAAGGAGCATTAGGATGGACCATAGCGGACATAAAAGGTATAAACCCTGCAGATTGCATGCATTACATTCACCTTGATGAAAATGCTAAATCTACTAGGGAAATGCAACGTCGGTTAAATCCTAACATGAAAGAAGTTGTAAGAACTGAAGTCCTTAAGCTATTAGACGCAGGTATCATTTACCCCATTTCTGATAGTTCATGGGTCAGTCCTGTACAAGTTGTCCCTAAAAAGTCAGGAGTCACAGTAGTTACCAATGCTGATAATGAATTGATACCAACTAGAGTAACTACAAGATGGCGTGTATGCATTGATTATAGAAAACTGAATTCTGTCACACGTAAAGACCATTTTCCTTTACCATTTATTGATCAAATGCTTGATAGATTAGCAGGCCATGAATTTTATTGCTTTCTAGATGGCTACTCGTGATACAATCAGATCCATAGCACCAAAAGATCAAGAGAAAACTACATTCACTTGCCCTTTTGGCACTTTTATATAGGAGAATGCCATTTGGATTATGTAATGCACTGCTACATTTCAACGATGCATGTTGAGCATTTTTGATATGGTTGAACGATTCCTTGAAGTCTTTATGGATGATTTTTCTTTGGTGACTCGTTTGATCAATGTTTACATCATCTAACGCTAGTTCTGCAGAGATGTACCGAGAAGAACTTAGTCTTGAATTGGGAGAAGTGCCATTTTATGGTAAAACAAGGTATTGTTCTCGGTCACATCATTTTGAGCAAAGGTATTGAGGTTGACAAAGCCAAGGTGGATCTCATTTCTAATCTTCCTCCACCCAAAACAGTCAGAGAAGTAAGATCTTTCCTTGGGCATGCTGGTTTCTATAGACGTTTCATTAAAGATTTTAGCAAAGTTTCTAGACCCTTATGCAATTTACTTGCTAAGGATGTATCTTTTATCTTTAATGATTCATGTCTTGTGGCTTTTGAAAAATTAAAGCAATTGTTGACATCATCACCCATCATTCGTGCCCCAAACCTGGAGCTTACCATTTGAGCTCATGTGTGATGCATCCGATTATGCAGATATTAGGACAAAGAGTTGATCGAATTCCCATGTTATTTACTATGCTAGTATGACATTGAATGATGCACAATTGAACTATTCAACTAAAAAAGAAATGCTTGCAGTGTTTGCATTAGAGAAATTTCGATCTTATCTCATTGGGTGTAAAATAATTATATTCAGATCACGCTCTTAAATATCTTCTCACAAAGAAAGATGCAAAAGCTAGACTAATTCGTTGGGTGTTACTTTTGCAGGAATTTGACTTGGAATTCAAAGATAAGAAAGGCACAGAAAATGTCGTGGCGGATCATCTCTCTCGTCTCCATTTTGACACAATTACAGAACCATTACCATTAAATGAGTCATTTCCAGATGAACAATTAATGAATGTGGAAGTATTACCTTGGTATGCTGATATAGTTAATTATCTTGTTACAGGTAAACTTCCAGAGCATTGGACCAAGCAAGACAAGGCCAAATTCTTTGCAGAAATAAAGAATTTCTTTTGGGATGACCCGTACTTATTCAAGTATTGTGCAGATCAAATTGTTAGACGATGTGTCCCAGATAGTGAAATTCAGAATATCCTTTCATTCTGCCATGAACAAGCTTGTGGAGGCCATTTCAAAAAAACTAAAGTTTTACAATGTGGTTTTTCACAACTATATTTCGAGACGCTTATACTTTCTGTTCTTCATGTGATAGGTGTCAACGAATGGGGAGCATTACACGAAGGAACATGATGCCACTAAATCCAATTTTAGTGGTTGAGATTTTTGACGTATGGGGTATCGACTTCATGGGACCCTTTCCCCCTTCTTTTGGCCATCAATACATATTGGTTGCTGTTGACTACGTATCAAAATGGGTAGAAGCAATTCCATGTAGAACCAATGATCACAAGGTGGTGATAGGATTTTTGAAAAGCAACATTGTTTCGCGCTTTGGATTCCCTCGAGCAATAATCAGTGATGGTGGTGCCCACTTTTGTAACAAAGCATTCAAAGCTCTTTTGACAAAGTATTCAATCACACACAAAGTGGCGACCCCGTATCATCCGCAAACCAGTGGCCAAGTTGAGATCTCCAATCGAGAAATAAAGCACATATTAGAAAAGACGGTGAGGCCGGACAGAAAAGATTGGTCATTAAGACTTGATGATGCATTATGGGCATATAGAACGGCTTTCAAGACCCCGATTGGGATGTCACCCTACAGGCTAGTGTATGGAAAAGCTTGCCACCTACCTGTGGAACTCGAGCATCGTGCGTATTGGGCCATCAAGAAATTCAACTTTGACATGCAGCAAGCCAGCTCAGAAAGAAGATTACAACTGGCAGAACTTGAAGAAATTCGCAATGACGCATATGAAAATGCCAAGATTTACAAGCAACGAATGAAAGTCTTCCATGACAAGCACGTTATGAGAAAATCGTTCACTCCAGGTCAGAAAGTGCTTTTATTCAATTCTCGCTTGCACCTATTCCCAGGTAAGTTACGCTCTCGATGGTCTGGTCCCTTTATTGTTCATACTGTTTTTCCACATGGGGCAATTGAAATTAAGGACCCAAAGAACGGTGTCACGTTTAAAGTTAATGGTCAAAGATTAAAGCCTTATCTAGAATACCAACCATATGGAGAAGACACCGAAATAAATTTGAGTGACCCACCAGATTTGAATTGATTTTTTTCGTTGATTTGATTTTTCTCTTTCTTTATATTATTCTTCTGCTAATTGAAATTATTTTTGCATAAGTGTGTTTGTTTAACTATTAAGTTTTCTCTTATCATTGTTAATCATGAGTCTCATACTTAGACCGTTCCTCCTGAACATTCTTAAACCACTTCAACGTGTCAAAACTCATCTCAAAAGGCAGATTCAATTTTGTAAAACACATCATATTTGGGCTCTACAACCACCAGAGTTAGTAGCCTATGTTGAGGGTTTAGAAAGCCAACTCAGAGACATTGAGAGAAGTGTTTACGACATCCAGTTGGAGCTTGAGGTAAATTCAATAAGAGGACGATTTTAATTTTGTTTGTTTGTTTTAATTTGTTTTTCTGTTTGTGTGCTTTAGTTTGTTACCCCGGTAAAGTGGCGGATAACGGTACTCCGTGACAATCAAGTCGGTTACTTCAGTTTCCCATAATAACTGACATTCTGAGGCGAAAGTATGGACAGAAACGAGATTCTAGCGAAGCTTCACAAGCGATTCCCTTCACTTCCTCAGAATGCCCTCCTTACGATCTATAAAGCTCGGTCCGAACGCATGCGATTGCTCATGAGGAATAACATACCTGCTGATATCCGTTGGTTAATCGAGGCGAAAGTACGATTGGCAGGTGAGTTACCTCCAAAATTTATTGCATTCATGCCTGGTTGTGGTAAAGGAAATTATGCAAGAAAACGACGAGCTCGAAGAATTTCTGTTGCTTGTCATAAGTGTGCCAGAATGAGTTGCGATAGAAACCCATGTTCTTTAGGAATGGTGTCTGATAACAGGGAAGATAAGATTCAATTCATTAGGGATGGCTTGAATAAGGAGTCATTGGATGATATTCTTGTCTCAAACGAATCCCTGTGGATTTGTGCAAGGTGCTATTCTCCATTTATGGCATTTATTCAATAAAGAGCATGCACTATATAGTCTCGGTAATCTTAATATAAACGACTTTTGCCGCTTTATAAGAAAACTGGATAGGAAGCCTATCCTCGACCCATAGAGGGCGTTCAAGCCGTTTCTGGACGTAAAACCAGAGGAAGATGTGAGCCACAGTCGCAACTACGTGTAAATATCTTTTTACTTTATTGTTATTTTATTTCACTATTGTCTTATTGTTTGCATTATTGTCTTTAATAATTTTATTACTGTTTGCTTTTTCCTTTTTTTTTCTTTTTGACTTGCGAGCCACGTGCTTTACGCGTTCTTTGACACCATATTACCTCATACACAATCATGACCCACTATCACCAAGACTCTTAAATGTGATATCTTTGTCAAGCACTCACAAATTATTTTTGAGAAGTATCGCAATGGCACTCCCAAATAGACAATTCAAGAACATTTGTGTGCTTTCGGATTTACCTATGGCAAACATAAAGAGTTCGTTGAGGCACCATCGATCTTGGCCAAGCATAGAATGAAAATTACACTTGGTGTATGGAGGAGGTAACCGAGGTTATCAAAAATGGTCTCGTTTTATCAGGGGAAGTCAAGTGTTAGGCATCATCCCAAGAGTTCTAAAACCATTGGGCAGTTCGTCTGACTCATCAACTGGAGAAGAGTTAGTTGTCTCAGGTATGCAAGAAAGAATAACTGAAATGCTTAATCATGCTGATGCTTTTATTTTCCTTCCAGGAGATCTTGCAACACTAGAGGCACTTATCACACTAGCATCTTGGGCCCATCTGCACATCCACCAGAAACCCATCGGTTTGTTAAATGTCAATAACTTTTATGATGGCTTTATCGCATTTCTTAACCATGCAATAAAAAACTACTTTATTCCTTCCCATGCGAAAAAACTTTTTATTTGTGCTCACACTGCTAATGAGCTACTTGATATGTTACAAGACCGGAGCCAAACCCCTGGACCTTTGTGTTGGAGCGTCCAAATAATGATGGTAACAGTAGCGGCAGTAAGAAGTACAAATTAGATTTAACTCTTCGCCTGTAAATATTTTCTTCTGTGTTGCACCACCCAGGTGATGTCTTCTAAACTCTACTTCTTTCCTTTAAAACATTGAGGACAATGTTTCGTTCTGGTTGGGGGGAGGGAATAGTCGACAAATGTGAAATCTTGGTTAAGTTTTTACTAATTTTTTGTTGTAGAAACTAACTGTTACTAACTTTTTGTGTTGAAGATGGCTGAATATGGAGTGTAGTTACTCTAGAAACGCATCTTCATTGTTTAAAAAAAAAAAAAAAAAAACCAAAAAAAAAAAAATAAAAAAAAATAATAAAAAAAAAAATTCTTTTTCTTTATTAAGTTTTGATGTTCATTTTTCTTCTTCTTTTAATTTTCTCCTCTATAAATATACATTTTCCAACTTTTGAGTCGAAGATGGCTGAATATGGAGTGTAGTGCCTCTAGAAACGCATCTTCTTAAAAAAAAAAAAATCATTTTCTTTTTCTATCATTTTAAGTGTAACTTTTCTAATTAGTTTTTCTACATCATTTTCACATTTCTGCATGCATATTTTCCTTTCTTGTTTAGAATAGGTTGGGGGGTAGAATAATATTTAAAAAAAAAAAAAAAAAAAAATTGTGTGATTTGTTTTAACATTGGATGACATGATTAATTTCAAATTTTAGTATTTGTATTATCTTTGGTCTTAAGTGATGTTACATTATGTTTGCTACTCTACATGTTGATGTCGGAGACAAATATGAGTTGCTTGAAGGAATGAACATATCATAAATAAGTGCCAAGTGAGTTGTTGAGCCTATCATTTTCTTGGAGAGTAACCCTTTTGCCCATTCTCTATACAGCTTAGCAGTTTATTATTTTATACATGATCTCTAGATTTCTTTTGAGTTAACCCTTTAAAAAAATTGTAAAAAAAAAAAAAAAAAAAAAAAAATGTGTGTTGTTACATTGGGAGGCCCATCTAACTAGTAGATATGGATGATTATTTAGAGCCCTAAAAGACGATGGAAAGGCCATCTTTGATCCGTTTGAGCCTTTCTAGCCATCCCTTTTATTAAATATCCATAGTTAACCATTTTGAGCCTTTAAAAAAAAAAAAAAAAACTTTTTCTTTGTCAACTTATCATCTTGACCCACTCTGATTTGGAGTATTACCCGATATCTTATAAGTTCCATCACCTATTTATGTTTTATAAAAATTTAAATAATTATTTTGTTCAGTTAATTTATGCCAAAAAAAAAAAAAAAAAACAAGAGTTGTTGTTTCAAAAGAATAAAAAAAAAAATAATAGGTGAAATCCACCTTGCAACTTCCAAAAAAAAAAAAAAAAAAAATATATGCATTTTTATAAAACATAAACTTTGTTTTCCTTATTTCCCTTATTTGTTAGCCATGTCCCTAGCCTACGTTACGTCCTAATAAAAGTCCTTCTTGATTTTAGGGAACTATAGTTTGAAGTAGAAGCTAGTTATATGGGCTAAAAAGATGTAGTGATGCATAATAAAAAAATAATAATAATAATAAAAAAAAAAAAAAGATAAATAAATTGGGTTGACTAGCATTTTTGTTTGACTTGAGATCATATTATTTCTAAGCTGAGGGCATATTTATTTCATCTTGGTGAGAGCATGTAATATCACTTCTGTATTATTTTCTCTCTTAATTATCATTCATTGGAGTGACTATTTTTATTGGGTTTAATTTCTTTGTGAGAGTGTCACTACTTCCAGTGAGATTTTGGGGTTTGACATGTCATTCTTGAAAGTAGCTATAACAAAGTCTACTGGGCTGATTCATGTGAATGGTTGATGTGGGTGTGATGTTTCTTTAAGACTGGAGATAATGCTTATACTTTTATTTGATTACTATCATTAATCTGATTGAATAAACACGAGTGCTTCTAAATAAAATAAAATAAAAAAACATTTTGAATTTGAATTTGAATTTTATTTTCGCTTCATTTACTAGGGACTAGCAATAAGCTGGTTGGGGGGTGTGTTGAGTGTTAGAAAATGTATATTTATAAAGGAGAAAATCATCATTTTACATTTCAAGTCTTACTAACAACCTTTACTTTTATGTATTTAAGTTTCTTGCAATTTAATTATGTGTGTTTGATTTTAATTAAGTATTTTATGTATTTTAGGGGTATTATAGTCATTTCAGAATAAAGGAGAGATCATACGGAAAAACGGACATCACTTTTGAACTCAGGACGGTCGAAAACCTTAGGAGGAGCATAAAAGGAAAAATGGTACTGTTCACATATACGGTACTATTCACACGTGCACGGCATCGCTCACGTTCGCTCACATAGACGGATCGATGACGTGGCATTGACCGATGACGTGGCATTGATGATGAGGTGTCATCATCCCGTTGACTAAAATTCTTATGTCATTTATGGTGACGTGGCGGCATATCGCTGACGAAAAATCTCGCATGCATCACACAGATTATTGTCAACCAAACCGCTGCTACCCGGTCAAACCGCTTCGTTCAAAGTCGGGTCAAACCGTGTTACTGTTCACCCGCGTGGTCAAACCGCTGACTGTTGACTGATGACGTGGCGCAATCCTGAGCGTCCAAACTATTTTTAATCCGATGGCTATGATTTACTCCATGTATCTATAAAAAGGGGGCCTCCCCCCCCTAATTGGATATCTCTGAATCCATTTTTGGGATCCATTTTCTGTAATTCCTTCTCCATCTTGTATTTTCTTCATATTTTAATAAATTCCCATTTTGCCCCTAGTTCAATTATGAGTGGCTAATTTCCTTTCAAGCTTGGGTTGAAGGTGAAGTCTCAACATGTGTCATGGGCTTTATTTGGTAAATTTATTTTCTCTTCCCCTCTAGTTTTTGTGGATGTTTTGACTTCTCGTCGACGAATAATACTAATCTTGTCTAGTACCGCCTTGGTTTCACCGTACAAGGTTATTATTATTTACGATAAAGCACCATATTGATTAGAGCGTGGTTCATGAGGTGTGGATTCCCCCCTCATGATTTAATTGGTATTAATACGGATTATTTAGCCCATGATGCATGTTGATACGGATCCGAATACCCAAGTACGTTATTTCAATAGAATTATCTTCAATTTATTCTTGTCATTGCAATTCCAATTTTAGAATTTATTCTCGCCATTTTAATTTAAGTTTTAGCATATTCCAAATCATTTCCACCACAAATCCAATCACCCATTTACAAAATTAATTCTACACACAATTAAAATCCACCTCCTCGTGGGATCGACACTCGTCACCATAGATCTATACTACAACAGATTCGTGCGCTTGCGAGTACATTAAAATTTGCACAACAGGTCCCGTCCCCAAGTTCGTCCGCCGCAAAAATGCCCAAAAAACGGGTGGGCTATAGCCTTGGGGGAGGGGCTGGCCAACGTCCTCCGCCGGACTAGGAAAGGGGCGAGACTTTGCAGCGCCTCCGTGAGTTAAAACTAGGCCGCGGCAGAGCCGCGCCAAAAATAAGCCCCGAAGGTCCTCCCCTAGTTCGTCCGCCGCAAAATGCCCAAAACGGTGGGCTATAGCCTTGGGGAGGGGCTGGCCAACTTCGTCCGGACTCGGAATGGGGCGAGACTTTGCGAACGCCCTCCGTGTGACAAAAAAAGGCCACAGGAACGGACGCGCCCAAAAATAAGCCCCGAAGGTCCCGTCCCCTAGTTCGTCCGCCGCAAAATGCCTGGGTGGGCTATAGCCTTGGGGGGAGGGGCTGGCCAACTTCGTCCGCCGGACTCGGAATGGGGGGAGACTTTTCGAGCGCCCTCCGTGTACAAAAAATAGGCCACGGGCACAGCCGCGTCCCAAAAATAAGCCCCCGAAAGTCCCGTCCCCTAGTTCGTCCGCCGCAAAAATGCCCAAAAAACGGGTGGGCTATACCCTTGGGGGAGGGGCTGGACAACTTCGTCCGCCGGACTCGGAATGGGGCGAGACTTTGTGAGCGCCCTCCGTGTACCAAAAATAGGCCACGGGCACAGCCGTGCCCCAAAAATAAGCCCCCGAAGGTCCCGTCCCCTAGTTCGTCCGCCGCAAAAATGCCCAAAAAACGGGTGGGCTATAGCCTTGGGGGGAGGGGCTGGCCAACTTCGTCCGCCGGACTCGGAATGGGGCGAGACTTTGCGAACGCCCTCCGTGTGCGAAAAAAAGGCCATGGGCACAGCCGCGCCCAAAAATAAGCCCCCGATGGTCCCGTCCCCAAGTTCGACCGCCGCAAAAATGCCCAAAAAACGGGTGGGCTATGGCCTTTGGGGGAGGGGCTGGCCAACTTCGTCCGCCGGACTCGGAAAGGGGCGAGACTTGGCGAGCGCCCTCCGTGTGCCTAAAATAGGCCACGGGCACAGCCGCGCCCAAAATTAAGCCCCCGAAGGTCCCGTCCCCAAGTTCGTCCGCCGCAAAAATGCCCAAAAAACGGTGGGCTATGGCCTTTGGGGGAGGGGCTGGCCAACTTCGTCCGCCGGACTCGGAAAGGGGCGAGACTTGGCGAGCGCCCTCCGTGTGCCTAAAATAGGCCACGGGCACAGCCGCGCCCAAAATTAAGCCCCCGAAGGTCCCGTCCCCTAGTTCGTCCGCCGCAAAAATGCCCAAAAAACGGGTGGGCTATAGCCTTGGGGGGAGGGGCTGGCCAACTTCGTCCGCCGGACTCGGAATGGGGCGAGACTTTGCGAACGCCCTCCGTGTGCCAAAAAAAGGCCATGGGCACCGCCGCGCCCAAAAATAAGCCCCCGATGGTCCCGTCCCCAAGTTCGACCGCCGCAAAAATGCCCAAAAAACGGGTGGGCTATAGCCTTGGGGGAGGGGCTGGCCAACTTCGTCCGCCGGACTCGGAATGGGGCGAGACTTTGCGAGCGGCCTCCGTTTGCAAAAAATAGGCCGTGGGCACAGCTGCACCCAAAAAGAAGCCCCCGAAGGTCCCGTCCCCAAGTTCGTCCACCGCAAAAATGCCCAAAAAATGGGTGGGCTATAGCCTTGGGGGGAGGGGCTGGCCAACTTCGTCCGCCGGACTCGGAATGGGGCGATCTTTTCGAGCGCCCTCCGTGTGCCAAAAATAGGCCGCGGGCGCAGTCGCGCCCAGAAATAAGCCCCCAAAGATCCCGTCCCCAAGTTCATCCGCCGCAAAAATGCCCAAAAAATGGGTGGGCTATAGCCTTGGGGGGAGGGGCTGGCCCACTTCGTCCGCCGGACTCGGAATGGGACGAGCCTTTGCGAACGCCCTCCGTGTGCCAAAAATAGGCCATGGGCACGGCCGCGCCCAAAAATAAGCCCCCGAAGGTCCCGTCCCCAAGTTCATCCGCCGCAAAAATGCCCAAAAAATGGGTGGGCTATAGCCTTGGGGGAGGGGCTGGCCAACATCGTCCGCCGGACTCGGAATGGGGCGAGACTTTGCGAACGCCCTCCGTGTGCCAAAAATAGGCCGCAGGCATAGCCGCGGAAAAAAATAAGCCCCCAAAGCTCCCGTCCCCAATGTTCGTCCGCCGCAAAAATGCCCAAAAAACGGGTGGGCTATAGCCTTGGGGGGAGGGGCTGGCCAACTTCGTCCGCCGGACTCGGAATGGGGCGAGACTTTGCGAGCGCCCTCCGTGTGCCAAAAATAGGCCGTGGGCACAGCCTTGCCCAAAAATAAGCCCCCGAAGGTCCCGTCCCCAAGTTCGTATGCCGCAAAAATGCCTAAAAAACGGGTGGGCTATAGCCTTGGGGGGAGGGAATGGCCAACTTCGTCCGCCGGACTCGGAATGAGACGAGACTTTGCGAGCACCCTCCGTGTGCCAGAAATAGGCCGCGGGGACAGCCGCGTCCAAAAATGAGCCCCCGAAGGTCTCATCCCCAAGTTCATCCGCCGTAAAAATGCCCAAAAAACGGGTGGGCTATAGCCTTGGGGGGAGGGGCTGGCCAACTTCGTCCGCCGGACTCGAAATGTGACGAGACTTTGCGAGCACCCTCCGTGTGCCAAAAATAGGCCGCGGGGACAGCCGTATCCAAAAATGAGCCCCCGAAGGTCCCGTCCCCAAGTTCCTCCGCCGTAAAAATGCCCAAAAAACGGGTGGGCTATAGCCTTGGGGGGAGGGGCTGGCCAACTTCGTCCGCCGGACTCGGAATGGGGCTAGACTTTGCGAGCGCCCTCCGTGTGCCAAAAATAGGCTGCGGGCACAGCCGCGCCCAAAAATAAGCCCCCGAAGATCCAGTCCCCAAGTTCGTCCGCCGCAAAAATGCCTAAAAAACGGGTGGGCTATAGCCTTGGGGGGAGGGCCTGGCCCACTTCGTCCGCCGGGCTCGGAATGGGGCGAGACTTGGCGAGCGCCCTCCGTGTGCCTAAAATAGGCCGCGGGCACAGCCGCGCCCAAAAATAAGCCCCCGAAGGTCCCGTCCCCAAGTTCGTCCGCCGCAAAAATGCCTAAAAAACGGGTGGGCTATAGCCTTGCGGGGAGAAGATGGTCAACTTCGTCCGCCGGATTCGGAATGGGGCGAGACTTTGCGATCGCCCTCCGTGTGCCAAAATAGGCCGCGGGCACAGCCGCGCCCAAAAATAAGCCCCCGAAGGTCCCGTTCCCAAGGTCGTCCCCCGCAAAAATACCCAAAAAACGGTTGAGCTATAGCCTTGGGGGGAGGGGCTGGCCAACTTTGTCCGCCGGACTCGGAATGGGGCGACAAATTACGAGCACCCTCCGTGTGCCAAATTTAGGCCGCGGGCAAAGTCACGCCCAAAAATAAGCCCCCGAAGGTCCCGTCCCCAAGTTCGTCCGCCGCAAAAATGCCCAAAAAATGGGTGGGCTATAGCCTTGGGGGGAGGGGCTGCCAACTTCGTCCGCCGGGCTCGGAATGGGGCGAGACTTTGCAAGCGCCCTCCGTGTGCCAAAAATAGGCCGTGGCCACAGCCGCGCCCAAAAATAAGCCCCCGAAGGTCCCGTCCCCAAGTTCGTCCGCCGCAAAAATTCCCAAAAAACGGGTGGGCTATAGCCTTGGGGGGAGGGGCTGGCCAACTTCATCCGCCGGACTCGGAATGGGACGAGACTTTGCGAACGCCCTCCGTGTGCCAAAAATAGGCCACGGGCACGGCCGCGCCCAAAAATAAGCCCCCGAAGGTCCCGTCCCCTAGTTCGTCTGCCGCAAAAATGCCCAAAAAACGGGTGGGCTATAGCCTTGGGGGAGGGGCTGGCCAACTTCGTCCGCCGGACTCGGAATGGGGCGAGACTTTCCGAGTGCCCTCCGTGTACCAAACATAGGCCGCGGTCACAGCCACGCCCAAAAATAAGCCCCCGAAGGTCCCGTCCCCAAGTTCGTCCGCCGCAAAAATGCCCAAAAAACGGGTGGGCTATAGCCTTGGGGGGACGGGCTGGCCAACTTCGTCCGCCGGACTCGGAATGGGGCGAGACTTTGCGACCGCCCTCCGTGTGCCAAAAATATGCCGCAGGCACAGGCGCGCCCAAAAATAAGCCCCCGAAGGTCCCGTCCCCACGTTCGTCTGCCGAAAAAATGCCCAAAAAACGGGTGGGCTATAGCCTTGGGGGGAGGGGCTGGCCAACTTCGTCCGCCGGACTCGGAATGGGGCGAGACTTTGCGAGCGCCCTCCGTGTACCAAACATAGGCCGCGGGCACAGCCGCGACCAAAAATAAGCCCCCGAAGGTCCCGTCCCCAAGTTCGTCCGCGCAAAAATGCCCAAAAAACGGGTGGGCTATAGCCTTGGGGGGAGGGGCTGGCCAACATCGTCCGCCGGACTCGGAATGGGGCAAGACTTTGCGAGCACCCTCTGTGTGCCAAAAATAGGCCTCAGGCACAGGCGCGCCCAAAAATAAGCCCCCGAAGGTCCCGTCCCCAAGTTCGTCGGCCGAAAAAATGCCCAGAAAACGGGTGGGCTATAGCCTTGGGGGGAGGGGCTGGCCAACTTCGTCCGCCGGACTCGGAATGGGGCGAGACTTTGCGAGCGCCCTCCGTGTACCAAACATAGGCTGCGGACACAGCCGCGACTAAAAATAAGCCCCCGAAGGTCCCGTCCCCAAGTTCATCCGCGCAAAAATGCACAAAAAACGGGTGGGCTATAGCCTTGGGGGGAGGGGCTGGCCAACATAGTCCGCCGGACTCGGAATGGGGCGAGACTTTGCGAACGCCCTCCGTGTGCCAAAAATAGGCCGCAGGCATAGCCGCGGAAAAAAATAAGCCCCCAAAGCTCCCGTCCCCAATGTTCGTCCGCCGCAAAAATGCCCAAAAAACGGGTGGGCTATAGCCTTGGGGGGAGGGGCTGGCCAACTTCGTCCGCCGGACTCAGAATGGGGCGAGACTTTGCGAGCTCCCTCCATGTGCCAAAAAGAGGCAACGGGCACAGCCGCACCCAAAAATAAGCCCCCTATGGTCCCGTCCCCAAGTTCGTCTGCCGCAAAAATGCCCAAAAAACGGGTGGGCTATAGCCTTGGGGGGAGGGGCTGGCCAACTTCATCCGCCGGACTCGGAATGGGACGAGACTTTGCGAACGCCCTCCGTGTGCCAAAAATAGGCCACGGGCACGGCCGCGCCCAAAAATAAGCCCCCGAAGGTCCCGTCCCCAAGTTTGTCCGCCGCAAAAATGCCCAAAAAACGGGTGGGCTATAGCCTTGGGGGGACGGGCTGGCCAACTTCGTCCGCCGGACTCGGAATGGGGCGAGACTTTGCGAGCGCCCTCCGTGTACCAAACATAGGCCGCGGTCACAGCCACGCCCAAAAATAAGCCCCCGAAGGTCCCGTCCCCAAGTTCGTCCGCCGCAAAAATGCCCAAAAAACGGGTGGGCTATAGCCTTGGGGGGACGGGCTGGCCAACTTCGTCCGCCGGACTCGGAATGGGGCGAGACTTTGCGACCGCCCTCCGTGTGCCAAAAATATGCCGCAGGCACAGGCGCGCCCAAAAATAAGCCCCCGAAGGTCCCGTCCCCAAGTTCGTCTGCCGAAAAAATGCCCAAAAAACGGGTGGGCTATAGCCTTGGGGGGAGGGGCTGGCCAACTTCGTGCGCCGGACTCGGAATGGGGCGAGACTTTGCGAGCGCCCTCCGTGTACCAAACATAGGCCGCGGGCACAGCCGCGACCAAAAATAAGCCCCCGAAGGTCCCGTCCCCAAGTTCGTCCGCGCAAAAATGCCCAAAAAACGGGTGGGCTATAGCCTTGGGGGGAGGGGCTGGCCAACATCGTCCGCCGGACTCGGAATGGGGCAAGACTTTGCGAGCACCCTCTGTGTGCCAAAAATAGGCCTCAGGCACAGGCGCGCCCAAAAATAAGCCCCCGAAGGTCCCGTCCCCAAGTTCGTCGGCCGAAAAAATGCCCAGAAAACGGGTGGGCTATAGCCTTGGGGGGAGGGGCTGGCCAACTTCGTCCGCCGGACTCGGAATGGGGCGAGACTTTGCGAGCGCCCTCCGTGTACCAAACATAGGCTGCGGACACAGCCGCGACTAAAAATAAGCCCCCGAAGGTCCCGTCCCCAAGTTCATCCGCGCAAAAATGCACAAAAAACGGGTGGGCTATAGCCTTGGGGGGAGGGGCTGGCCAACATAGTCCGCCGGACTCGGAATGGGGCGAGACTTTGCGAACGCCCTCCGTGTGCCAAAAATAGGCCGCAGGCATAGCCGCGGAAAAAAATAAGCCCCCAAAGCTCCCGTCCCCAATGTTCGTCCGCCGCAAAAATGCCCAAAAAACGGGTGGGCTATAGCCTTGGGGGGAGGTGCTGGCCAACTTCGTCCGCCGGACTCAGAATGGGGCGAGACTTTGCGAGCTCCCTCCATGTGCCAAAAATAGGCCTCGGACACAGCCGCACCCAAAAATAAGCCCCCGAAGGTCCCGTCCCCAAGTTCGTCCGCCGCAAAAATGCCCAAAAAACGGGTGGGCTATAGCCTTGGGGGGAGGGGCTGGCGAACTTCGTCCGCCGGACTCGGAATGGGGTGAGACTTTGCGAGCGCCCTCCGTGTGCCAAAAATAGGCCGCAGGCACAGCCGCGCCCCAAAATAAGCCCCCGAAGGTCCCATCCGCAAGTTCGGCCGCCGCAAAAATGCCCAAAAAACGGGTGGGCTATAGCCTTGCAGGGAGGCACTGGCCAACTTCGTCCGCCGGACTTGGAATGGGGCGAGACTTTGCGAGCACCCTCCGTGTGCCAAAAATAGACCGCGTGCACAGCCGTGTCCAAAACTATGCCCCCGAAGGTCCCGTCCCCAAGTTCGTCCGCCGCAAAAATGCCTAAAAAACGGGTGGGCTATAGCCTTGGGGGGAGGGGCTGGCCCACTTCGTCCGCCAGACTCGGAATGGGGCAAGACTTTGCGAGCGCCCTTCGTACGCCAAAAATAGGCCGCGGGCACAGCTGTGACCAAAAATAAGCCCCCTAAGGTCCCGTCCCCAAGTTCGTCCGCCGCAAAAATGCCCAAAAAACAGGTGGGCTGTAGCCTTGGGGGGAGGGGCTGGCCAACTTCGTCCGCCGGACTCAGAATGGGGCGAGCCTTTACGAGCGCCCTCCGTGTGCCAAAAAGCGGCCGCCGGCAAAGCCGCGCCCAAAAATAAGCCCCCAAAGGTCCCGTCCCAAAGTTCGTCCGCCGCAAAAATGCCCAAAAAACGGGTGGGCTATAACCTTGGGGGGAGGGGCTGGCCAACTTCGTCCGCCGGACTCGGAATGGGGCGAAACTTTGCGAACGCCCTCCGTGTGCCAAAAATAGGCTGCGGCCACAGCCGCGCCCAAAAATAAGCCCCCGAAGGTCCCGTCCCAAAGTTCGTCCGCCGCAAAAATGCCCAAAAAACGGGTGGGCTATAACCTTGGGGGGAGGGGCTGGCCAACTTCGTCCGCCGGACTCGGAATGGGGCGAAACTTTGCGAACGCCCTCCGTGTGCCAAAAATAGGCTGCGGCCACAGCCACGTCCAAAAATAACCCCCCGAAGGTCCCGTCCCCAAGTTCGTCCGCCGCAAAAATGCCCAAAAAACGGGTGGGCTATAGCCTTGGGGGGAGGGGCTGGCCAACTTCGTCCGCCGTACTTGGAATGGGGAGAGCCTTTGCGAGCGCCCTCCGTGTCCCAAAAATATGCCACGGGCACAGCCGTGCCCAAAAATAAGCCTCCGAAGGTCCCGTCCCCAAGTTCGTCCGCCGCAAAAATGCCCCAAAAACGGGTGGGCTATAGCCTTGGGGGGAGGGGCTGGCCAACTTCGTCCGCCGGACTCGGAATGGGGCGAGACTTTGCGAGCGCCCTCCGTGTGCCAAAAATAGTCCGCGGTCACAGCCACGCCCAAAAATAAGCCCCCGAAGGTCCCGTCCCCAAGTTCGTCCGCCGCAAAAATGCCCAAAATCGGCTGGGCTATAGCCTTGGGGGGAGGGGCTGGCCAACTTCGTCCGCCGGACTCGGAATGGGGCGAGACTTTGCGAGCACCCTCCGTGTGCCAAACATAGGCCGCGGGCACAGCCGCGCCCAAAAATAAGCCCCCTAAGGTCCCGTACCCAAGTTCGTCTGCCACAAAAATGCCCAAAAAACAGGTGGGCTATAGCCTTGGGGGGAGGGGCTGGCCAACTTCGTCCGCCGTACTTGGAATGGGGCGAGACTTTGCGAACGCCCTCCGTGTGCCAAAAATAGGCCGCAGGCATAGCCGCGGAAAAAAATAAGCCCCCAAAGCTCCCGTCCCCAATGTTCGTCCGCCGCAAAAATGCCCAAAAAACGGGTGGGCTATAGCCTTGGGGGGAGGGGCTGGCCAACTTCGTCCGCCGGACTCAGAATGGGGCGAGACTTTGCGAGCTCCCTCCTTGTGCCAAAAAGAGGCAGCGGGCACAGCCGCACCCAAAAATAAGCCCCCTATGGTCCCGTCCCCAAGTTCGTCTGCCGCAAAAATGCCCAAAAAACGGGTGGGCTATAGCCTTGGGGGGAGGGGCTGGCCGACTTCGTCCGCCGGACTCGGAATGGCGCGAGACTTTGCGAGCGGCCTCAGTGTTCCGAAAATAGGCCGCGGGCACAGCCGCGATGAAAAATTACCTCCCGAAGGCCGGGGTGCCAAGTTCGTCCAGCGGAAAAAGGCCACAAAAACGGGTGGGCTATAGCCTTGGGGGGTGGGGCTGGCCAACTTCGTCCGCCGGACTCGGAATGGGGCGAGACTTCGCGAGCGGCCTCCGTGTGCCAAAAATAGGCCGCGGGCACAGCCTCACCCAAAAATAACCGCCCGAAGGCCGGGGAGCCAAGTTCGTCCAGCAGAAAAAGGCCACAAAAACGGGTGGGCTATAGCCTTGGGGGGTGGGGCTGGCCAACTTCGTCCGCCGGACTCGGAATGGCGCGAGACATTGCGAGCGGCCTCCGTGTTCCAAAAATAGGCCGTGGGCACAGCCGCGCCCAAAAATAACCGCCCAAAGGCCGGGGCGCCAAGTTCGTCCAGCGGAAAAAGGCCACAAAAACGGGTGGGCTATAGCCTTGGGGGGTGGGGCTGGCCAACTTCGTCCGCCGGACTCGGAATGGTGCGAGACTTTGCGAGCGGCCTCCGTGTGCCAAAAATAGGCCACGGGCCCAGCCGCGCCAAAAAATAACCGCCCGAAGGCCGGGGCGCCAAGTTCGTCCAGCGGAAAAAGGCCACAAAAACGGGTGGGCTATAGCCTTGGGGGGTGGGGCTGGCCATCTTCGTCCGCCGGACTCGGAATGGCCCGAGACTTTGGGAGCGGCCTCCGTGTGCCCAAAATAGGCCGCGGACACCGCCGCGCCCAAAAATAACCGCCCGAAGGCCGTGGCGCCAAGTTCGTCCAGTGGAAAAAGGCCATAAAAACGGGTGGGCTATAGCCTTGGGGGGTGGGGCTGGCCAACTTCGTCCGCCGGACTCGGAATGCCCCGAGACTTTGGGAGTGGCCTCCGTGTGCCCAAAATAGGCCGCGGCCACAGCTTCACCCAAAAATAACCGCCCGAAGGCCGGGGAGCCAAGTTCGTCCAGCGGAAAAAGGCCACAAAAACGGGTGGGCTATAGCCTTGGGGGGTGGGGCTGGCCGACTTCGTCCGCCGGACTCGGAATGGCGCGAGACTTTGCGAGCGGCCTCAGTGTTCCGAAAATAGGCCGCGGGCACAGCCGCGATGAAAAATAACCTCCCGAAGGCCGGGGTGCCAAGTTCGTCCAGCGGAAAAAGGCCACAAAAACGGGTGGGCTATAGCCTTGGGGGGTGGGGCTGGCCAACTTCGTCCGCCGGACTCGGAATGGGGCGAGACTTCGCGAGCGGCCTCCGTGTGCCAAAAATAGGCCGCGGGCACAGCCTCGCCCAAAAATAACCGCCCGAAGGCCGGGGAGCCAAGTTCGTCCAGCAGAAAAAGGCCACAAAAACGGGTGGGCTATAGCCTTGGGGGGTGGGGCTGGCCAACTTCGTCCGCCGGACTCGGAATGGCGCGAGACTTTGCGAGCGGCCTCAGTGTTCCAAAAATAGGCCGCGGGCACAGCCCCGACCAAAAATAACCTCCCGAAGGCCGGGGTGCCAAGTTCGTCCAGCGGAAAAAGGCCACAAAAACGGGTGGGCTATAGCCTTGGGGGGTGGGGCTGGCCAACTTCGTCCGCCGGACTCGGAATGGCGCGAGGCTTTGCGAGCGGCCTCCCTGTGCCAAAAATAGGCCGTGGGCACAGCCGCGCCCAAAAATAACTGCCTAAAGGCCGGGGCGCCAAGTTCGTCCAGCGGAAAAAGGCCACAAAAACGGGTGGGCTATAGCCTTGGGGGGTGGGGCTGGCCAACTTCGTCCGCCGGACTCGGAATGGCCCGAGACTTTGGGAGCGGCCTCCGTGTGCCCAAAATAGGCCGCGGGCACCGCCGCACCAAAAAATAACCGCCCGAAGGCCGTGGCGCCAAGTTCGTCCAGCGGAAAAAGGCCATAAAAACGGGTGGGCTATAGCCTTGGGGGGTGGGGCTGGCCAACTTCGTCCGCCGGACTCGGAATGCCCCGAGACTTTGGGAGCGGCCTCCGTGTGCCCAAAATAGGCCGCGGGCACAGCTTCACCCAAAAATAACCGCCCGAAGGCCGGGGAGCCAAGTTCGTCCAGCGGAAAAAGGCCACAAAAACGGGTGGGCTATAGCCTTGGGGGGTGGGGCTGGCCAACTTCGTCCGCCGGACTCGGAATGGCGCGAGACTTTGCGAGCGGCCTCAGTGTTCCGAAAATAGGCCGTGGGCACAGCCGCGCCCAAAAATAAGCCCCCAAAGGTCCCGTCCCCAAGTTCGTCCGCCGCAAAAATGCCCAAATACGGGTGGGCTATAGCCTTGGGGGGAGGGGCTGGCCAACTTCGTCCGCCGGACTCGGAATGGGGCAAGACTTTGCGAGCGCCCTCCGTGTGCCAAAAATAGGCCGCGGGCAATGCCGCGCCCAAAAATAAGACCCCGAAGGTCCCGTCCCCAAGTTCGTCCGCCGCAAAAATAACCAAAAAACGGGTGGGCTATAGCCTTGGGTGGAGGGCTTTACAACTCGTCCGGACTCGGAATGGGGTGAGACTTTACGAGCGCACTCCGTGTGCCAAAAATAGGCCGCGGGCACAGGCGCGCCCAAAAATAAGCCCCCGAAGGTCCCGTCCCCAAGTTCGTCCGCCGCAAAAATGCCCAAAAAACGGGTGGGCTATAGGCTTGGGGGGTGGGGCTGTCCAACTTCGTCCGCCGGACTCAGAATGGGGCGAGACTTTGCGAGCACCCTCCGTGTGCCAAAAATAGGCCTCAGGCACAGCCACGCCCAAAAATAAGCCCCCGAAGGTCCCGTCCCCAAGTTCGTCCGCCCCAAAAATGTCCAAAAAACGGGTGGGCTATAGCCTTGAGGGGAGGGGCTGGCCAACTTCGTCCGCCTGACTCATAATGGGGCGAGACTTTGCGAGCGCCCTCCGTGTGCAAAAAATAGGCCGCGGGCACAGCCGCGCCCAAAAATAAGCCCCCGAAGGTCCCGTCCCCAAGTTCGTCCGCCTCAAAAATGCCCAAAAAATGGGTGGGCTATAGCCTTGGGGGGAGGGGCTGGCCAACTTCGTCCGCCGGACTCGGAATGGGGCGAGACTTAGCGCGCGCCCTCCATGTACAAAAAATAGGCCGTGGGCACAGCCGCGCCCAAAAATAAGCCCCCGAAGGTCCCGTCCCCAAGTTCATCCGCCGCAAAAATGCGCAAAAAACGGGTGGGCTATAGCCTCGGGGGTAGGGGCTGGCCGACTTCGTCCGCCGGACTCGGAATGGCGCGAGACTTTGCGAGTGGCCTCAGTGTTCCGAAAATAGGCCGCGGGCACAGCCGCGATGAAAAATAACCTCCTGAAGGCCGGGGTGCCAAGTTCGTCCAGCGGAAAAAGGCCACAAAAACGGGTGGGCTATAGCCTTGGGGGGTGGGGCTGGCCAACTTCGTCCGCCGGACCCGGAATGGGGCGAGACTTTACGAGCGCCCTCCGTGTGCCAAAAATAGGCCGTGGGCACAGGCGCGCCCAAAAATAAGCCCCCGAAGGTCCCGTCCCCAAGTTCGTCCGCCGCAAAAATGCCCAAAAAACGGGTGGGCTGTAGGCTTGGGGGGTGGGGCTGTCCAACTTCGTCCGCCGGACTCAGAATGGGGCGAGACTTTGCGAGCACCCTCCGTGTGCCAAAAATAGGCCTCAGGCACAGCCACGCCCAAAAATAAGCCCCCGAAGGTCCCGTCCCCAAGTTCGTCCGCCCCAAAAATGTCCAAAAAACGGGTGGGCTATAGCCTTGAGGGGAGGGGCTGGCCAACTTCGTCCGCCTGACTCATAATGGGGCGAGACTTTGCGAGCGCCCTCCGTGTGCAAAACATAGGCCGCGGGCTCAGCCGTGCCCAAAAATAAGCCCCCGAAGGTCCCGTCCCCAAGGTCGTCCGCGGCAAAAATGCCAAAAAAACGGGTGGGCTATAGCCTTGGGGGGTGGGGCTGGCCAACTTCGTCCGCCGGACTCGGAATGGGGCGAGACTTTGCGAGCACCCTCCGTGTTCCCAAAATAGGCCGCAGGCACAGCCGCACCCAAAATAAGACCCCGAAGGTCCCGTCCCCAAGTTCGTCCGCCGCAAAAATGCCCAAAAAACGGGTGGGCTATAGCCTTGGGGGGTGGGGCTGGCCAACTTCGTCCGCCGGACTTGGAATGGGGCGAGACTTTGCGAGTGCCCTCCGTGTGCCAAAAATAGGCCGCGGGCACAGCCGCGCCCAAAAATAAGCCCCCGAAGGTCCCCTCCCCATGTTCGTCCGCCGCAAAAATGCCAAAAAAACGGGTGGGCTATAGCCTTGGGGGGTGGGGCTGGCCAACTTCGTCCGCCGGACTCGGAATGGGGCGAGACTTAGCGCACGCCCTCTGTGTGCCAAAAATAGGCCGTGGGCACAGCCGCGCCCAAAAATAAGCCCCCGAAGGTCCCGTCCCCAAGTTCGTCCGCCGCAAAAATGCCCAAAAAACGGGTGGGCTATAGCCTTGGGGGGAGGGGATAGCCAACTTCGTCCGCCGGACTCGGAATGGGGTGAGACTTTGCGAGCGCCCTCTGTGTGCAAAACATAGGCCGCGGGCTCAGCCGTGCCCAAAAATAAGCCCCCGAAGGTCCCGTCCCCAAGGTCGTCCGCCGCAAAAATGCCAAAAAAACGGGTGGGCTATAGCCTTGGGGGGTGGGGCTGGCCAACTTCGTCCGCCGGACTCGGAATGGGGCGAGACTTTGTGAGCACCCTCCGTGTTCCCAAAATAGGCCGCAGGCACAGCCGCACCCAAAATAAGACCCCGAAGGTCCCGTCCCCAAGTTCGTCCGCCGCAAAAATGCCCAAAAAACGGGTGGGCTATAGCCTTGGGGGGTGGGGCTGGCCAACTTCGTCCGCCGGACTTGGAATGGGGCGAGACTTTGCGAGTGCCCTCCGTGTGCCAAAAATAGGCCGCGGGCACAGCCGCGCCCAAAAATAAGCCCCCGAAGGTCCCCTCCCCATGTTCGTCCGCCGCAAAAATGCCAAAAAAACGGGTGGGCTATAGCCTTGGGGGGTGGGGCTGGCCAACTTCGTCCGCCGGACTCGGAATGGGGCGAGACTTTTCAAGCACCCTCCGTGTGCCAAAAATAGGCCGCGGACACAGCCGCGCCCAAAAATAATCCCCCGAAGGTCCCGTCCCCAAGTTCGTCCGCCGCAAAATCGCCCAAAAAACGGGTGGGCTATAGCCTTGGGGGGAGGGGCTGACCAACTTCGTCCGCCGGACTCGGAATGGTGTGAGACTTTGCGAGCACCCTCCGTGTGCCAAAAATAGGCCGTGGGCACAGCCACTTCAAAAAATAAGCCCCCGAAGGTCCCGTCCCCAAGTTCGTCCGCCGCAAAAATGCCAAAAAAACGGGTGGGCTATAGCCTTGGGGGGAGGGGCTGGCCAACTTCGTCCGCCGGACTCGGAATGGGGCGAGACTTTGCAAGCGCCCTCCGTGTGCCCAAAATAGGCCGCAGGCACAGCCGGACCCAAAAATAAGCCCCCGAAGGTCCCGTCCCCAAGTTCGTCCGCCGCAAAAATGCCCAAAAAACGGGTGGGCTATAGCCTTGGGTGGAGGGGCTGGCAAACTTCGTCCGCCCGACTTGGAATGGGGCGAGACTTTCCGAGCACCCTCCGTGTGCCAAAAATAGGCCGCGGGCACAGCCACTTCAAAAAATAAGCCCCCGAAGGTCCCGTCCCCAAGTTCGTCCGCCGCAAAAAAGCCAAAAAAACGGGTGGGCTATAGCCTTGGGGGGAGGGGCTAGCCAACTTCGTCCGCCGGACTCGGAATGGGGCGAGACTTTGCGAGCGCCCTCCGTGTGCCCAAAATAGGCCGCGGGCACAGCCAGACCCAAAAATAAGCCCCCGAAGGTCCCGTCCCCAAGTTCGTCCGCCGCAAAAATGCCCACAAAACGGGTGGGCTATAGCCTTGGGGGGAGGGGCTGGCCAACTTCGTCCGCCGGACTCGGAATGTGGTGAGACTTTGCGAGCGCCCTCCGTGTGCCAAATATAGGCCGTAGGCACAGCCGCGCCCAAGAATAAGCCCCCGAAGGTCCCGTCCGCAAGTTCGTCCGCCGCAAAAATGCCGAAAAAACGGGTGGGCTATAGCCTTGGAGGGAGGCAATGGCCAACATCTTCCGCCGGACTTGGAATGGGGCAAGCCTTTGCGAGCGCCCTCCGTGTGCCAAAAATAGACCGCGGGCACAGCCGTGTCCAAGACTTTGCCCCCGAAGGTCCCGTCCCCAAGTTCGTCCGCCGCAAAAATGCCAAAAAAACGGGTGGGCTATAGCCTTGGGGGGAGGGGCTGGCCAACTTCGTCCGCCGGACTCGGAATGGGGCGAGACTTTGCAAGCGCCCTCCGTGTCCCCAAAATAGGCCGCAGGCACAGCCGGACCCAAAAATAAGCCCCCGAAGGTCCCGTCCCCAAGTTCGTCCGCCGCAAAAATGCCCAAAAAACGGGTGGGCTATAGCCTTGGGGGGAGGGGCTAGCCAACTTCGTCCGCCGGACTCGGAATGGGGTGAGACATTGCGAGCGCCCTTTGTGTGCAAAACATAGGCTTCGGGCACAGCCGCGCCCAAAAATAAGCCCCCGAAGGTCCCGTCCCCAAGGTCGTCCGCCGCAAAAATGCCAAAAAAACGGGTGGGCTATAGCCTTGGGGGGTGGGGCTGGCCAACTTCGTCCGCCGGACTCGGAATGGGGCGAGACTTTTCGAGCGCCCTCCGTGTGCCAAAAATAGGCCGCGGACACAGCCGCGCCCAAAAATAAGCCCCCGAATGTCCCGTCCCCAAGTTCGTCCGCCGCAAAAACGCCCAAAAAACGGGTGGGCTATAGCCTTGGGGGGAGGGGCTGACCAACTTCGTCCGCCGGACTCGGAATGGTGTGAGACTTTGCGAGCACCCTCCGTGTGCCAAAAATAGGCCGTGGGCACAGCCACTTCAAAAAATAAGCCCCCGAAGGTCCCGTCCCCAAGTTCGTCCGCCGCAAAAATGCCAAAAAAACGGGTGGGCTATAGCCTTGGGGGGAGGGGCTGGCCCGCTTCGTCCGCCTGACTCGGAATGGGGTGAGACTATGCGAGCACCCTCCGTGTGCCAAAAATAGGCCGCGGGCACAGCCGCACCCAATTATAAGTCCCCGAAGGTCCCGTCCCCAAGTTCGTCCGCCGCAAAAATACCCAAAAGACGGGTGGGCTATAGCCTTGGGGGGAGGGGCTGGCCCACTTCGTCCGCCGGACTCGGAATGGGCCGAGACTTTGAGATCGCCCTCCGTGTGCCAAAAATAGGCTGCGGGCACAGCCGCGCCCAAAGATAAGCCCCCGAAGGTCCCGTCCCCAAGTTCGTCCGCCGCAAAAATGCCCACAAAACGGGTGGGCTATAGCCTTTGGGGGAGGGGCTGGCGCACTTCCTCCGCCGGACTCAGAATGGGGTGAGACTTTGCGAGCGCCCTCCGTGTGCCAAAAATAGGCCGCGGGCATAGCCGTACCCAAAAATAAGCCCCCGAAGGTCCCGTCCGCAAGTTCGTCCGCCGCAAAAATGCCCAAAAAACGGGTGGGCTATAGCCTTGGAGGGAGGCACTGGCCATCATCGTCCGCCGGACTTGGAATGGGGCGAGACTTTGCGAGCGCCCTCCGTGTGCCAAAAATAGACCGCGGGCACAGCCGTGTCCAAGACTTTGCCCCCGAAGGTCCCGTCCCCAAGTTCGTCCGCCGCAAAAATGCCTAAAAAACGGGTGGGCTATAGCCTTGGGGGGAGGGGCTGGCCAACTTCGTCCGCCGGACTCGAAATGGGGCGAGACTTTGCGAGCGCCCTCCGTGTGCCAAAAATAGTCCGTGGGCACAGTCGCGTCCAAAAATAAGCGCCCGAAGGTCCCGTCCCTAAGTTCGTCCGCCGCAAAAATGCCCAAAAAACGGGTGGGCTATAGCCTTGGGGGGAGGGGCCGGCCCACTTCGTCCGCCGGACTCGGAATGGGGCGAGACTTTGTAAGCGCCCTCCGTGTACAAAAAATAGGCCGCGGGCACAGCCACACCCAAAAATAAGTGCCCAAAGGTCCCGTCCCCAAGTTCGTCCGCCGCAAAAATGCCCAAAAAACGGGTGGGCTATAGCATTGGGGGTAGGGGCTGGCCAAGTTTGTCCGCCGGACTCGGAATGGGGCGAGACTTTACGAGCACCCTCCGTGTGCCAAAAATGGGCCGCGGGCACAGCCACACCCAAAAATAAGCGCCCGAAGGTCCCGTCCCCAAGTTCGTCCGCCGCAAAAATGCCCAAAAAACGGGTGGGCTATAGCCTTGGGGGGAGGACTGGCCAACTTCGTACGCCGGACTCCAAATGGGGCGAGACTTTGCGAGCACCCTCCGTGTGCCAAAAATAGGCCGTGGCCACAGCCGCACCCAAAAATGAGCACCCGAAAGTCCCGTCCCCAAGTTCGTCCGCCGCAAAAATGCCCAAAAAACGGGTGGGCTATAGCCTTGGGGGGAGGGGCTGGCCAAGTTCGTCCGCCGGACTCGTAATGAGGCAAGACTTTGTAAGCGCCCTCCGTGTGCAAAAAATAGGCTGCGGGCACAGCCACACCCAAAAATAAGCGCCCGAAGGTCCCGTCCCCAAGTTCGTCCGCCGCAAAAATGCCCAAAAAACGGGTGGGCTATAGCATGGGGGGAGGGGCTGGCCAAGTTCGTCCGCCGGACTCGTAATGAGGTGAGACTTTGTAAGCGCCCTCCGTGTGCAAAAAATAGGCCGCGGGCACAGCCACACCCAAAACTAAGTGCCCGAAGGTCCCGTCCCCAAGTTCGTCCGTCGCAAAAATGCCCAAAAAACGGGTGGGCTATAGCATTGGGGGGAGGGGCTGGCCAAGTTTGTCCGCCGGACTCGGAATGGGGCGAGACTTTACGAGCACCCTCCGTGTGCCAAAAATAGGCCGTGGGCACAGCCACACCCAAAAATAAGCGCCCGAAGGTCCCGTCCCCAAGTTCGTCCGCCGTAAAAATGCCCAAAAAACGGGTGGGCTATAGCATTGGGGGGAGGGGCTGGCCAAGTTCGTCCGCCGGACTCGTAATGAGGCGAGACTTTGTAAGCACCCTCCGTGTGCAAAAAATAGGCCGCGGGCACAGCCACACCCAAAAATAAGTGCCCGAAGGTCCCGTCCCCAAGTTCGTCCGCCGCAAAAATCCCCAAAAAACGGGTGGGCTATAGCATTGGGGGGAGGGGCTGGCCAAGTTTGTCCGCCGGACTCGGAATGGGGCGAGACTTTACGAGCACCCTCCGTGTGCCAAAAATAGGCCGCGGGCACAGACACACCCAAAAATAAGCGCCCGAAGGTCCCGTCCCCAAGTTCGTCCGCCGCAAAAATGCCCAAAAAACGGGTGGGCTATAGCCTTGGGGGGAGGACTGGCCAACTTCGTACGCCGGACTCCAAATGGGGCGAGACTTTGCGAGCACCCTCCGTGTGCCAAAAATAGGCCGTGGCCACAGCCGCACCCAAAAATGAGCACCCGAAAGTCCCGTCCCCAAGTTCGTCCGCCGCAAAAATGCCCAAAAAACGGGTGGGCTATAGCCTTGGGGGGAGGGGCTGGCCAAGTTCGTCCGCCGGACTCGTAATGAGGCAAGACTTTGTAAGCGCCCTCCGTGTGCAAAAAATAGGCTGCGGGCACAGCCACACCCAAAAATAAGCGCCCGAAGGTCCCGTCCCCAAGTTCGTCCGCCGCAAAAATGCCCAAAAAACGGGTGGGCTATAGCATGGGGGGAGGGGCTGGCCAAGTTCGTCCGCCGGACTCGTAATGAGGTGAGACTTTGTAAGCGCCCTCCGTGTGCAAAAAATAGGCCGCGGGCACAGCCACACCCAAAACTAAGTGCCCGAAGGTCCCGTCCCAAGTTCGTCAGCAAAAATGCCCAAAAAACGGGTGGGCTATAGCAAGGGGGGAGGGGCTGGACAAGTTCGTCCGCCTGACACGTAATGAGGTGAGACTAAGAAAGCACCCTCCGTGTCCCAAAAATAGGCCGTGGGCACAGCCACACCCAAACATAAGCGCCCAAGGTCCCGTCCCCAAGTTCGTCCGCCGTAAAATGCCCAAAAACGGGTGGGCTATAGCATTGGGGGGAGGGGCTGGCCAAGTTCGTCCGCCGGACTCGTAATGAGGCGAGACTTTGTAAGCACCCTCCGTGTGCAAAAAATAGGCCGCGGGCACAGCCACACCCAAAAATAAGTGCCCGAAGGTCCCGTCCCCAAGTTCGTCCGATGCAAAAATCCCCAAAAAACGGGTGGGCTATAGCATTGGGGGGAGGGGCTGGCCAAGTTTGTCCGCCGGACTCGGAATGGGGCGAGACTTTACGAGCACCCTCCGTGTGCCAAAAATAGGCCGCGGGCACAGACACACCCAAAAATAAGCGCCCGAAGGTCCCGTCCCCAAGTTCGTCCGCCGCAAAAATGCCCAAAAAACGGGTGGGCTATAGCCTTGGGGGGAGGACTGGCCAACTTCGTACGCCGGACTCCAAATGGGGCGAGACTTTGCGAGCACCCTCCGTGTGCCAAAAATAGGCCGCGGGCACAGCCACACCCAAAAATAAGCGCACGAAGGTCCCGTCCCGAAGTTCGTCCGCCGCAAAAATGCCCAAAAAACGGGTGGGCTATAGCCTTGGGGGGAGGGCTGGCCAACTTCGTCCGCCGGACTCGAAATGGGGCGAGACTTTGCGAGCGCCCTCCGTGAGCCAAAAATAGGCCGCGGGCACAGCCACACCCAAAAAACGGGTGGGCCAAAGCCTTGGGGGGAGGGGCTGGTCAAGTTCGTCCGCCGGACTCGTAATGGGGCGAGACTTTGTAAGCGCCCTCCGTGTGCAAAAAATAGGCCGCGGGCACAGCCACACCCAAAAATAGGTGCCCGAAGGTCCCGTCCCCAAGTTCGTCCGCCGCAAAAATGCCCAAAAAACGGGTGGGCTATAGCCTTGGGGGGAGGGGCCGGCCAACTTCGTCCGCCGGACTCGGAATGGGGTGAGACTTTGTAAGTGCCCTCCGTGTGCAAAAAATAGGCCGCGGGCACAGCCACACCCAAAAATAAGTGCCCGAAGGTCCCGTCCCCAAGTTCGTCCGCCGCAAAAATGCCCAAAAAACGGGTGGGCTATAGCATTGGGGGGAGGGGCTGGCCAAGTTTGTCCGCCGGACTCGGAATGGGGCGAGACTTTACGAGCACCCTCCGTGTGCCAAAAATAGGCCGCGGGCACAGACACACCCAAAAATAAGCGCCCGAAGGTCCCGTCCCCAAGTTCGTCCGCCGCAAAAATGCCCAAAAAACGGGTGGGCTATAGCCTTGGGGGGAGGGCTGGCCAACTTCGTCCGCCGGACTCTAAATGGGGCGAGACTTTGTGAGCGCCCTCCGTGTGCCAAAAATAGGCCGCGGGCACAGCCACACCCAAAAAACGGGTGGGCCATAGCCTTGGGGGGAGGGGCTGGCCAAGTTCGTCCGCCGGACTCGTAATGGGGCGAGACTTTGTAAGCGCCCTCCGTGTGCAAAAAATAGGCCGCGGGCACAGCCACACCCATAAATAAGTGCCCGAAGGTCCCGTCCCCAAGTTCGTCCGCCGCAAAAATGCCCAAAAAACGGGTGGGCTATAGCATTGGGGGGAGGGGCTGGCCAAGTTTGTCCGCCGGACTCGGAATGGGGCGAGACTTTACGAGCACCCTCCGTGTGCCAAAAATAGGCCGTGGGCACAGTCACACACAAAAATAAGCACCCGAAGGTCCCGTCCCCAAGTTCGTCCGCCGCAAAAATGCCCAAAAAACGGGTGGGCTACAGCCTTGGGGGGAGGGCTGGCCTACTTCGTCCGCCGGACTCGAAATGGGGCGAGACTTTGCAAGCTACCTCCGTGTGCCAAAAATAGGCCGCGGGCACAGCCGCACCCAAAAATGAGCGCCCGAAAGTCCCGACCCCAAGTTCGTACGCCGCAAAAATGCCCAAAAAACGGGTGGGCTATAGCCTTGGGGGGAGGGGCTGGCCAAGTTCGTCCGCCGGACTCGTAATGGGGCAAGACTTTGTAAGCGCCCTCCGTGTGCAAAAAATAGGCCGCGGTCACAGCCACACCCAAAAATAAGCGCCCGAAGGTCCCGTCCCCGAGTTCGTCCGCCGCAAAAATGCCCAAAAAACGGGTTGGCTATAGCATTGGGGGGAGGGGCTGGCCAAGTTTGTCCGCTGGACTCGGAATGGGGCGAGACTTTGTAAGCGCCCTCCGTGTGCAAAAAATAGGCCGCGGGCACAGCCACACCCAAAAATAAGGGCCCTAAGGTCCCGTTCCCAAGATCGTCCGCCGCAAAAATGCCCAAAAAACGGGTGGGCTATAGCCTTGGGGGGAGGGGCTGGCCAACTTCGTCCGCCGGACTCGAAATGGGGCGAGACTTTACGAGCGCCCTCCGTGTGCAAAAAATAGTCCGTGGGCACAGTCGCGTCCAAAAATAAGCGCCCGAAGGTCCCGTCCCTAAGTTCGTCCGCCGCAAAAATGCCCAAAAAACGGGTGGGCTATAGCCTTGGGGGGAGGGCCTGGCCAACTTCGTCCGCCGGACTCGGAATGGGGCAAGAGTTTGCGAGCGCCCTCCGTGTGCCAAAACTAGGCCACGGGCACAGCCGCGTCCAAAAATAAGCTCCCGAAGGTCCCGTCCCCAAGTTCGTCCGCCGCAAAAACGCCCAAAAAACGGGTGGGCTATAGCCTTGGGGGGAGGGGCTGGCCAACTTCGTCCGCTGGACTCTGAATGGGTCTAGAGTTTGCGATCGTCCTCCGTGTGCCAAAAATAGGCCGTGGGCACAATCGCCCCCAAAAACAAGCGCCCGAACGTCCCGTCCCCAAGTTCGTCCGCCGCAAAAATGCCCAAAAAACGGGTGGGCTATAGCCTTGGGGGGAGGGGCTGGCCAACTTCGTCCGCCGGACTCGGAATGGGGTGAGACTTTGCGATCACCTTCCGTGTGCTAAAAATAGGTAGCAGGCACAGCCGTGCCCAAAAATAAGCAGCCGACGGTCCCGTCCCCAAGTTCGTCCGCCGCAAAAATTGCCAAAAAACGGGTGGGCTATAGCCTTGGGGGGAGGGGCTGGCCAACTTCGTCCGCCGGACTCGGAATGGGGCGAGACATTGCGAGCGCCCTCCGAGTGTCAAAAATAGGCCGCGGGCACAGCCTCGTACAGAAATAAACACCCGAAGGTCCCGTCCCCAAGTTCGTCGCCAAAAATGCCCAAAAACGGACGGGCTATAGCCTTGGGGGGAGGGGCTGGCCAACTTCGTCCGCCGGACTCGGAATGCGGCGAGACTTTGCGAGTGCCCTCAGAGTGCCAAAAATAGGCCGCGGACACAGCGTCGTCCAGAAATAAACACCCAAAGGTCCCGTCCCCAAGTTCGTCCGCCGCAAAAATGCCCAAAAAACGGGTGGGCTATAGCCTTGGGGGGAGGGCCTGGCCCACTTCGTCCGCCGGTCTCTGAATGGGGCGAGACTTTGCGAGTGCCCTCCGAGTGCCAAAAATAGGCCACGGGCACAGCCTCGTCCAGAAATAAAATCCCGAAGGTCCCGTCCCCAAGTTCGTCCGCCGCAAAAATGCCCAAAAAACGGGTGGGCTATAGCCTTGGGGGGAGGGGCTGGCCAACTTTGTCCGCCGGACTCGGAATGGGGCGAGACTTTGCGAGTGCCCTCCGAGTGCCAAAAATAGGCCACGGGCACAGCCTCGTCCAGAAATAAAATCCCGAAGGTCCCGTCCCCAAGTTCGTCCGCCGCAAAAATGCCCAAAAAACGGGTGGGCTATAGCCTTGGGGGGAGGGCCTGGCCCACTTCGTCCGCCGGTCTCGGAATGGGGCGAGACTTTGCGAGCACCGCCCGTGTGCCAAAAATAGGCCACGGGCACAGCCGCGCCCAAAAACAAGTGCCTGAAGGTCCCGTCCCCAAGTTCGTCCGCCGCAAAAATGCCCAAAAAAGGGGTGGGCTATAGCCTTGGGGGGTGGGGCTGGCCAACAAATCCGCGGACTCGGAATGGGGCGAGACTTTGCAAGCGCCCTCCGTATGCCAAAAATAGGCCAGCGGCCACAGCCGCGCCAAAACAAGTGCCTGAAGGTCCCGTCCCCAAGTTCGTCCGCCAAAAATGCCCAAAAGCGGGTGGGCTATAGCCTTGGGGAGGGGCTGGCCAACTCGTCCGCCGGACTCGAATGCGGCGAGACTTTGCGAGTGCCCTCCGAGTGCCAAAAATAGGCCGCGGGCACAGCGTCGTCCAGAAATAAACACCCAAAGGTCCCGTCCCCAAGTTCGTCCGCCGCAAAAATGCCCAAAAAACGGGTGGGCTATGGCCTTGGGGGGAGGGCCTGGCCCACTTCGTCCGCCGGTCTCTGAATGGGGCGAGACTTTGGGAGCGCCGCCCGTGTGCCAAAAATAGGCCATGGGCACAGCCGCGCCCAAAAATAAGCCCCCGAAGGTCCCGTCCCCAAGTTCGTCCGCCGCAAAAATGCCCAAAAAACAGGTGGGCTATAGCCTTGGGGGGAGGGGCTGGCCAACTTCGTCCGCCGGACTCGGAATGGGGCGAGACTTTGGGAGTGCCGTCCGTGTGCCAAAAATAGGCCGCGGGCACAGCCTCGTCCATAAATAAAGTCCCGAAGGTCCCGTCCCCAAGTTCGTCCGCCACAAAAATGCCCAAAAAACGGGTGGGCTATAGCCTTGGGGGGAGGGCCAGGACAACCTACTCCGCCGGTCTCGGAATGGGGCGAGACTTTGCGAGCACCGCCCGTGTGCCAAAAATAGGCCACGGGCACAGCCGCGCCCAACAACAGGCCCCCGAATGTCCCGTCCCCAAGATCGTCCGCCGCAAAAATGCCCAAAAAAGGGGTGGGCTATAGCCTTGGGGGAGGGCTGGCCAACCGTCCGCCGGACTCGGAATGGGGCGAGACTTTGCAAGCGCCCTCCGTATGCCAAAAATAGGCCGCGGCCACAGCCGCGCCCAAAAACAAGTGCCTGAAGGTCCCGTCCCCAAGTTCGTCCGCCGCAAAAATGCCCAAAAAACGGGTGGGCTATAGCCTTGGGGGGACGGGCTGGCCAACAAATCCCGCCGGACTCGGAATGCGGCGAGACTTTGCAGTGCCCTCCGAGTGCCAAAAATAGGCCTTGGCACAGCGTCGTCAGAAATAAACACCCAAAGGTCCCGTCCCCAAGTTCGTCCGCCGCAAAATGCCCAAAAACGGGTGGGCTATGGCCTTGGGAGGGCCTGGCCCACTCTGGTCTCGAATGGGTCGAGACTTTGCGAGCGCCGCCCGTGTACCAAAAATAGGCCACGGGCACAGCCGCGCCCAAAAAAATAAGACCCCGAAGGTCCCGTCACCAAGTTCGTCCGCCGCAAAAATGCCCAAAAAACGGGTGGGCTATAGCCTTGGGGGGAGGGGCTGGCCAACTTAGTCCGCCGGACTCGGAATGGGGCGAGACTTTGCGAGTGCCCTCCGAGTGCCAAAAATAGGCCGCGGGCACAGCCTCGTGTAGAAATAAACACCCAAAGGTCCCGTCCCCAAGTTCGTCCGCCGCAAAAATGCCCAAAAAACGGGTGGGCTATAGTCTTGGGGGGAGGGCCTGGCCAACTTCGTCCGCCGGTCTCGGAATGGGGCGAGACTTTGCGAGCGCCGGCCGTGTGCCAAAAATAGGCCACGGGCACAGCGGCGACCAGAAATAAACACCCAAAGGTCCCGTCCCCAAGTTCGTCCGCCGCAAAAATGCCCAAAAAACGGGTGGGCTATAGCCTTGGGGGGAGGGGATGGCCAACTTCGTCCACCGGACTCGGAATGGGGCGAGACTTTGCGATCTCCCTCCGTGTGCTAAAAATAGGCCGCGGGCATAGCCGTACCCAAAAACAAGTGCCCGAAAGTCCCGTCCCCAAGTTCGTCCGCCGCAAAAATGCCCAAAAAACGGGTGGGCTATAGCCTTGGGGGGAGGGGCTGGCCAACTTCGTCCGCCGGACTCGGAATGGGGCGAGACTTTATGAGCACCCTCTGTGTGCCAAAAATAGGCAGCGCGCACAGCCGCACCCAAAACAAGCGCCTGAAGGTCCCGACCCCAGGTTCGTCCGCCCAAAAAATGCCCAAAAACGGGTGGGCTATAGCCTTGGGGAGGGATGGCCAACTTCGTCCGCGGACTCGGAATGGGGCGAGACTTGCGATCTCCCTCCGTGTGCTAAAAATAGGCGGGCATAGCTGTACCAAAAACAAGTGCCCGAAAGTCCCGTCCCCAAGTTCGTCCGCCGCAAAATGCCCAAAACGGGTGGGCTATAGCCTTGGGAGGAGGGCTGGCCAACCGTCCGCTGGACTCAGAATGGGGCGAGACTTTATGAGCACCCTCCGTGTGCCAAAAATAGGCGGCGGGCACAGCTGCACCCAAAAACAAGCGCCTGAAGGTCCCGTCCCCAAGTTCGTCCACCGCAAAAAAGCCCAAAAAACGGGTGGGCTATAGCCTTGGGGGGAGGGGCTGGCCAACTCCGGCGGACTCGGAATGGGGCGAGACTTTGCGAGCGCCCTCCGTGTGCCAAAAATAGGCCGTGGCCACAGCCGTGCCCAAAAACAAGCACCCGAAGGTCCCGTCCCCAAGTTCGTCCGCCGCAAAAATGCCCAAAAAATGCGTGGGCTATAGCCTTGGGGGGAGGGGCTGGCCAACTTCGTCTGCCGGACTCGGAATGGGGCTAGAATTTATGAGTGCCCTCTGTGTGCCAAAAATAGGCCACGGAAACAGCGGCGTCCAAAAACAAGCGCCCGAAGGTCCCGTCCCCAAGTTCGTCCTCCGCAAAAATGCCCAAAAAACGGGTGGGCTATAGCCTTGGGGGGAGGGGCTGGCCAACTTCGTCCGCCGGACTCAGAATGGGGCCAGACTCTGCGAGCGCCCTCCGTGTGCCAAAAATAGGCGGCAGGCATAGCCGCGCCCAAAAACAAGCGCCTGAAGGTCCCGTCCCCAAGTTCGTCCGCCGCAAAAATGCCCAAAAAACGGGTGGGCTATAGCCTTGGGTGGAGGGGCTGGCCGACTTCGTCCGCCGGACTCGGAATGGGGCGAGACTTTGCAATCACCCTCCATGTGCTAAAAATAGGCCGCGGGCACAGCCATACCCAAAAATAGGCGCCCGAACGTCCCGTCCCCAAGTTCGTCCGCCGCAAAAATGCCCAAAAAACGGGTGGGCTATAGCCTTGGGGGGAGGGGATGGCCAGCTTCGTCCGCCGAACTCGGAATGGGGCGAGACTTTGCGAGCGCCCTCCGTGTGCCAAAACTAGGCCGCGGGCACAGCTGCGCCCAAAAATAAGCCCCCGAAGGTCCCATCCCCAAGTTCGTCCGCTGCAAAAATGCCCAAAAAACGGGTGGGCTATAGCCTTGGGGGGAGGGGCTGGCCAACTTCGTCCGCCGGACTCAGAAAGGGGCCAGACTTTGCGAGCGCACTCTGTGTACCAAAAATAGGCGGCGGGCACAGCCGCACCCAAAAACAAGCGCCTGAAGGTCCCGTCCCCAGGTTCGTCCGCCGCAAAAATGCCCAAAAAACGGGTGGGCTATAGCCTTGGGGGGAGGGGATGGCCAACTTCGTCCGCCGGACTCGGAATGGGGCGAGACTTTGTGATCTCCCTCCGTGTGCTAAAAATAGGCCGCGGGCATAGCCGTACCCAAAAACAAGTGCCCGAAAGTCCCGTCCCCAAGTTCGTCCGCCGCAAAAATGCCCAAAAAACGGGTGGGCTATAGCCTTGGGGGGAGGGCCTGGCCAACTTCGTCCGCTGGACTCAGAATGGGGCGAGACTTTATGAGCGCCCTCCGTGTGCCAAAACTAGGCCGCGGGCACAGCCGCGCCCAAAAATAAGCCCCCGAAGGTCCCATCCCCAAGTTCGTCCGCCGCAAAAATGCCCAAAAAACGGGTGGGCTATAGCCTTGGGGGGAGGGGCTGGCCAACTTCGTCCGCCGGACTCAGAAAGGGGCCAGACTTTGCGAGCGTCCTCCGTGTGCCAAAAATAGGCGGCGGGCACAGCCGCGCCCAAAAACAAGCGCCTGAAGGTCCCGTCCCCAAGTTCGTCCGCCGCAAAAATGCCCAAAAAACGGGTGGGCTATAGCCTTGGGGGGAGGGGCTGGCCGACTCCGCGGACTCGGAATGGGGCGAGACTTTGCGGCGCCCTCCGTGTGCCAAAAATAGGCCTTGGGCACAGCCGCGCCAAAAATAAACCCCGAAAGTCCTTACCCAAGTTCGTCCGCCAAAAATGCCCAAAAAGGGTGGGCTATAGCCTTGCGGGAGGGCTGGCCAACCGTCCGCGGACTCGGAATGGGACGAGACTTTGCGCGCCCTCCGTGTGCCAAAAATAGGCATGGGCACAGCCGCGCCCAAAAATAAACCCCGAAAGTCCCATACCCAAGTTCGTCCGCCGCAAAAATGCCCAAAAAGGGTGTGCTATAGCCTTGCGGAGGGGCTGGCCAACTTCGTCCGCGGTACTTGGAATGGGCGAGACTTTGCGAGCGCCCTCCGTGTGCCAAAAATAGACGCGGTCACAGCCGTGCCCAAAATAAGCCCTCGAAGGTCCCGTCCCCAAGATCGTCCGCAAAATGCCGAAAAAGCGGGTGGGCTGTAGCCTTGGGGGAGGCGGGCCGACTTCGTCCGCCTGACTCGGAATGGGGCGAGACTTAGCGAACGTCCTCCGTGTGCCAAAAATAGGCCGCAGGCACAGTCGCGCCAAAAACAAACGCCCGAGCGTCCCGTCCCCAAGTTCGTCCGCCGCAAAAAAGCCCAAAAGCGGGTGGGCTATAGCCTTGGGGGAGGGGCTGGCCGACTTCGTCCGCCGGACTCGGAATGGGGCGAGACTTTGCAGTGCCCTCCGTGTGCCAAAAATAGGCCGTGGCACAGCCGCGCCAAAACAAGCGCCTGAAGGTACCGTCCCTAAGTTCGTCCGCCACAAAAATGCCCAAAAACTGGGTGGGCTATAGCCTTGGGGAGAGGGTCTGGCCAACTTCGTCCGCCGGACTCGGAATGGGCGAGACTTTGCAATCTCCCTCTGTGTGCTAAAAATAGGCGCGGTCATAGCCGTACCCAAAACAAGCGCCCAAGGGTCCCGTCCCCAAGTTCGTCCACCGCAAAAATGCCCAAAACGGGTGGGCTATAGCCTTGGGGAGGGGCTGGCCAACTTCGTCCGCTGGACTCAGAATGGGGCGAGACTTTATGAGCACCCTCCGTGTGCCAAAAAATAGGCGGCGGGCACAGCCGCGCCCAAAACAAGTGCCTGAAAGTCCCGTCCCCAAGTTCGTCCGCCGCAAAATGCCCAAAAAGCGGGTGGGCTATAGCCTTGGGGGAGGGGCTGGCCGACTTCGTCCGCGGACTCGGAATGGGGCGAGACTTTGCGAGCGCCCTCCGTGTGCCAAAAATAGACGCGGGCACAGCGCGCCCAAAATAAACCCCGAAAGTCCCGTACCCAAGTTCGTCCGCCGCAAAAATGCCCAAAAAGGGTGGGCTATAGCCTTGCGGGAGGGGCTGGCCCAACTCCGCCGGACTCGGAATGGGGCGAGACTGCAGCACCCTCCGTGTGCCAAAAATAGGCCCTGGACACAGCCGCGCCCAAAAATAAGCCCCGAAGGTCCCGTCCCCAAGTTCGTCCGCCGCAAAAATGCCCAAAAGCGGGTGGGATATAGCCTTGGGGAGGGGCTGGCCAACTCGTCCGCCGGACTCAGAATGGGACGAGACCCGCGAACGCGTCCTCCGTGTGCCAAAAATAGGCTGCGGGCACAATCGCGCCCAAAAACAAGCGCCCGAAGGTCCCGTCCCCAAGTTCGTCCGCGGACTCGGAATGGGCCGAGACTTTGCGAGCACCCTCCGTGTAGCAAAAATAGGCAGCGGGCACAGCCGCGCCCAAAAATCAGCCCCCGAAGGTCCGTCCCTAAGTTCGTCCGCCGCAAAAAATGCCCAAAAACGGGTGGCCTATAGCCTTGGGGGAGGGGCTGGCCAACCGTCCGCGGACTCAGAATGGGGTGAGACTTTTTGAGCACCCTCCGTTTTGCAAAAATAGGCTGCGGGCACAGCCGCGCCCAAAAATCAGCCCCCGAAGGTCCCGTCCCCAAGTTCGTCCGGCGCAAAAATGCCCAAAAAACGGGTGGGCTATAGGCTTGGGGAGGCGGGCCAACCGTCTGCGGACTCGGAATGGGCCGAGACTTTGCGCGCCTCCTTGTGCCAAAAATAGGCCGCAGGAAAAGCCGTGCCCAAAAACAAGCCCCGAAGGTCCATTCCCAAGTTCGTCCGGCAAAAATGCCCAAAAAGCGGGTGGGCTATAGCCTTTGGGAGGGGGCTGGCCAACTTTGTCCGCGGACTCGGAATGGGCGCGACTTTGCGAGCACCCTCCGTGCCAAAAATAGGCCGGGCACAGCCGCAAAAATAAGCTCCGAAGGTCCCGTCCCTAAGTTCGTCCGCCGTAAAAATGCCCAAAAGCGGGTGGCCTATAGCCTTGCGGGGAGGGGCTGGCCAACTTCGTCCGCCGGTCTCAGAATGGGGCGAGACTTTGAGAACGCCCTCCGTTTGCCAAAAATAGACCGCGGGCACAGCTGCGCCCAAAAATAAGCCCCCGAAGGTCCCGTCCCCAAGTTCGTCCGCAAAAAATGCCCAAAAGCGGGTGGGCTATAGCCTTGGGGGAGGGCTGGCCAACCGTCCGCGGACTCGAAATGGGGCGAGACTTTGCGAGCGCCTTCCATGTGCCAAAAATAGGGCGAGCACAGCCGCGCCAAAAATAAGCCCCGTCCCCAAGTTCCTCCGCCGCAAAAATGCCCAAAAACGGGTGGGCTATAGCCTTGGGGAGGGGATGGCCAACCGTCCGCCGGACTCAGAATGGGGCGAGACTTTGCGGCGCCCTCCATGTGCCAAAAATAGGCACATAAGCTAAGGTCCCGAACCCTAGTTCGCCCGCAAAAATGCCCAAAAAGCGGGTGGCCTATAGCCTTGGGGGAGGGGCTGGCCAACCGTCCGCGGATTCAGAATGGGCGAGACTTTGCGCGCCCTCCGTTTGCCAAAAATAGGCCACGGGCACAGCTGCACCCAAAAATAAGCCCCGAAGGTCCGTCCCCAAGTTCGTCCGCCGCTAAAATGCCCAAAAGCGGGTGGGCTATAGCCTTTGGGGAGGGCTGGCCAACTTTGTCCCGCCGGACTCGGAATGGGGCGCGACTGCGAGGCAGCCTCCGTGTACCAAAATAGGCAACGAGGCACAGCGCGCCAAAAATAAGCCCCGAGGTCCCGTCCCTAAGTTCGTCCGCCGTAAAAATGCCCAAAAGCGGGTGGCCTATAGCCTTGGGGGAGGGCTGGCCAACTTCGTCCGCCGGTCTCTGAATGGGGCGAGACTTTGAGAACGCCCTCCGTTTGCCAAAAATAGACCGCGGGCACAGCTGCGCCCAAAAATAAGCCCCCGAAGGTCCCGTCGCCAAGTTCGTCAGCCGCAAAAATGCCCAAAAAACGGGTGGGCTATAGCCTTGGGGGGAGGCTGGCCAACCGTCCGCGGACTCAAATGGGGCAAGACTTTGCGGCGCCTTCCATGTGCCAAAAATAGACGCCAGCACAGCAAAAATAAGCCAAGGTCCCGTCCCCAAGTTCCTCCGCCGCAAAAATGCCCAAAAAACGGGTGGGCTATAGCCTTGGGGAGGGGATGGCCAACTTCGTCCGCCGGACTCGGAATGGGGCGAGACTTTGCGAGCGCCATTCATGTGCCAAAAATAGGCCGCGGGCACATATGCCCCCGAAGGTCCCGTCCCTAAGTTCGTCCGCCGCAAAAATGCCCAAAAAACGGGTGGCCTATAGCCTTGGGGAGGGGCTGGCCAACTCGTCCGCCCGGACTCAGAATGGGGCGAGACTTTGCAGGCACCCTCCGTTTCCCAAAAAGGCTGCGGGCAAAGCCGCGCCCAAAAATAAGCCACCGAAGGTCCGTCCCCAAGTTCGTCCGCAAAAATGCCCAAAACGGGTGGCCTATAGGCTTGGGGGAGGGCGGGCCAGCCGTCCGCCGGACTCGGAATGGGCCGAGACTGCGAGCACCCTCCGTGTACCAAAAATAGGCCGCGGCACAGCCGCGCCCAAAAATAAGCCCCCAAAGGTCCCGTCCCTAAGTTCGTCCGCAAAAAATGCCCAAAAGCGGTGGCCTATAGCCTTGGGGAGGGCTGTCCGCCGCGGACTCAGAATGGGGCGAGACTTTGTGAACGCCCTCTGTTTGCCTAAAATAGGCCGTGTTCACGGGGGCGCCCAAAAATAAGCCCCCGAAGGTCCCGTCCCCATGTTCGTCCGCCGCAAAAATGCCCAAAAAACGGGTGGCCTATAGCCTTGGGGGAGGTGCTGGCCAACCGTCCGCCGGACTCAAATGGGGCGAGTTTGCGGCGCCTTCCATGTGCCAAAAATAGACGCGAGCACAGCCGCGCCCAAAAATAAGCCCCGACGGTCCCCTCCCCACGTTCCTCCGCCGCAAAAATGCCCAAAAAACGGGTGGGCTATAGCCTTGGGGGGAGGGGATGGCCAACTTCGTCCGCCGGACTCAGAATGGGGCGAGACTTTGCGAGCGCCCTCCATGTGCCAAAAATAGGCCGCGGGCACATAAGCCCGAAGGTCCGTCCCTAAGTTCGTCCGCGCAAAAATGCCCAAAACGGGTGGCCTATAGCCTTGGGGGAGGGCTGGCCAACCGTCCGCCGGACTCGAATGGGGCGAGACTGCGGCGCCCTCCGTTTGCCAAAAATAAGCCACGGGCACAGCTGCGCCCAAAAATAAGCCCCGAAGGTCCCGTCCCCATGTTCGTCCCGCTAAAATGCCCCGAAAAACGGGTGGGCTATAGCCTTGTGTGGAGTGGCTGGCCAACTTCGTCCGCCGGACTCGAAATGGGGCGAGACTTTGCGAGCGCCTTCCGTGTGCCAAAAATAGGCCGTGGGCACAGCCGCGCCGAAAAATAAGCCCCCTAAGGTCCCGTCCCCAAGTTCGTCCGCCGCAAAAATGCCCAAAAAATGGGTGGGCTATAGCCTTGGGGGGAGGGGCTGGCCAACTTCGTCCGCCGGACTCAGAATGGGGCGAGACTTTGCGAACACCCTCCGTTTGCCAAAAATAGGCCGCGGGCACAGCTGCGCCCAAAAATAAGCCCCCGAAGGTCCCATCCCCAAGTTCGTCCGGCGCAAAAATGCCCAAAAAACGGGTGGGCTATAGGCTTGGGGGGAGGGGCGGGCCAACTTCGTCCGCCGGACTCGGAATGGGCCGAGACTTTGCGAGCACCCTCCGTGTGCCAAAAATAGGCCGCGGGTACAGCCGTGCCCAAAAACAAGAAGGTCCGTCCCAAGTTCGTCGGCGTGGCAAAATTGCCCAGCGGGTGGGCTATAGGCTTGGGGGGAGGGGCTGGCCAACTTTGTCCGCCGGACTCGGAATGGGCCGAGACTTTGCGAGCACCCTCCGTGTACCAAAAATAGGCCGCGGGCACAGCCGCATCAAAAAATAAGCCCCCGAAGGTCCCGTCCCCAAGTTCGTCCGCCGCAAAAATGCCCAAAAAACGGGTGGGCTATAGCCTTGGGGGGAGGGGATGGCCAACTCGTCCGCGGACTCGGAATGGGGCGAGACTTTGCAAACGCCCTCTGTGTCCCAAAAATGGCCGTGGACACAGCCGCACCCAAAATAATCCCAAGGTCCGTCCCCAAGTTCGTCCGCAAAAATGCCAAAAAGCGGGTGGGCTATAGCCTTGGGGAGGGCTGGCCAACTCGTCCGCCGGACTCGGAATGGGGCGAGACTTTGCGAGCACCCTCTGTGTGGCAAAAATAGGCCGTGGGCACAGCCGCACCCAAAATAAGCCCCGAGGTCCCGTCCCCAAGTTCGTCCGCCGCAAAATGCCCAAGCGAGTGGGCTATAGCCTTGGGGAGGGCTGGCCAAATCCGCGCGGACTCGAAATGGGGCGAGACTTTGCGAGCGCCTTCCATGTGCCAAAAATAGGCCGCGAGCACAGCCGCGCCCAAAAATAAGCTCCCAGAAGGTCCGTCCCAAGTTCGTCCGCCGCAAAAATGCCCAAAAAACGGGTGGGCTATAGCCTTGGGGGGATGGGATGGCCAACTTCGTCCGCCGGACTCGGAATGGGGCGAGACTTTGCGAGCACCCTCCATGTGCCAAAAATAGGCCGCGGGCACATAAGCCCCCGAAGGTCCCGTCCCTAAGTTCGTCCGCCGCAAAAAATGCCCAAAAAAGCGGGTGGCTTATAGCCTTGGGGGAGGGCTGGCCCACTTCGTCCGGACTCGGGAGAATGGGGTGAGACTTTGCCGAGCGCCCTCCGTTTGCCAAAAATAGGCCGCGGCACAGCTGCACCCAAAAATAAGCCCCGAAGGTCCCAAGTCCCCAAGTTCGTCCGCCGCAAAAATGCCCAAAAAACGGGTCGGCTATAGCCTTGGGGGAGGGCTGGCCAACCCGCCCGGACTCGAAATGGGCGAGACTTTGTAGAAGCGCCTTCCGTGTGCTAAAAATGGGCACAGCCTGCGCCAAAATTGCCACCGAAGGTCCGTCCCCAAGTTCGTCCGCCGCAAAATGCCCAAAAAGCGGGAGGCTATAGCCTTGGGGAGGTGCTGGCCTTCGTTCGCCAGACTCGGAATGGGGCGAGACTTTGCGGCGCCCTCCGTGTTCCAAAAATAGGCCTCGGGCACTGCCGTGCCCAAAAATAAGCCCGAAGGTCCCGTCCCCAAGTTCGTCCGCATGAAAATGCCCAAAAAGCGGGTGGGCTATAGCCTTGGGGAGGGATGGCCCACTTCCGCCGGACTCGGAATGGCGAGACTGCGACCACCCCGTGTGCCAAAAATAGGCCGTGGGCACATAAGCCCCTGAAGGTGCCGTCCCAAGTTCGCCCGCCATAAAATGCCCAAAAATGGGTGGGCTAAAGCATTGGGGGAGGGGCTGGCCAACCGTCCGCCGGACTTGGAATGGGACGAGACTTTGCGGCGACCTCCATGTGCCAAAAATAGGCCGGGCATAGCTGCACCCAAAAATAAGCCCCGAAGGTCCCGTCCCCAAGTTCGTCCGCCGCAAAAATGCCCAAAAACAGGTGGGCTATAGCCTTGGGGAGAGGCTGGCCAACCGTCCGCCGGACTTGGAATGGGCGAGACTTTGCGAGCGCCCTCCGTGTGCCAAAAATGGCTGCACAGCGCATCAAAAATAAGCCCCGAAGGTCCCGTCCCCAAATTCGTGCCAAAAAAAATGGGCCAGGTACCCGCCGCAAAAATGCCCAAAAGCGGTGGGCTATAGCCTGGGTGGGGAGGGGATGGCCAACCGTCCGCCGGACTCGGAATGGGCGAGACTTGCGAGCACCCTGGCCCCTCCCCAAGTGTGTCCCAAAAAGGGCCCCGTGGACTACGCGCTTTTAAAAAAATAAGCCCCAAAAAATTAAATGGCGAAAATAGGCCGGGCGCCCTCCCCAAGGGGCGAGACTTTCCGTCAAAAATGCCATAAGCCCCAAAAGCGGGTGGGCTATAGCCTTGGGGGAGGGGCTGAACTTCGTCCATGGACTCGGAATGGGGCGAGACTGCGAGCACCCTCTGTGTAAGCAAAAATAGGCCGTGGGCACAGCCGCACCCAAAAATAAGCCCCGAAGGTCCAAAATCCCCAAGTTCGTCCATAAAAATGCCCAAAAAAGCGAGTGGGCTATAGCCTTGGGGAGGGGCTGGCCAACTTCGTCCGTCGGACTAGGAATGGGGCGAGACTTTCGAGCACCCTCCGTGTGCCAAAAAATAGGCAGCGGGACAGCGTGCCCAAAAATAAGCCCAAGGTCCATCCCCAAGTTCGCATAAAAATGCCCAAAAAAAGGGTGGGCTATGGCCTCGGTGGGAGGAGCTGGCCCACTCTGCCATCCGCACTCGAAATGGGGCGAGAGACTTTGTGAGCGCCCGCCGTGTGTAAAAAAAGGCCGTGGGCACAACCGCGCCCAAATAAGCCCCCGAAGGTCCCGTCCCCAACTTCGTCCGCACAAATGCCCAAAAGCGAGTGGGCTATAGCCTTGGGGGAGGATGGCCAACTTCGTCCGCCGGACTCGGAATGGGCGAGACTTTACGAGCACCCTTTGTGTGCCAAAAATAGGCCGCGGGCACAGCCACGCCATAAATAAGCCCCGATGGTCCCGTCCCCAAGTTCGTCCGCCGCAAAATGCCCAAAAAAGCGGGTAGGCTATAGACTTGGGGAGGGCTGGCCAACGTCCGCCTGGACTCGTGTGCCAAAAGTAGGGCGAGACTGCGGGAAGTGCCCTCCGTGTGCCAAAAATAGGCCGTGGACACAGCTGCTCCCAAAAATAAGCCCCGAATGTCAGTCCCCAAGTTCATCAGCCCGCAAAAATGCCCAGCGAGGTGGGTATAGCCTTGGGGAGGATGGCCAGCGCCGTCCACCGGACTCGGAATGGGCGAGACTTTGCGAGCGCCATCCGTGTGCCAAAACTAGGCCACGGGCGCAGCGCGCCCATAAATAAGCCCCAAGGTCCGTCCACAAGTTCGTCGGCAAAATGCCCAAGCAGGTGGGCTATAGCCTTGGGGGGGAGGATAGCCAACTTCGTCCGCGGACTCGGAATGGGCGAGACTTTCACGGCGCCTTTGTGTGCCAAAAATAGGCCGCGGGCACAGCCACGCCCATAAATAAGCCCCGATGGTCCCGTCCCCAAGTTCGTCCGCCTTAAAAATGCCCAGCGGGTAGGCTATGAAGGGGGAGGGGCTGGCCAACAAATCGTCCGCGGACTCGAAATGGGCGAGACTGCGAGTGCCCTCCGTGTGCCAAAAATAGGCCGTGGACACAGCTGCTCCCAAAAATAAGCCCCGAATGTCCAGTCCCCAAGTTCATCCGCCAAAAATGCCCAGCCGGTGGGTATAGCCTTGGGGGAGGGGATGGCCAACCGTCACGGACTGGAATGGCGAGACTGCAGCGCCATCCGTGTGCCAAAACTTAGGCCACGGCGCAGCAGCGCCATAAATAAGCCCCCGGTCCCGTCCACAAGTTCGTAAAATGCCCAGCGGGTGGGCTATAGCCACAGGGGAGGATGGCCACGACTTCGCAAATCCGCCGGACTCGGAATGGGGCGAGACTTTCGGCGCCCTTTGTGTGCTAAAAATAGCCACGGCACAGCTGCGCCCAAAAATAAGCCCCAAGGTCCCGTCCCAAGTTCGTCCACTTGTTAAAATGCCCAAAAGCGGGTGGGCTATAGCCTTGGGGAGAGGCTGGCCAACCGTCCGCCGGACTCGGAATGGGGCGAGACTGCGGCGCCCTCCGTGTGCAAAAAATAGGCTGCGGGCACAGCCGCACCCAAAAATAAGCCCCGAAGGTCCCGTCCCCAAGTTCGTGCGTCGCAAAAATGCCCAAAAAACGGGTGGGCTATAGCCTTGGGGGAAGAGGATGGCCAACTTCGTCCGCCGGACTCGGAATGGGGATAGAATTTGCGAGCACCCTCTGTGTGGCAAAAATAGGCCGTGGGCACAGCCGTACCCAAAAATAAGCCCCGAAGGTCCGTCCCCAAGTTCGTCCGCAAAAATGCCCAGCAGGTGGGCTATAGCCTTGGGGAGGGGCTGGCCAACTCGTCCGCGGACTCGGAATGGGGCGAGAATTTGCGAGCACCCTCCGTGTACCAAAAATAGGCAGCTTGGAGGACAGCCCTGCCCAAAAATAAGCCCCGAAGGTCCCGTCCCCAAGTTCGTCACGCAAAAATGCCCAAAAAAGGTTGGGCTATGGCCTCAGTGTGGAGGAGCTGGCCCAAATCCGCCGCTCGAAATGGGCGAGACTTTGTGGCGCCGCCGTGTGCCAAAAATAGGCCGTGGACACAGCCGCGCCCAAAAATAAGCCCCGAGGTCCCGTCCCCAACCGTCGCGCCTGGAATGCCCCAGCAGAGTGGGCTATAGCATTGGGGAGGGGATGGCCAGCAAATCCCGCCGGACTCGGAATGGGGCGAGACTTTACGAGCACCCTTTGCGTGCCAAAAATGAGCCGAGCACAGCCACGCCCTTATAAATAAGCCCCGATGGTCCACGTCCCCAAGTTCGTCCCTTGCCCAAAAATGACCAAAAGCGGGTGAGGCTATAGACTTGGGAAGGCCTGGCCAACTCGTCCGCTTGGACTCGAAATGGGCGAGACTTTGCGAGTGCCCTCCGTGTACCAAAAATAGGCCGTGGGCACAGCTGCTCCCAATAATAAGCCCCGAATGTCAAGTCCCCAAGTTCATCCGCCGCAAAAATGCCCAAAAGCGGGTGGGTATAGCCTTGGGGAGGATGGCCAAATCCACCGGACTTTCGGAATGGCGAGACTTTCAGCGCCATCCGTGTGCAAAACTAGCAGCAGGCACAGCCGTACCCATAAATAAGCCCCCAAGATCCGTCCCAAGTTCATCGGCATAAAAATGCCCAAAAAGCAGGGTGGGCTATAGCCTTGGGGGAGGGCTACAACCGTCCGCCGGACTTCGGAATGGGGCGAGACTTTGCGCGCCCTCCGTGTTCCTAAAATAGGCAGCCTTGCACAGCCCTGCCCAAAAATAAGCCCCGAAGTCCACGTCCCCAAGTTCTACGCGCAAAAATGCCCAAGCGGGTGGGCTATAGCCACGGGGAGGGATGGCCAACTTCGTCCGCGGACTGGAATGGGCGAGACTTTGCTGCGCCATCCGTGTGCCAAAACTAGGCCACAGGGCGTAGCAGCGCATAAATCGCCCCCAAGAGGTCCACGTCCACAAGTTAAGTCGGCAAAAATGCCCAAAAAGCGGGTGGGCTATAGCCTTGGGGGAGGGCTGGCCAACCGTCCGCGGACTCGGAATGGGGCGAGACTGCGAGCACCCTCGTGTCCCTAAAATAGGCAGCCTTTAGCCGCGCAAAAATAAGCCCGAAGGTCCGTCCCAAAGTTAAATGCGCCGCAAAAATGCCCGAAAAATGGGTGGGCTATAGCATAGGAGAGGCTGGCCAACAAATGGACTCGGAATGGGCGAGACTTTGCGAGCACCCTCCGTGTGCCAAAAATAGGCCACGGACACAGCCGCGCCCATATAAATAAGCCCCCAAGGTCCCGTCCCAAGTTCGTCCGCCATAAAAATGCCCAAAAAGCAGGGTGGGCTATAGCCTTGGGGAGGGCGAGCCAAGTTCATCCGGGACTCAGATAGGGCGAGACTTTCGCCCTCCATGTGCCAAAAATATATGCGCACAGCCGCGCCCAAAAATAAGCGCCGAACGTCCCATCCCCAAGTTCGTCCGCTGCCCAACGCGGGTGGGCTATAGCCTTTGGGAGGGCTGGCCAACCGTCCCGCGGACTCGGAATGGGCGAGACTTTGCTGAGCTCCCCGTGTGCCAAATATAAGCCACGCCACAGCGCCTTAAATATAGATCCGAAGAGTCCGTCCCCAAGTTCATCCGCCGCAAAAATGCCCAAAAGCGGGTGGGCTATAGTCTTGGGGAGGGCTGGCCAAGTTCGTCCATGCGGACTCGGAATGGGCGAGACTTTGCGCGCCCCGTGTCTCAAAAATAGGCCACGGGCATAGCGCACCCAAATCTAAGGATCGAAGGTCCGTCCCCAAGTTTGTCAAATGCCCCAAAAGCGGGTGGGCTATAGCCTTGGGGAGGAGCTGGCCAAGTTCGTCGCCGGACTCGGAATGGGCGGACTTTGCGAGAGCCCCGTGTCCAAAAATAGGACATGGACACAGCCGCTTTTAAATATAAGGATCGAAGGTCCCGTCCTCAAGTTCGTTCGCAAAAATGCCCAAAAGCGGGTGGGCTATAGCCTTGGGGAGGGAGCTGGCCATGTTCGTCCGCCGGACTCGGAATGGGCGAGACTTTGCAGAGCACATTCCGTGTGCCAAAAATAGGCCACCCAGGCACAGCGCGCCCAAAAATAAGTGCCAGAAGGTCCCGTCCCCAAGTTAAATCCGCATAAAAAAATACCCAAAAAATGGGTGGGCTATAGCCATGGGGGGAGGGCTGGCCAAGTTCGTCCCGAATCGGAATGGGCGAGACTTTGCGGCGCTCTCGGTGTACCAAAAATAGGCCTTGGCACAGCCGCGCCCAAAATAAGCGCCCAAAGGTCCCGTCCCCAAGTTAAATCGTCCGTCAAAAATGCCCAAGCAGGTGGGCTATAGCCTTGGGGAGGGCTGACCAACCGTCCCGGACTCAGGAATGGGGCGAAATTTGCGCGCCCTTAATGTGCCAAAAATGACATGGCTTGAGCACCCAAACAAGCACCCAAAGGTCCTGTCCCCAGTTACGTCCGCCAAAAATGCCCAAAACGGGTGGGCTATAGCCTTGGGGGCGCTGGCCAACCGTCCGCCGGACTCAGAATGGGGTGAGACTTTGCGACACCCTCCGTGTGCCAAAATTATGCAGCGGGCACACAGCCCAAAATAAGCGGCCGAAGGTCCGTCCCCAAGTTATTATCAAAAATGCCCAAAAGCGGGTGAGGCTATAACCTTGGGGGAGGGCTGGCCAACTCGTCCGCCGGACTGGAATGGGGCGAGACTTTGCGGCGACCTCCGTGTGCCAAAACTATACGCCACAGCCGCGCAAAATAAGCCCCGAGTCCCTTCCCCAAGTTCGTCTGCCGCCAAAATGCCCAAAAGCGGGTGGTCTATAACCTTGGGGGATGGGCTGGCCTTCGTCCGCGGACTCGTAATGGGCGAGCCTTTGCGAGCGCCCTCCGTGTGCCAAAAATAGGCCGAGGCACAGCCGTACCCAAAATAAAGCGCCCGGCGGTCTGGACCCCAGTTCGTCCATGCATAAAACTAGAAAAAAACAGGTGGGCTATAGCCTTGGGGGAGGGCTGGCCAACTAAATCGTCGCGGACTCGGAATAGGGAAAGACTTTTTGCGGCGCACTCCGTATGCCAAAACTATCACATGGGCAACCCGTGCCCAAAAATAAGCGCCCGTCCATCCCCAAGTTAATCCGCCGCAAAAATGCCCAGCGGGTGGGCTATAGCTTTGGGGGAGGGCTGGCCAACCGTCCGCCGGACTTGGAATGGGGCGAGCCTTTGCGAGTGCCCTCGGTGTGCCAAAAATAGGCCCACAGGCACAGCCGCGCCAAAAATAAGCGCCCAAAGTCCCGTCCCCAAGTTCAATCCGCTTGCCAAAATGCCCAAAAAACAGGTTGGCTATAGCCTTGGGGAGGAGGCTGGCCAACTTCGTCCGGACTCGGAATGGGGCGAGACTTTGCAGGCACCCTCCGTGTGCCAAAAATCAAAGTCGCGTGGCCCGAGAGGTCCGTCCCCCAAGTTCGTCCAGCAGGCAAAAATGCACAAAAAAGCGGGTGGGCTATAGCCTTGGGGAGGGCTGGCCAACCGTCCACGGACTCGGAATGAGTCGAGACTTTGCAGAGCACCCTCAGTGTACCAAAAATAGGCGCGGACACAGCGCCCAAAAATAATCCCGAGGTCCCGTCCCCATGTTCGTCCGCGAAAAAATCCCAAACAACAGGTGGGCTATAGCCTTGGGGGAGGGGCTGTGCCAACTTAATTCGCGGACTCGGGTGGGCGAGACTGCGGCGCCCTCCGTGTGCCAAAAATAGGCCTTGGCACAGCGTACCAAAAATAAGCCCCGAAGGTCCAGTACCCAATTTGTCCGCCATAAAATGCCCAGCGGGTGGGCTATAGCCTTGGGAGGCGGGCCAACTTCTTGCGGACTCGGAATGGTGTGAGACTTTCGGCGCCGTCCGTCGCATAAAATAGGCAGGGCATCGCGCCCAAAAATAAGCGAAGGTCCCGTCCCCAAGTTCGTCCGCAAAATGCCCAAAAGCGGGTGGGCTATAGCCTTGGGGAGGAGGCTGGCCAACCGTCCGCGGACTGGAATTAGTCGAGACTTTGCAGCGCGAGAGGATGGCCAACCGTCCGCCGGACTCGAATGGCGAGACTTTGCGGCGGCCTCGCGTGCCAAATAGGCTGCGGGCACAGCCGCTTAAAAATAACCGCCGAAGGCGGGGTGCTAAGTTCGTCAGCGGAAAAAGGCCACAAAAACTGGTGGGCTATAGCCTTGGGGGTGGGGATGGCCAACTTCATCTGCCGGACTCGGAATGGCGAGACACTTTGCGAGCGGCCTCCGTGTGCCAAAAATAGGCCGGGCACACCGCGCCCAAAAATAACGCCCGAAGGCTAGGGCGCCAAGTTCGTCCAGCGGAAAAAGGCCACAAAAGCGGGTGGGCTATAGCAGGGGTGGGGCTGGCCAACTTCGTCGCCGGACTCGGAATGGCGCGAGACTTTGCGAGCAGCCTCCAGCGTGCAAAAATAGGCAGCGGGGTGAGCGTACCCTAAAATAACCGCCGAAGGCCGGGGCCAGAGATTCGTCCAGTGGAAAAAGGCCACAAAAGCAGGTGCGCTATAGCCTTGCCAGGGGTGAGGGCTGGCCCACTTCCGTCCGCCGGACTCGGAATGGCACGAGACTTTGCAAGCAGCCTCCGTGTGCCAAATATATCCAGGGCACAGACACACCCAAAAACAACCGCCCGAAGGCCGGGCGACAAGTTAGTCAGCGGAAAAAGGCCACAAAAACGGATGGGCTATAGCCTTGGGGGTGGGGATGGCCAACTTCGTCCGCGAGACTCAGAATGGTGCGAGACTGCGGCGGCCTCCAGCGATGCCAAAAATAGGCGCGAGGACAGCCCTCGCCCTAAAAGAACCACCCGAGGCCGGGCGCCAATTTCGTCCCAGCGGAAAAGGCCACAAAGCATGGGTGGGCTATAGCCTTGGGGGTGGGGATGGCCAACTTCATCCGCCGGACTCGGAATGGCGCGAGACTTTCAGTGGCCTCCGTGTGCCAAAAATAGGCTTGGGCACAGCTGCGCCCAAATATAACCGCCCGAGCCGGGCGCCAAGTTCGTCCAGCGGAAAAAGGCCACAAAAATGGGTGGGCTATAGCCTTGCAGGGGTGGGGAGGCCAACTTCGTCCACCCGGAATCGGAATGGTGCGAGACTTTGTGGCGGCCTCCGTGTGCCAAAAAAAAGCCGTGGGGACAACCGCGCCCTAAAATAACTGCCCGAAGGCCGGGGCGCCAAGTTCGTCCAGCGTAAAAAGGCCACAAAAACGGGTGGGCTATAGCCTTGTGGGGTGGGGCAGGCCAACTTCGTTCGCGGACTCGGAATGGCACGAGACTTGGCGGCCTCCGCATGCCAAAAATAGCCGCGGGGACAGCCGCGCCCTAAAACCACCCGAAGGCCGGGCGCAAGTTCGTCCAGTGGAAAAAGGCCACAAGCGGGTGGGCTATAGCCTTGGGGGTGGGGATGGCCAACCGCGCCGGACTCCGAATGGTGCGAGACTTTGCGGCGGCCTCAGCGTAGCAAAAACAGGCGCGGGGATAGCCTCGCCCAAAATAACCCCGAGGCGGGCCGCCAATTTCGTCAGCGGAAAAAGGCCACAAAAGCGGGTGAGCTATAGCCTTGGGGGTGGGGATGGCCAACCGTCCGCCAGACTTCGGATTGGCGCGAGACTTTCTGGCGGCATCCGTGTGCAAAAATAGGCCGCGGGCACAACGTGCCCAAAAATAACACCGCTTGAAGGCAGGCGCAAGTTAAATCCAGCGGAAAAAAGGCCACAAAATCGGGTGGGCTATAGCCTTGGGGTGGGGCTGGCCAACCGTCCGCCCGGACTCGGAATGGCGTGAGACTTTGTGGCGGCCTCCGTGTACAAAAATAGACGCGTGCTTCTTACAACCGTGCCCAAAATAACCGCCCGAAGGCGGGCGCCAAGTTCGTCCAGCGGAAAAAGGCCACAAAATCAGGTGGGCTATAGCCATGAGGGGGGAGCAGGCCAACAGTTCGCGGACTCGGAATGGCGCGAGACTGCGAGCAGCCACCGCGTGCCAAAAATAGGGCGCGGGACAGCCGTGCCCTAAAATAACCGCCGAAGCCGGGGCGCCAAGTTCGTCCAGTGGAAAAGGCCACAAATCGGGTGGGCTATAGCCTTGGGGAGTGGGGATGGCCAACTCCGCCATGGACTCGAATGAAACTTTGCCAGCAGCCTCCGTGTACCAAAATAGGCCACAGGTACAGCTTCCCAAAAATAACAGCTTGGAAGTAGGGGCAACAAGTTCGTCCACCGGAAAAAGGCCACAAAAGCGGGTGAGCTATAGCCTTGGGGGTGGGGCTGGCCAACCGTCCGCCCAGGACTGGAATGGCGAGACTTCGGCCCGGACTCCGTGTGCCCAAAATAGGCGCGGGCGCCCAAAAATAACTTCGCCCGAAGGCGGGCGCAAGATTCGTCCAGCGGAAAAAGGCCACAAAAAGCGGGTGGGCTATAGTCTTGGGGTGGGGCAGGCCAACGTTCGCGGACTCGGAATGGCGCGAGACTTTCGCGACGGCCTCCACGTGCCAAAATAGGCGAGGACAGCGCGCCTAAAATAACCGCCCGAAGGCCGGGGCGCCAAGTTCGTCCAGCGGAAAAAGTACACAAAATCGGGTGGGTTATAGCCTTGGGGGTGGGGCTGGCCAACTTCCTCCGCCAGATCGAATGGCGCGAGACTTTCTGGCGGCATCCGTGTGTAAACATGGCGTAGGCACAACCGTGTCAAAATAACCGCCCGAAGGCCGGCGCAAGTTCGTCCAGTGGAAAAAGGCCACAAAATCGGGTGGGCTATAGCCTCGGGGGGTGGGGCTGGCCAACCGCAAATCCGCGGACTTCAGGAATGGCGCGGATCTTTGCGGCGGCCTCCGTGTGCCAAAAATAGGCCACAGACACAGCCACGCCCAAAATAACCGCCCGAAGGCGGGCGCGAGATCGTCCAGCGGAAAAAGGCCACAAAATCGGGTGGGTTATAGCCTTGGGGGTGGGGCTGGCCAACTTCCTCCGCTAGACTCGGAATGGCGTGAGACTTTGTGGCGGCATCCGTGTGTAAAAATAGGCCCGCAGGCACAACCGTGCCCAAAAATAACCGCCGAAGGCCGGGCGCCAAGTTCGTCCGGCGGAAAAGGCCATGCAGGTGTGCTATAGCCTTAGGGGGTGGGGCTGGCCAACCGTCCGCCGGACTCGGAATGGCGCGAGACTTTGCAAGCGGCCTCCGTGTGCAAAACTAGGCCGCAGGCACAGCGCGCCCAAAAATAACCTCGAAGGCGGGCGCCAAGTTCACCCAGCTGAAAAAGGCCAAAAAAACGGGTGGGCTATAGCCTTGGGGGGTGGGGCTGGCCAACCGTCCGCCCGGGGAATGGCTTGAGACTTTGCGAGCAGCCTCCGTGTGCAAAAAATGGCAGCGGTCACAGCCGCTCCCAAAAATACCGCCCGAAAGGCGGGCGCAAGATTCGTCAGCGGAAAAAGGCCACAAAGCGGGTGTGCTATAGCCTTGGGGGTGGGGCTGGCCAACCGTCCGGACTCGGAATGGCGAGACTTTACAGCTGACCTCAATAAAAAAATAGGCAGCCTTTGGCAGCGCCAAAAATAACATTGAAGGCCAGGGCGCCAGGTTCGTCCAGGAAAAGGCCACAAAAGCGGGTGGGCTATAGCCTTAGGGGAGTGGGGCTGGCCAGCCGTCTGCCGGACTCGGAATGGCGAGACTTTCGCGAGCGGCCTCCGTGTGCCAAAAACAGGCCTTGCGCACAGCGCGCCCAAAATGGCCGCCCGAAGGCGGGCGCCAGGTTCGTCCAGCGGAAAAAGGCCACAACGCGGGTGGGCTATAGCCTTGGGGGTGGGGCTGGCGACTTCGTCCGCAGGACTGGAATGTCGCCTTGATTTTTACGGCGGCCTCCGTGTGTCAAAAATAGGCCGCAGACACAGCCGCGCCCAAAAATAACCGCCCGAAGGCCGGGCGAGTTCGTCCAGCGGAAAAAGGCCACAAAAGCGGGTGGGCAATAGCCTTGGGGGTGGGGCTGCCAACCGTCCGCCGGACTCGGAAGGCATGAGACTTTGCGGCGTCCTCCGTGTGCCAAAAATAGGTCGCGGGCACAGCCGCGCCGAAAAATGTGCCGCCCGAGGCAGGAAACAAGTTAAATCAGCGGAAAAAGGCCACAAAAACGGGTGGGCTATAGCCTTTGGGGAGGTGGGGCTGGCAAACTTCGTCAGCGGACTCGGAGATAGGTGCGAGACTTTGCAAGCTGGCCTCCGTGTGCCAAAAATAAACCTCGGGCACAGCCGCGCCAAAAATAACAGCCAGAAGGCCAGGCGCCAAGGTCCAGCGGAAAAAGGTCACAAAGCATGGGTGGGCTATAGCCTTGGGGGTGGGTCTGGCCAACCGTCGCCGGACTGGCGAAATCGCGAGACTTTGCGGCGGCCTCCGTGTGCCGAAAATAGGCCGTGGATACAGCCGCGCCCAAAAAATCATCCGAAGGCGGGCGCCAAGTTCATCAGCGGAAAAGGCCAAAAAAAGCGGGTGGGCTATAGCCTTGGGGGTGGGGCTGGCCAAATTCGTCTGCCGGACTCCGAATGGCGCGAGACTGCGGCGGCCTCCGTGTGCCAAAAAATAGGCCGTGGCAGAGCCCGACAAAAATAACTGCCGGAAGCCGGGGCGTAGAGATTCGTCCAGCGGAAAGGCCACAAAAAGCGGGTGTGCTGCCTTGGGGGTGGGGCTGGCCAACTTCTAATCACGGACTCGGAATGGCGGCAGACTTTGCGGCGGCCTCCGTGTGCAAAAATAGGCCTTGCGCGCACAGCCGTGCCCAAAAATAACCGCCGAAGTCGGGGCGCCAAGTTAAATCCAGCGGAAAAAGGCCACAAAAGCGGGTGGGCTATAGCCTTGGGTTAGGGGCTGGCCAACCGTAAATCGCCGGACTCGGAATGGCGTGAGATCTTTGCGGAGCGGCCTCCGTGTGCCAAAAAAATGGCGGGCCGCAGACAGCCGCCCAAAAATAACTGCCGAAGGCAGGCCGAGTTCGTCCAGCGGAAAAGAGCCCTACAAAACGGGTGGGCAATAGCCTTGGGGGAGTCAGGGCTGGCCCGCCGTCCGCCCTTGGACTCAGGAATGGCATGAGCTACTTTGCGGCGTGACTCCAGTGTCTCCAAAAATAGTCAGCGCACAGCTGCTTCCCAGCCCCGCCAAGAGCAGGGCGCCAAGTTGATAAATCAGCGGAAAAAGGCCACAAAAGCGGGTGGGCTATAGCTTTTTGGGTGTGGCTGGCCAACTTCGTCCGCGGACTCGGAATGGTGCCGAGACTTTACAAGCGGCCTCCGTGTGCCAAAACTAGGCCTCGGGCACAGCGCGCCCAAAAATAATAACTTCCGCCGGCCCGGGCGCCAAGTTCGTCAAGCGGAAAAGGTCTATACAAAAGCCGGGTGGGCTATAGCCTTAGGGAGGGTGGAGTCTGGCCAACCGTCGCCGGACTCGGGTGCGAGACTGCTGCACAGCGGACTCCGTGTGCGACCAAAAATAGGCCCCGCAGGCAGCAGCGCAAAAATATAACTTGAGGCCAGGGCGCAAGTTGCGTCCAGAGGAAAAGAGCCACAAAACGCGGTGGGCTATGCAGCGCAGGGAGTGGGGCTGGCCAACCGTCCGCCGGACTTGGAATGGCGTGAGACATTGCGTGCAGCCACTCTGTGAGCCAAAATAGAGTCGCAGGCACACCCAGCGCCCAAAAAATTTCCAATAACCTCGCTTGAAGGCATGCGCGCCAAGATTCGTCCAGCGGAAAAAGGCCACAAGCGGGTGGGCTATAGCCTTGAGTAGAGCTGGCCAACTTCGTCGCCCGGATGGTTGAATGGCGCGAGACTTTCGGCGGCCTCCGTGTACCAAATAGGGCGAGCACAGCCTTAAAACTATGCCTTCTTAACCCTAAGGCGGGCAAGTTCATCAGCGGAAAAAGGCCAAAAAAAGCGGGTGGGCTGGCCTAGGGGGTGGGGCTGGCCAACCATCCGCCGGACTCGGAGCCATGGCACACCAGACTTGGCGGCCTCCGTGTGCCAAAAATAGGCCGCAAGCACAGCGAGCAAAAAAATAACCGCCCGAAGCAGGCGCAAGTTAGCCCAAAGCGGATAAAGGCCACAAGCGGTGGGCTATAGCCTTGGGGGGGTGGGGCTGGCCAACTTCGTCCACAGCCTCGGAATGGCGCGAATCTTTGCGGCGGCCTCCGTGTGTGCCAAAAATGGGCCGCGGACACAGCCGCGCCCAAAATAACGCCCGAATGCGGGGCGCCAAGTCGTCAGGAAAAAGGCCACAGAGCAGGTGGGGATGGAAGACAGGTGAGGCGAGCCGTTCACCAAATCCGCGAGACTCGGAATGGCGTGGTTTGCAGCGCTCCGTGTGCAAAATAGGCTGCGGAGCTGGCCGCCGTAAAAATAACAGCCGAAGGCGGGGGGCATCAAATTAATCCAGCGGAAAAGGCCACAAAAGCGGGTGGGCTACAGCCTTGGGGGTGGGCTGGCCCGCAGTACAGCCGGACTCGGAATGGCGCGAGACTTCACGAGGCAGCCTCCGTGTGTAAAAATAGGCCGGCGACACAGCTGCAAATAACCGCCCAGGCCGGGCGCAAAAAAGTTCGTCCAGCGGAAAAAGGCCACAAAAACGGGTGGGCCATGGCAGGGGAGTGGGACTGGCCGCTTCAT